>KB663721.1:1921174-2340724 GCA_000349025.1 Anopheles minimus
GACTGACAAGGGGGAGGGATGGTGAGGCCCCCTTAACCGGCGAGGCCCCGAGCGGCCGCTCCCTCCGCTCCTAGGTTGATCCGCCACTGCTCCATCGTATTCCAAAGTAGACTACAACGTTCGTCCAGTAGACTACGAGTGATATGAACAATTGATAATAATCCAACGATTTATGAGTTTTCTTTCAGGACGTGATTTATACAATCCGAAACTTCTTTTATTAAGTAAAGCTGTACAATGTTTGAAGCAAATAAATTAAGATCGGTAAACAAATGCATAAATGAGGACGAGTTTTTCACCAAAAGAATCGAGCAAAAATTGTTGGATATTGCTGCTGGAATAGTTTTGCCATCGAGGAATAGTGAAACTAGCCACAAAAAAGCTCTTATTAGAAAACAAAATCAAACAGATGCTCTGCTGGAAACTGTTCGAAGGTATTTTACCGTGTTCCGGAATAGGTACAGTGCTTTTGCTTTATTTTGACTGAACATACAACACGAAAAAAAAAATACAACTAAAATGCCGATAATCCGTTCTATGCCAAAGCTCGTGAGCTAGCTTTTCGGTGAGCTAAACGCACAGCAACTCTTGGAGCTACAACACTCAGTTGTAGCAATTTTTGTTGTTGCACTCAATCTGACTTTACTTCATTCATACACACGCACGCACGCATTCTTCCATCCACACTTGAAGCATACATTCCAAGGCAAAAAAGCCATCGCGATATGCCTAACCTTAAAATTGTATAGCTTCTTGTTTAAGAGAATGAAAAAAATGCCTGTCTTTTATTTCGCAAGGTGCGCTCCGCTGTAGAATTATCCCACTTTTGCGCAACTGTCTTATTGTTTTTTTTTTTCTTCCGATACCGTGTCTATGCGGAGATAAATGCTTCTCCAAAAGAGATAATGAAAAACACCTCCCGGAATCATTGTGTGTTTGTTTTCTCAAAATACTACATACATACTACATATTAGTGGCTTTTTTTAGCGTACTAAGCCAAGGCAAGCAGCTTCTTTTCCGTAAGCAGATGTAGGCGAAATGAATAGATGAGACGAGGAGGATTTAAAATGGGGGCGGATTGTTTTGTAGCATAACTTGCACATAGACACACTCACACAAATGCAATGTTCCGTACCTACGTACGTATGATTCGGCTATATAAGCATGTAAGCTACTATATCATTGTGCTACGACGCATCCCTTTTCGGGACGAACCGTCCGTTTGTTCGTTCTTTTACGCAAGTAATCGTTAAAAGCAATTATTGTTTACGCATATAAGTATAAGTGTGATTGCAGTGTTCGGTAGTAGAAGCGTTTGGCAGCGCAAGAACGTCACAAAATATACGTTCTTCCTATCTCCCTCTCTCCCTCTATCTCTCTCTCGTTGCTGCTATTGCAATTGTGCATTACGATCATACGATCAAGCAGGTGGATGTGAAGGGTGGTATTGGTAACTGCTTTCGTAGAGGAGCCCCACCCCACATTCCACACAATCCTTTTTATCGCTTATCTCTCCCATCATTACTCTCATCGTCCTATTCTTACTACTACGCGATCACTTACACACAAGCGTACACAAAATACGACAAACATCGTCGTAACGAACGCGCGCGCGCACAGACGCATAAGACGCACAAAATACACACGCACACACACACGTACATCCATTTAATACTTCCCGCAACAGGGAGAGAGGGAGAGATAATTAAAAACAAACGAAAAATCATCAAACTATCTCCTTTCGAAACGATCACAAATCCCAATCACAATGTGTATATTATATCCATCATTCCCCACCGATACTTGCGACGGAATTACTGGTGTTGCTTTAGTTGCAGCTGTAGCCGTTTCACTTCCGCTTCCAGCTCGCGGACACGCTTCTCCGAAACGTTAAGCGTTTTGCGCAGGGACTTAATTTCGTCCGCCTGTTTGTTAAATGCCTTCCGGAGCTGAAACAAAGTGTGAAAAATAGCATGAAAGAAGATGTCCTTTTGGATCGTGTTCTAACAAACATTACCTCATTTTCCGAGTTTAGCAAATTAATGTTTTCGAGCGAACTGTTCCGGGAGCTGTTGCGCGAGTTGCTGAGCAGATTGTTTTGCAGGTTGGCAATGTCCTTGTGGTTTGTAGTTTGCTGCCCAAAGATTGCCTGCAGCTGGTGAAACTTTGTACTCTGGTTGGTGGACGTTTTCTGGCTTTTCTCGATAATCTGTAATGGGAGCAAACGATTGAAGATTATTCCGGATCGTCCATTTGGGTGGGTGGTTCTCTTCATGTACCGTTTGTGGTCGATAGTCTGGGATGGTCGGTTGCGAGAGGAAGGCAAACTTTTTCGTGTTATTATCCATCTTGCGGTTGTCAAGTAGTTCGTTCTCTTTGTTGAGCGAATGTTGCTGCTGCTTAATGCTCAGGGAATGATTATTGCCATTGGTAAGGTTCGATCCGTACGTGCCATTCTGCTGGTGGTTCCGATCAGTACCATTGGTAATCGTTATTGGAGTGTGACCATTGGTGTTGGTACCTCCGTTCGTTTGATTTCCGTTGGCAAGATGGATGGAATGTGTTCGTTGAATTTTCGACTCTGTACTGTTTCGGTTCGATTTGCCATTAGACACCTCCATGATTGATTCTCCTGCAATAAAGAGCAAATGATAACATCCCCCTGTACTAGTTGGGATCTTCCAAATCGATCGTATCATACCCGTCTTCATCGACATCAGGATGGGTGAAACGTTACGACCCTGGAACCATTCCTTTGCACCGATCGCTGGTACGTTTGCTAACGTATCGGGGTACAAATCGCTCTGGAACAGCGTAGACTTCCGTGGTACTATCATCGAGATGGGTTCGCAGATGTTTCCAGCCGCATGCAGCTTGTAGAAACGAAACACTTCACACTGGTGTACGTTGAGACCGCGTTTCGGCATAAAGCCGAGAGCTTTCTGTGGCTGGCCGGATAGGAATTGGTTCAGATAGTGCACGTACGGTGGTTCATCAACCACCTCGTAGTACCGGATGTTACCATCACCCTTGCCAGCTAGATACACCATGCGTGTGTCATAATCGTAGTACGGCGTAACGATACCGCTCGAACTATCAATCACCTCCTGGGTGAGAGGTTTCCGCAGATCGTGCTGATCCCACACCGCATACTGGCGATCCGAATGGCGCGAGAATCCCGTCGTCAGGATACGTCCATTGTCGAGAAATACTGCCTTCGAACACTTGGTACCCAGATGACAGATGCCCTCCTGAAGTGTACAAAAGAACAAGATAAGAGACTGCCCCAGAGTCACACAACAATAACGTCCTTACCGAAATGACAATGCCACTGCGTGGTTCGATAACGCGCAGCTTCTTGTCCTTCGATGTGGTGGCAATCATCGATCCATCCCGGTTGATCGCTAGACTGTAGATCATGTCGATGTGGCAATCGATGACATTAAGCAGCGGTCGTTCGGTATTTCCAATGTCCCACACGCACACGGTGTGATCGAAACCAGCACTCAGCAGCACATTCGATGCCGTTGGGTGCCATTCGATGTGCAGCACCTTACGCTTGTGTCCAACCAACTCCGTCACGTAGCTAGTAAGATTGTTCGCTAATCCTCCTTCGGGGATATTCCAGATTTTGATCTAAAAACAGTTCGCCATTAATTCACCGGCCGGCGAGTTGAATACTTGTGGCCCATCCCAACTTACCGTACAATCATCCGAAGCAGATGCAATCGTGTGATCATCGAAGGGATTCCACTTCAGATCGAGAATCTGACCCCCGTGGCCAATCACCTTGCAGCACTGAAAATCAATTCGACCGGTGGTGGCAATCGGGATGACAACGAACGTCGTATCGGCCACAATCGCTAGGAATGTCGGATTAACAGCACAGAAGTTCCCATCATTGCCACTGCGCACCACACTAATATCGGTGTAGCAGCACTCCTTCCGCGTTGGCAAACCGTACACGTGCCGGAACTTTGATGGCCGAACGCCACGGAACCAAAGCTGCAATGGAGCAAAAGCACACACAAAAACGGTTGTTAGTTATCGATCAATGATGTCACCGGTGTTAGCACGTTTTAGTGTTTTTTGGTGAATCAAGTTCACAATACTGCTGGATTAGTTCAACGAAGATGCCGCTTACAGGGCCTTTTAGTTAGTAGACTGGATTAGACTGGTTACTGGATGTGGAATGTTGGGATTACCTGTGTATTGGTCATGTCGCGCTCGTCGTTATCTGCAATGTCGTCGGTACTTTTGCTGATGCGCTTTTCTTCAACGCCTCCTCCTCCACCACCACCACCACCTCCACCTCCTCCTGTTCCTCCGTTACCAGCGAGGCCTGTTACACCGCCCGCTTCACAGAGGGCACGCAGTTTACCGACGAACTCGCTACGAGTTCCGCCGAACTGATGACACACAGTCAACGGTGTTATAGAGTAAACGATTTAGATTCAATCAATATTCATCACATAGTTTTTTTCGCATAAAACCATAACAGGAAGAAAAAATAATACAAAGGTTAACTGTTGATGAAACTCGGGACAGAATTTAGGTAAGGACTAAGGAATCAGGATATAAAAGGACATTTAGCAAACATGGTGAAGATTTTAAAGGGAGGAAATCAACTCTTCATTTGATGAAAAGCTTTCGGGAAAGTGTAGAAAATACTCGAGGAAAAATTAACACGTCCACAAAACTCCTAGACCTCCTAGCAGCCATTAAACGATTAGTGACGCACGGTGCTTCCGATTAAACACCGATCCAACTATTAATAACAATCCGCTACACCTGACTTTGATTGACCGAACCACACTTTTGGCCCTTGCCGAATGCCAAACATAGGATAGTCTCCCTTAATCAGCTTGATGCGTTTGTTGGACCTGAACCGGGGAGAAAAAGCTCCGATGCTGATGTTTTACTTCCGAAACCGGCATTCCACTAACTCGATTGATGGCGTTTGATGAAGATGATGCTGATGATGATGATGATGATGAGGTGCTTTGGGGTGCGAGGTAGCGCAAACGGGCTCCGGACGTGCCGTGGGACTTTCCCGTTAATCTTCGCCCTCTTCTCCTCCTTTCAACCTGCTTTAGGGGTTATAGGGTGGTGCAGTTTTGGGCAGTGTACGTTCGTCTAATTCGACACGTCGGTTTCCGCGTGATGATGAGAAACTACGTGCGCTACTGATTAACGACCAAAGGTAGTCAAACGATCTTCTACAGATCGGTCAAAAAGCCTGGAAAGGGAGGTGCAGTAACTCTTCACTCCTGAGGCCTTGCTTCGGGCTAAAAGAAGAGCGACTGGGCTAGACTACAAAGTCTTTCAAGATGAACGGGAATGGGGAAAGGTTTGCCGTTTCTTAGTCACTTTGTACTGTTTTTTGCCTCTTGTCTTGTCTTTAACCCCTTCACCTTCTCCACGCCACACGGTCACACGTACAAGCACATGGAGAGATGATTAAGGGAGACGCCCGGTATTGCAAAGATCCCCCTAGATAAGCGTGTGAGCTTACCTTCCCCTTTTCCCTCAAAACCATCGCAACGCATTGCCAAAAAAAAATCACAAGAGACATAGAAAATCAAAAAAAGGGGGAAAGAAATCGACGAGAGGTTTACAGTAACAACAAAACAATCTCCAAAGTTCGAAACAAACGACGGGAAAGATGGAGAAACTAATCCAATCTGTGAAAGAAAAAGAAAAGAAAACAAAAACAAAATAAATAATAACAGCAGCAGTAACAGAAACAAACCTAGCAGTGAAGGAAGATGAACTAAGAGACGAGTAAAATCAAGAGTACAAAAAAAACAAATCGAAAATTGCACATACATACACCCAACTTAGTGTGTAGTGAGTGAGAGAGTGTGAGCGCGAAAAGCGAAAAGGTTAACCTAAAAAATCGAGATGAAAAGCTACTCCACGTGCTAAGATACAACAGGGGAAGGCTTTAACTATTGGAGGAGAGTTTCGGAGGTATGAAAGTAACCCGCAAGCAAATGAGTAAAAGGATGATCAATCATGTGTTTTGTGTGTGTGCAAAAACAACCTCTCTCTCTCTCTGTTTAGTTTCAAAAAAAAGCTTCATGATTAAAAGTAGGTTCATCTATTATGTCTAATACGAACGTTGATCTCCTCTGCCAAAGGGTTTTCTCCCTTTCTTTCGCAACGGGGTGGAGCATTGAGCGACATCATACTCACCCCAAATAAAGCAACCACCAAAACCACGTACGCTTTGGTGGCTGTCCCTTCCGTTTACACTTCTCTTCCGCCACAACTTCCAAAGACAGGTTGCAACGTAGTCCACTTTAGATGTCGGAGGCTCGCCGTTTTTTTTTGTTGCAGCATACAAAAGACTGGCGGCGGTAAGGGATATGCTGATCAGATGGTGGTTTTAGAAAGCACCATCGTTATGATCGGAAGCCTCGCCACAGCAAACAGCTCACAGTTCACCAAATAACCATATGAATGTCCAGAGCGATCATGGAAAGTAGCATGCCGCCAAATGTGTTTCGACCGATCGACTAAAAGCAGGTTGAAATCAGGGCCCTATCAACTGGTTTATTAGATTTCCATTTTTTGGGGAAGTTAGTTGGCGCACACACAGAAAAAGGAAAAAAAAACAACTCACGTCAAAACGGAACATGCTCTGAAAAGTGGAGTAAAACAAACACTGGTAACATAAACATCTCCCCCGGGTAGTTTCGTGTCCATCTCTCCAAACTTCCATCCAAATAGACACTTCATCAGACAGAAGTTTTGAAAGGCTTTTTGTACGATTCCATATGATCTGATTTTTTGCTAATCAAAATATTCGCCTGTTGAACGTGTTAACTTTAAACCTGTCCCTGATAAAGAAAGGAAGCAAATCTCCAATGATCCGGGGATATCTTTATGTAGCAGATACATCAGAGTGGGATCGGATAGTAATATATCGCACCGATCGATAAAGTCCGCGAACAAGATCACCCCGGAGGAGTTTTTTTACAAAGCCTAAAGGTTTATCCGAGCCGTTGAAAGTGAACATCGGTAGTTCCAGTTCACGTTTCGTTTTCGCTTTATGCAACTTCCAACACGATCGACCAAGGATCGTGGGGCTTTCTTTATCAAACGCTGATCGCCGGTTGCGCGGTGAACATTGGGCCGGATGATGTTTTTAGCACTGAACCGTGATGATAACTACCTCCCCGATGAACAGATAATACCAAGCCACAAAAAAAGCAGATCTGATATCTTACACGAACAAACAAGGAAACATTAATCAATTAATAAAAAAATGTGCTGCTTTTTGCAACGGAACAGGATGAGAAAATTGATGAGGAAAAACAAACCCCTCCCAGCTACCCAATTGCCCCACGCGAGGGGGAAGAGTGAAGCAAACCGGTAGGAATGGTCGTTACGTCAGCTGCAATGCCGTGATCATATGCGGACATTTCAAAGTCTCAACACACGTGTCTCACGTAAGAGATGCGCTTTGGGCGGATTAGTAAATCGATAAGGTATGAAAAATGCATAACCCGTAAAAAAACCTTTGAAACGCGATGGTTCATAGTGTGGATTGGTTTTCCGATAAGACGTTAAATAAAATGTTAAAAACAGAATATTTTGTTAAGCGAGTTTCGTGATTTATTGCATTTTGTGTTATGGATTGCATACTTTGAGGCTGATACAGTTTAAAAACGTTATTCAAGTTTCAAGATAATGTTACTCGTAGAAGGCAGAAGTATAAATATAAATAGCTTCTTTTTATCTGACCAGCTCAAAATCTATTTGATACTGAACTTTAAGAGATTGCACGTGTTTTTCCGACATTACTCTAATGTATGATCAACGGATCAAAACTAATGTTGCGCTGAATGACCTCAACGAATTATCCGTTGTATATCAAAAATGGAAAAGATACAACAACCCTGAAACTCTCAGATATCAAAAAGCCAATGACATCTAAAGTAAAACAAGATTTATCCAAAAAAAAAACACGCTTAAAACAGGTGTCCCAGCGAGAGTTGGAACAGTGCGTCGCAGCAACTGGAACTTGTTTCAATGAGACACATCGCACCGTTAGGGACCGCGCTTAAATGGCACATTGACGACACACCGTTTGACAGCAACACAGGCGATCAGTGGCGTGCTGTAGCGCGCGACTGGATCGTGGAAAATGTGAAATTTTACGCCTCGATTCGCACACTAATGGCACCGAAGGTGGGTCGGCGGGGCGGGCGTGCAAGGCAGGTGGATAATCGAAGAGGTGAGAGAGCAGCACCCTTCTGCTGATCTTTACAAAATTGGGAAACTTCACCTTCTACGGGCAGGTATCTCAATTTCATCTGGCCGATCAACGGCTCCACGCCTCGAATCGTCGCCTCGGAAATGATTAGTTCCGGCGGAAGCGAACCCAAAGGCAGCCGGTTCTCCCGCCCCCGGGGCGGTTGACAAGCGGCGCATGGTTCGCGTTCACTTATCTCAACGCAACGCAACAACGATTAGGGTGAAAGTCGTGCACGGCGTCGGGGGAAAATCACTTCCAGACTTCCCAGAGGGGAGAGACACCTAACCCGTCCCTGTGTCCACCCGATCTAAAAAGGGAGGGAACCAAAGTCTGGGGTCGAAAATCGATAGCACAGACACCTTATCGTACCGAATGCCGGAAAAGGCAATGGAGCAGGTGAATGTTTTCTTGTTTTTGTATTTGCTCACCGTTCCACGTGAATGTTGGAACAAGTTTAGATCTAAAGAAGGGAATACAAATGAAGCGCGACTTCACTTTATGGGCTGTTAGGCCTTTTCTCGATGACCGCACCGAACTCGATCGATTATCGATTCCAAGTCGACCTATGCAGAATCACTGCAGTATGCACAACCTCATGACATGACATGATAGAACGAACTTTTGAGTTATTACGTGTACAGGCCTCTCACTAAAATTCTGAATGCTTTCTGCATCGAACAATCCTTCCGATGAATTATGGGCTACCGCAGTGTGGGAAAGTTCTTGCTCGCCCACAAAAACCTGCAACGAGCTTGCTACCTTTTAACGTCCTTGACATGATATCGCTCCACATTTTGCACAGTTTTAATGCAGATCTGCAGGTTTTTCCTTCACTTCCAAAATACCTTACACCCTAAGTCCCGCACCCCACGACGACACTTACGATGTTCTACTCAGGCATCCTGCTCTTTTTACGGTTCCTTCCGGCAGCAGACATCCTTCCTCCACGCTCTAAAAAGGTTCTACATTTGTTGGCAAACGTTCCAACTAGGACATACCACAATGCCAACAAAAAAGAAACAAATAGCACACGCCGAAGGGGAATCTGTTTGACTTTGTTCTCCTTGTTTCCTTTGGACGGGAGTCCCAATCGCTCGGATGGCCTTGAAGTTTTGCTGACGTCAAAGGAGAGTGGACGGAGATGCTCTTTTGGGATGGTTAACATATTCGGGACAATATGGAGACGTACACAAAAGGGTGGGACTATGTAATTCTATTATGAATCCAAAATAGAAAGGAGTTGTAGGAAAGGATGCTTCATGGTTAAAAGGTTTTCGCACATACAAATGTAAAGGTTATGATTTCACACCAACAGCTATTAGCGCTCAAAGCCGTTCATTCGGTTCAGCTCAAATTCACTAAATTATATTCTTGGGAATTGGGTTCCTCCTGACGCTTAATGGTGCATAAAATCAGGAAGCAACTCCCTTCCACGCGCGATCTACGTTAAATAAGCGTGAAATAATAATGACACATATTGAACGCATGGCTTAATGATAGAAATTACCCCGACTCGCTCGTTGCGCAAAGTTCACGCCGGCGATGTATAGATTGGAAATATAAAAAGTTAAATTGACATAACAACCAACGGCAATCGGACGGGTGCATCTTGCTGTGTTGTATAACGAGCTAAATTTTATACGTGCCAAAAATTTTGGGGAGCCATATTTGCACTGTTTTTCCTTCGACGAGATCGAACAAACGGTGAAAAACAAATACATCCGCTGTGTTAGGCAATCCGCCATCGAAAGGAAAATCACCCAAACGAGGATGCAACAACTGGGAGATGATTTATAGCCACAACAACAGAGTGAGAAGAAAGTAAAAATAAAATTCCATAAATCCTACCACACGGACGGACTTTATGTTCGTTTCATGTTGCTGCTTTAGAGGCGATGGATAATAAATATATTTTCGAACGAAATCGTTTAGCACGCTGTATAGCGCATTTTGAATATGGAACTCGGGTGATTTGTCTCCATTAGGATAGCAGTTCAACAGCAGCGGTGGTGTAAAAATAACCTTCACGATTTAGCATGTGTGGACTCCTTTAGGATAACGGATAGAGGATGGCATTATGGGAATAAAAGCAAATTACGGAAATGCGTTTAAATTTACATTGAACGTCGACGAACGCGTACAAACACTACTCATCGTGAGTTTGGTTGGTGTATCTCAAAAACAAGCAATGAAACAGAAGCACAATAAGGACACGTCGAGCTAATTCTCTTCCTGCTCCTTAACACTGGCACGCTGGAGTCGGCACGTGCGCACGTGCATACGGAAGACACAGGTGTGAATGGATGGATGCGGTTTGCGGCACTTGTTTTACAGCTTTTTTGCTTCCCACTTTTGCTTGTGCTGTACTGCTACACTAAACACTTTTCTAAACTTTTTAGCCTTTAATATTCACTACTGTGTGTGTGTGCTTTCTTGTGACAAAAAACTACACATGAACACGGACAAAACACACACGCGCCTAGAATAAAAAAGAACACATACACATTTGATAGTAAAGTTGTGAAAAATACAAACAATTGCTATCGAAAATTCACTAAGCCACTAGAGCCACAAAAACACTGAACAATTTTATATGCAATGTGGTTTCACAATGTCTACCCGCGTTTGCATTTTATTTTGCAAGTTAGGTCGATTTTTCCACACGCAATATTCCTGTGACTGTCATTCAAATTTTCTACCCACACACTTTCACAAGCGTATTTTTATATTTTGCTTTTCGCCGGTTCGTTGTTGGAAGGATGAGTCACACTGCACAAGGACGACGCAACATCGGTCGTGTCAAATTCCGATGCATCACCACGACTAATACTACACTGCTGACTGACTACTATAGTATCGTACCCACACCGCTTGGGTATCCTTTTACTACGACTAGCTTCGGGGCTATGGGGGTGTATACACATGGGTGTGTATTAATACGAACGCACACAAACGCAATTGCTAAAAGGGATGCGGATACGCGTAACAGGACGAGTTTGAATGAAGATTATTCACTCTAGGCGTATGGTGCGCGTCTCTACTGTGTCGGGCATAAAAATTGCAAATTACACACACAAAACTAACAGGGAGATGAAAACTTTCACAACGACACAAAATATGTTGTTTGAACTTTCAATCTTCTTGCAATTAAAACTACACTCTTCTAGCCCGAAAAGTGCTAATTCTTCAATCACAAAGTTCGAATAATCGAAAACACTATTTGCACACTAATAAATTGCAATAAAATATCACACACCAACACCACACCTCTCCTCTACGTGAGGACCAAACCACGGGAACGCAAATAAAACGATCCGAACGCGTCTAACGCCGCACAGCAAGTAATGGAGAAGCTTCGCAAACGAACGCAATTCGTATCTGGCGCTCTGTGTCAGTGGTCGACAAACCTCTGCCCAACAAGCACCGCTCGTTATCTAGTTCATGATGAAATATTCGTTTTTTTGCTCATCGGTCATGCGTTTCCATAACTTCTTTACAAAAAGTTTATGTGTGATGAAAATAGTTTTCTATAGAAAAATCTTAACTAATACCGTTAAAAAAATGGCAAAGAATATTTAGATACGATTGTTTAAATGAAACTATTTAATTTAATTTATATTATATTAAAAGTCCAGCAATAGTTGCCAATCCCTGGCCCGTGTTCGTAATCCAAACGCTCTTTCTCGCGTTACTAAATTTCCCAAGCCACTCTCCAGTGAGAAAGTTCGTGGAAAATGCTCACACTCGCACAGCACCAAACGAGAGTGAAATGTTTTATCTTCGACGGGGTGTTCCGTTTACTCGCACGCAATAATGTGATAACAATTCACTCTCCCTCATACGAGATATACGCACGCGAATGTTTCCACTTTCTTCCATGTGGTACAGCAGCGTGTGATAAGGAGGCCAAATCCATTCGGTTGATAACGACAGGTTCAAGCTGGCTTGAGCACTTCGTTTCTTGGCTCAAGTTTGTTGCTGGTGCTACCAAAGCTCTGACCGACCAAAAGTGATGCTCAATACGAGGGTCGTCAATTAATCAATGAGCATCAAATTAATTATGCCTTCAAGCCTCCCTCCAATCGACGGATTCTCCACGTCGATATCATCGTACGGGTTGTGATTTAAATTATATTCGGATCAGTCCATTAGTGGTCTGAAGCCCTACAGCCTCTTAATTTACCCGAGCAATCATCAGACCACGATAACGCAACGTACCAAAGCAACAGCTGTTTTTCTCGGTGTTTTTTTGCTTTACTTACACCGGAAAACGAGAAACAAATAATCAAACGCAAAGTTCCGACACACTATAACCGGATCGGATGGTGGAAGCGCGCCGTGGATCAAAATCAAATAAGCAAGAAATGATGATGAACCAGCAACAGATCACTGTTGGCTGCAAGTACAATAAAAAACACACACACTCCACAACCAAACAAGTAGAGCGTTGTTGGGCCAAGATGGGCAAACATAAGCGGAAATCTCGAGGGAAAGGAACAAAGCAAATGGAAAAAAGGCAAAAGAAGGAAATACCAATGATAAGTGATTCCGATTCCAACCATACACCACCATTGAGAAGCAAGAGCACTGACCCTCGGGATGCATCTGACTGATCGTGGTATAGTTCATTTTATTGCTTTCGAGGTTCACTGTGGTAGAAAAATGGTATTCCTTCAACTCCATCCCACTTGGGGTTTGATAGTTCAAACGAGAGCAAATTTAATTCGACGCTGTGGAAATTTATTTCCCACCAACATTATAACAAAAAGAAAAGGTTAAAGGTAAGTTGTTATGCCCCGAAAAATACAACGAATGTTATGAAGCATTATTTCAGGACATTATTCGCTACGATAATTTTAGTTTAACAATCTCGTCCAATCCTCTAATTATTGGCCTTGGTAACATTGTAGGGCAAAGAAGCAACGTCATTGTTGTCAATAATCGCGTGTGCATACAACACGACAGGTGACAAACATTTAAAGGACCGACACGCAAGGTTCCGCCAGCTTTTCTGCCAATCGTTTGAGTTTATCGTGGCTGTCTAAATGTAGCTACAACAGCTATTAAAACAGTCCCAACACATGCTACGAAGCACCTTGTTTATTGGGTCATATTTGCTCTAAACCTTAATGAGTGCAATATTTATCTATCGTCGTCTCTACCGCTTTCGGGTGAACCTTTGTTTGCGAAACCCTGACCTGAAACGACGTCTTCATCATCCTTTGAGCGGGAAGTGGGAACCTAAATGTCAACAGATAGTAATAGTATAAACTGCCATTGCTTGCTGTCTCTTCGGAAACAAGTGTGTCAAATTGATCGATACGTAGTTCCGACGACACCTACTCCAAGAGAAAAGGGCGAGTGAAGTTTGTTTTTCTTCCGCTTTACGGCGCCATGGCAAATCATGACCAATCATGCCCACCCGCCGTGACACGCGGAAGTGCCTCCTTGCAGGCCATGACTAATGTCATCACTTGGATCGGTTGGCATGCTAACAAGAAAACGTCCACCGATTGGCGACGTTTCACGCCTCAATTATGTCATTAGCACATGGGCATGGTGGTCCCGTGGACTAGTCTACACGTTCCTCCATCCCCGTTATTACTGGTTGGCCCGCTAACCCATTTCTAGCTATTCTTTCCACCTTGACACCCAGAAGTGCCTTCCAATATGGAAGAAGCGAATGTGCATGCCAACATCGTGGGTTGTGTCTTGCGAGGGTTATTGTTGGTTTGATTCGTTCCGCTTTCGTTGTCGATATGACAATAATCAGGCCCGAAAAGGGCTAGGCCAAAGGAACTGCATGGATTGCAGTAAGTGCAATCGCTCAATGTCACAGTAATACTCGTCTGATAGCAAAACCAACACCTGCAGAAGACATAAATGCCGGTGCTCCTATACCAGCAACAAGGCCAACAACAGTTAGCGGCTATCACACTTGAATACTTACGGGAATATATCGATCTTTTCGATGGAATACATATTTTTGTTCATCTTCAGTCATATTTACCTGAAACAAGACGGAAAAGTGGACTGTTAATTATTATGAATATTTTTCCGATTATCAATTCCTCAAGACTGAACATTTCTTTATCATGGAAGTGTAACAAAATCAATACCATAAAAGATTTTTCTGAATTTTCATCTCATCACATCGACATCTGCCTCTACAATCCATAAGATCGGAAGGTAAGTTTCCGTGCCATTGCATAAGAACTTTCTTCTACCTAACCATCTCACACCCTTGTGACAGATTCATCCGTTGCTACGATTAATCAATTCCAGACACGACCAACCAAGGATTCTTAGGGACGCGACCGGAAGTGAGAGAAGAAACCCATCATACTGTCTAAGAACCTTCTGGCCTCCCCCAAACATGCCATGCCCGCCGGCAATGTTTGAGGAAGTTGAGAAGTAAATAATGTACATGTGCCTGTCGTCGATGGAATGGAGCCGGCGATGAGTCATCGTCACTGGCAGGATCTGCGCAGACTCCAAACTTTACCAGACAAACGGTAGTTCCCCAAATGGTGGCGGAACGGGGAAAGAAAGCTCAAGGACCTCGGTTCCCATACGCGGGTGGAAAGAGAGAGAGAGAGCTACCAAAACAAATAATAACAAACGGAATAAGTGAACCGCGGTAGGGCATACGCATCCTCTGGCTTTCAACAACAGCTCACCAAAGGATACAAAGAAAGCAACTCTTGGAAAAAAAGGTTACGGCTTTCCCTTTGGGGATTGTTTTTCATCAACGAAAACATTCTACCCCTTCGGTATCCTTTTTATTCTGTGATCCTTTCTGTCCATCGTAAAAGGCAGGATTTGATCCTTTCACTTACGCTGTGCGGCATTTCACCATTGTCCTTGTCAGCATCCATGTCTGATCGATCGATGCAACATGTACATATATGTAAAACCCCGACCCAAGGCTCGAGCGCGTGGGGACAGACGGAAGCGGTTGTCACACAGACTCTCTTCCATGACCACCACCACCCCATCTGTTATCACCCCATTCGCCTAATGGTTCTCCCTGGCCGGTTGTAATGATGCGCATGATACGCTTGCTGTCATAGAAAGTGGAAGAGATGGGACAGAAGGGGACGTAGAGCACACAGACACACAAATTGCATCATAGGCAACCTCTCGAGTGAACGAAATCGCGTGACTCAGACGCGGGCGAACGTGAAATATGTAAGTTAAATAATTCATCCTACGCCTGCCTATTAGTAAGGAAAGGAGAAGGTCGATGGATAACTGATAAAGTTCAGTTTTACCGGGAAGTACGTTTTATTTTGTTTTTCCTCCTTCACTCCATGTTAGGAAATGCACAATGCAACATTGCAGCAGAGCGGCGAAACACAACAATGACAGTTTGCTGCACATTTTCTCAAGCCTATGTCAAAATATCACCCTCAACAAAGAAACGCACCGTAAAGCAGGGCCCAATGACGCTAGCTGCAATCAAATATTTAATTACAACTTAAAATGCAATCTTCGCCACCGGATGTGTCTCGTAGCCAATGATTTAAAGACCGCTGAAAGGGAATTAAAACTGAATTTGACAATGAATGGTGGTACGGTAGGACAGCAAGCAATAAAACGATCTTAAGTATTATTTATTGCATTGAAAATATGCTTCCATAGCCGTTGCACTGTTGCCGAAATCAGCACGAATATGTATTACTTTGTGTGGAAGTCTTGAGGAACGAAACTCACGAAAATGTAGTCATTGATTACTCAAACGAAATATGTTTTTAATTGTAATTTTCCGTGCTTTACCCGCTCATATGCTGCGATAGAATATATGTAGTATTTGGTAGCAGAATCAACGGCCCGGTCTGTTTACTTAGCCCCCTGTATCAACCGTCCCATATTGTCTAGTGGTTAGGATATCCGGCTCTCACCCGGAAGGCCCGGGTTCGATTCCCGGTATGGGAAATCACTTGTTTTCTTTTCCATTT
Source organism: Anopheles minimus (assembly GCA_000349025.1). Classification (NCBI taxonomy): domain Eukaryota; kingdom Metazoa; phylum Arthropoda; class Insecta; order Diptera; family Culicidae; genus Anopheles; species Anopheles minimus. The sequence continues at coordinate 1,937,402 of KB663721.1, forward strand.
AGTAACTATTTTTATGATGCATGTAACTCCTATAAACTGTATCGCTTAGTAACTAACATGAATAAACTTTGATTTAAATGAATAAACTTGAATAAGTTTGATTTAAATTCAGTTTAAAACAGAAAAAATTAAAAGAATATCGTAAATGTTTTGTTTGTTTTCTAGAAATGCTAATATATTTTTACAAATTTGGTTTGGCAAAAAAAGATATTTTTCCCATACCGGGAATCGAACCCGGGCCTTCCGGGTGAGAGCCGGATATCCTAACCACTAGACAATATGGGATTGTCGAGTAGCCAGGCTCCCCACAGCCTACAGGTCTCAAGACAGTAACGTAATAACATGATCGGCCATTTTCATCACTCAATTGAAGACTCATTCGCAATGTTCAAATCAATGCTGAATAACCTTACCTTGCACGATAGATTGCAAGCAAAAAGCAAAATGGTTAAGAAACATTAAAGAATAGTGAAAACCATAAACATTTAAGGATTTTCTATTAAACTTAGAGAACTCCCTCATTAATTTATATTTTTAATTCACAATTCGCAGCAATGAACTCTACAAAAAAAACCACTCAACATCTGCAGCGCTCATCAGGTTCTCATGATGTGTTGTACCAATGCGATTCCAGCGGAACTCAATTCAATGAAATTGAGTAGTGGCCTGCTATGTTGCGTACTTGTACGATATTTTGCTTCTCTCTCTTCATCTCCCATATGGTCTAGTGGCTAGGATATCTGGCTTTCACCCAGAAGGCCCGGGTTCGATTCCCGGTATGGGAACAATATTTTTTCCAACTACTCATCATCACTGTTTTGTATTCCGTTTTTCTAAATACAGCAATATTTCGATCAGCAATGAACAAAATTCTCCATAAAAATCCATTACTTAAATCCAAATGCCAATATAGCTGATTACAAACATGTGGGAGAGAAGTGTGAACACATGTGTCGATTTTTGTATGTAAGACTGTTTGGTGAGCTGTTGTGTGTTGTTGTGGAAGAAAACCAACCAACTCAGTGGGGAGGATTTATGTTTTGCACTGCTGCAAAGTTGAAAGAACCATCATTGGCAAGTGGCCGCATTATTACCATGTGCTTCAATGTCTTTAGCAATCCGTCGCGGATCGTACATTTCCGACAACGGTTCGTGGTGGAACGGGAATGACTATCGAAGCAATTGCAGAACAGAACAGATGATGATGATGATGGTGATGATGCGGTGGTAGAGGCATTCTCGCTTCGCTTTGGTCTGCGTTTCTTGGCGCTCGCGATCACCGAAACACGGTGGGGTTGTGGCTCGGTTAAATCGCCTCCGGGTCGCCGTGTGGAATTCTTCCACAACCAGGAATATTCCGAGCTTGGCGAGAAGAGTGCGGACGCACACCATCAAATCCACGCGTAACAACCACGAGTCCAGCGAGAATGAGACACGACGATAACGAAAAGTGGATTTAATTACGTCTAATTAAGCAAAAGCCATTGCCCTACGGATTACCATCGAACGCATGGTGCTTCCCTGCAACATAAACGCTTCCATGTGTCTGTCACGTTACACCAATGCACCCGCGCGATTTGAGCTACAAAATAAAAGCATCACTCCAGTGTAAGGTCAGAAGCATTGTCTTCTTTAAACTACCCTTCAACTCCAAAATCACCAAATTATGCAACATTTCAATGAGAGCACTTGGCTTTGGGCCGAAAACGACTGACTCGTTGATTTTGTGGAGTTACGTTTGCAAAAAAAAAAGAGAGATGGCAATAATAATTGCAAATGGGTGTTTATTTTTTAGCTACACTTCATTCACTGAAAGACGAAACTCGTCAGCAGCCACGCACAAAAAAGTGCATTCGACATCATTATATGGTAGCAGCACACAACCCCTATGAATACACCTCCACGGCCGCAGAGATGGTGGCACAATGAAACAAATATCAACGAAAAACAAAACAGAAGCGAGAATTCAACATTAACACAAAATCCTGTTGGAAGTATGTTCACGAGCCTCGACAGTGACACGTGTTCAAACGATCCAAATTTAAATATAAATAAGAATCAACAACACGGCACTTGGCGTGACACCCGAAAGGGGTCATCACAACGATCGTTGAATGGCATTGGCTGACCACCGTTGGACGCCATTTATCATACAAGCGCATCTCCTCCTCAATGTAGTTTTCATTTTGGATTGATATGCAAATTAGATCACATTGTAATATTTCGTCGAAATAGAAAAAAATATCACAAAGATTTTCAAATAATCTATCTCTACTAAAACTATTCCATTCCGGACCCTTTTTTTCTATCAAGTTGTGTGAACATTTCAAACGTAACTTTTCGATTACTGTAGCCAATGTGTAGTACGAGAACTCTGAAGCTCGTGCACTGTTTTCAGATGTAAATGAGACCAACGATGGGAAGAGGGATAGGAATATCCGTTCAGTACAGTACTGTTTAGCCACATTCAACACACGCATCGACCACTGTTGTTTCGACGCGTTGGAAAGGAAAAAGGTACTGTTGTGTTTATGTTGTTACGGCGATAAACAAAGCTCCGTTGCTCAGGGTGGCACCGTTATCTCCCCCCTTTCATGCGGTGGAAAACATTGTTTACGTCCTTTGCTCGGATTTTCGGAACCAAGTAAGTGTGGACCATTTGGAGCACACCGCGAGCCACGAAAGTTTTGGGGAAGATCCCACGGAAAAGCATTTACCGAACGATTGGGGCCGTTCGGTTGAAGGGAAATGTGATTAGCAGCGAAAAGAACAGCCTTCATTGTGCTTTTATTGGGAATGTAATCAGGGTGAAAAGTGATAACTCTGACAGACCATTGCTAGATTTAAGCTACTCAGACGCTTAAGACAAAGAATCCAGGGGTTTTTCTTCTTCGGGCGCAACTCAAGGATCTGCAGACAAGATGAATGTACAATTCTCCGCCATAACAATGGCCATAATTCGCTGCTTATTATCCATCCATCCCAAACGGATCGCCGTACTGCATTGGTGCATCCATATCTGGAGGTAGTCGGCAGTAAAATCCCAAGGCTTTTGCCGTTCAATATCACACACCGGATTCGTTTCCAGAAATTATGATCCTCCAATTTTACAGGGTCAAACATTGCCGTCGGTAAGCTCTTCAAACTGTCGTTGTACCTGCGTGTGATCCTCACCGATAGCAAAGATGGGTCTAATCTGACGGCAAATCTTCAGAACCACGAAGAAGCCCTAGCTGTGCTTTCTAGACCTATTTATGTGCCTTTACCTAAATTAGAATTGCCAAAACTACCTGAGCATGGCAGCACCTTTCTTGATCCTTTCTCTCCCGACTGGAAAGATCTCTTCCCAGTCGGCACGGCCACGACAGTGTAATTGTTCGGTGGTGTTATTATTTTTTATTATATTGAAACATCAGCCTCATCCGGTCGAGGGACAGACGCGTTCGCAATGTTCGTGACCATTCACTTTAGCGAGATCGAGAACCCGGGGATCGATGGCCCCAAAAAGGTTGCCCGCGCCACCGGACCTGATTGATGACGGAGTCCCACAGAAGAGGGGAGTTCGTCGAACCTTTCAAAGTCATGGTTCACCCTCTTTCTTGAACGCTGGGACACCTTTTGCAGGGGGCAGATGATGATGACGGGAAGGTAATTCCAATGTATCCGAGCAGTTCCACCCACCGCCCTGTTATAATCGCGGCCCATCAGACAAGAGCCGCTGAGCCATCGAAAGCTCGATTCGGTCGTCCGACAAGATCATCATTATCGCCGTCATCAATCTTTCGCCCGAGCTTCAAGACCGTCCGAAAAAAAATCCAGGCCGCCGGTACCTCTTGGAGACCGCGTCCCATAGACGTTTCCGTCTGTCAGTGCTGTCTGCTATTTTAAGGAGTGGTGGAGTCGGTGGTCGAGGAGTTGGTGAACAGACAAAATAGGGACTCCTTGACACAGTTTCGCCACACAGAGGGTTACCCGTTTGTAGACGACTGACACGGAAGAACGTATCGCTGGCGAAATACATCAATATTTATCTGTTTTTACATACGGTAAGACTTCTGTTTCCCCTTTACCACGGTTCGACCATGGTTGAGTTGGACTGAATCCTGCTGTTGTAGTGTTTACCGTAATAGATTTGATTATTTATTGAATAAAGTAATCTACATCTACAGCTCTAGACCTTTTCCTTTAAATGAAACACTCTTTGCGACAGACAAAATTGCTACAATGTTCCATAAAAGTGTTGCCGTTCGATGTTGAATCGATACGCAAAAATGGTGTGTCTGTCTCGAATCCGGGTTGCTTAAAGAAACGCGAAACATTTCAAGTGTCCGTTGGAAAGTACTGTGTCCGAATGTTAAACTCACCAGCAACACAGCAGTGCTACAAACCCGCGGAAAAAATGTCTATAATGAGGTAATGGTGAAGCGAAGCGTGGAATGTGAAATGTTATCGAAATAACCACCAGAAGAACCAAATCCTGTACGTATTCTATTTCCTTCTCGTTTTTTTTAGACTTTTTCAATCGTCTGTCAATGTTACGGTAATAGCATTTCATAGAGCGAGACACGGAAGTCGGCGGAGAAAATGGTAACCACACGAAGGATTCAGTCAAACGCAGACGAAAAATTGAGCGAGGAAACTTTAAACCGGAACGAAATTCGTTTTGGCATTTCGACTGAAGCGGAAATACTCCGTGGAGTGACTTAAAAAGGGGCAAAACAGAATCAACACAATCAATTATGTGTTTGTACCGGGGTTATTTTTTACTTTTATGTAACTCATAAGCCGTATAACTTTAAATGGAATCTCTATAGAAAAATGTCCTTTAAGCAACATATGAAAGGGCTGTTTTGAATCTTACTTATTTCACACGAAGAGTTAATCGACATGTCATGTCCAAAACACAACACTAAACGTGTAAAGTAGAAAACTAAAAAAATTACCCTGATGAGCTATTGCTTCACGAACACAACACTAAAGGAACGACAATAAATATACATTTACAAGAGTAGAACATTTGTCCAGTGTGCTGTCACGCCATTACAATCATCGTACAACCATTCCAATACAAAGACAAGTCGAACAGGTGACAAGTAGAACTGCAAAGTCGACATACAGAGGGACAGAAGAAGACATACCTCAAATTAACCACTTAGAAATTGATTGCCACGCTTACAAGTTCCTGTACGCCACTTCAAAAATTGAAGACACTACGCGCTCTTCAATGCATCGATTTTTCCCCGAATGGCGGCGTGTGTGTGTGTTCCTGCTAGAGATAAGATAAGCAGGTGCTGAAGTGCTTTATCACAAAGCGTAAGAACAACTCAAACAACAATTTATAACCATGAAGAAACTAAATTGATATTTCTATTACAGCCATTCGTGACAATATTGAAAAGGTAGGTAGGGGTTTCTGAATCTCCCAGCACCCCGAGTGACATTAAGGCAAGTAATGTCCATTTATTTGGGTCACTGTTGGGACATTAATTCATTTACATTATTAGACGTAATGCCTGACTGACTACTAATGGTGATGCAACGATGGTGCTTACTAATTAACCCAACAGAACACAATTGTGTGTGTTATTTGCATAATACACCTTCAAGCATTAGTGCCCCAAACATGATGCCCAAAGAAGACATTACGCCATGTAGTTGGAGGAATTGGTTTGGAATGCGTAATTTTGGGGAATGAATATTAATTTTATCAATCATGTTGAAATACTCGCTGCATGGTCATAAAGCAAACTTCCAGATTTCCTCAAGGGTTAATAGTTGGTGACAGCACTGAGAGATCCAGAGCTGCATGTATGGCCGGTGGCCTTTAAAGTAGAAGGTCATTCACCGCTGTATGCCCGGTCTTTTGCAAGATTTATATCTGGAAAATTGAAATACAGACTACATACATTCCCTGTTATACAAAGTCAGTTGCAAGGGCCATCATTAAGGTGAAACTAGTCATCATCAAAACGGTAGTGTTCTATATACGTTCTGAATAGTCTAGCTTTACTGAGGAGGCAGAGAGGTCCATCTCTTATTCATTACGCACACTTACACTCACTCACACACCCATCTACACACATACATAATAGGCAGACCGGGTGTCGCCGCCGTGAAGTAAGGTGGCACTTACTGCTGCTTGTTGGTACTCATTCTTTCATGTTGGCATGCAACAAACCGTGTGTGTGTGTGTGCTTCTTCGGTAAAAGAGGTGGTTCATGTGCAACTGCACGCCTCCCGACCACGGTATGTCAATGTTTGTTCCATTTGTAAAGGGAGGGAAATTGACGACTGGCGCCATATGATGATGCTACTGGTGAAGGCTCGGATGCACTTGTATCACGCACTGTTGCATATACAAAACTCTGGTTACAGGAAAAGTGCTAACGGTCGTTCAATAGAGGGTGAGTACCAGGAAGAAAACAGGGAATGAACTCTAATCCGTGTTCGCGACTAATTTCCAACAACGAACCATTTGTAAACGGACTGGATGGGGAGCCAACGGATGGATCTTGAGGTCTGATTCGGTAACGGCTTATATGTCAAAGAGAGTACCATAGCGTTGTTGAGATGTTTTCGCGTTCACGTTCTTGTTACTTCCGTTTCGATGACATCATATTCGACACAAAACAAGCTACAACGGGTTTGTAAATAGCAATAGACGAAGTTATGAGTGTAAAAGACTCGAATAAATCCCTTCACTGCACCGACCTATCTATGACGTGGTCATTTTATAACACTCGGGCGTTACAGCGCACTCGTACGAATGGTGGTCAAAGCAATTAAAGTGTACACCTCTTATCTTCACTACCCTCAGATCCCGATGATCGGCTTACCTGATCACGTCATATGACACCTTACTCCATATGTAACCGGATCCAAAAAAAAACCAAAACAAGACCCAACCGCCGAGTGGAAGAAATGTAGCCACACTCTCCCTTTTTCGGTGGTGGCAAACAAGATTTGAAGATTTTAGAACTCACTTGGCAGTTCAATGATCGATGGCGTCGAAAGGTATCAAAAGTGCCGTATGCCAAGCGTAGGAGATACATCAGACAAGTTCACACCCACAATGAATGTTACTTAAGTTGGACGAACGAATGGATTGGTTCCGAGATCTCCACTCTAGGTCCTTTATAAGGCGGACATCTTCACTTCCAGCGAGAGTAAATGGTTCAAATTCTAAAACATTAAACATTCGCAACAGTGAGTCAAGCGAGTCTAAAAAATCTAATATACTTCTGCAGGTTACTTCAACTGATCGTTCGGACACGTTCCAAAGGTTCTGAGTTGATGATGTGATTCGTCAGATATGCGCAATGCTGACGCAGTTCAGAGTCCACAGGGGTAGCTTGTGGGAAGATCCCTAGGCGGAAGCAAATCTCGATCCATCCATCCCAATGCGCAATAATAATCGTGGTGCTCTGTGTGCAAGTGAGTCGTGCCCGCTTGAAAATGATTATAATAAGCCAACCCTCTTGTGTACAACCCCTTCAGCCCCCACCAAACCAAGAGGTTAGGTCCACTTGAGCTATCGAGTGCACTTCACACACTTCAACGTCTATTCCGCTACGACGTGGTCAGTCGGTTGAAACCGTCAAACTGGAGGATCAGAGCAATAGAGGGTAGCATATGCTGCTGCTGCACGCACCTCCGCCCCGTTGCTCTTGTCACAGTCCTTCACATTGGCAATGGATAAGAACGTAGTGTGTGCTACCGGATACTGAGCGCATAATCAACTTGCCGAGACCTTCTGCATTCTGCACGGGTCAGCTGTGATGTTATCATGTAGTAAACGCTCTGCTCTTCTCGCACTGCAATCGTAATCATATACCCGTCCTTTTGATCATGTTCGGGATTCCGGTGCAGATGAGTGTAGACCTTGATTACAGTGGCGCCATTACAGCTAGGTGGAAATTTGTGAAATTGATCTTAAAATATGCAGACAATTAAGTATGCTCAGTCCACGCCTCTTCCCACTCATATCAATACCGTCAAGCATTTGTGTTTCATTGCAAACCGAATGGTGCGAATACACATAAAACCATTTGATTTGATTAAACAATGAGAATATGTGTCGACGTTAATGTTGATGTACTTTTATTCGGAATTACTTTCTTCTTGCAAAACGCGCGTCAAAACCAATTTCACCCACATTTTAGCAATGGCAAACAGGAATGGGAGGGGGGAGGGTGATTTTCTCACCTCTTCTTGGCACGCCATTTTTTCCATATCCATTAACGGCTTTCCGATCGAGTGGATTCGCTTGCACTTGAAGATGCAGCCACGTTCGCTCTACATCACAAGGCATTCAAGAAGGTATTTCCTACCAGTATTTCGTGTGAGGAAACGATGGGAAACAGATTTTCCTCACGCATCCCGCGCGTATGGTTCGAAATGGAAATGGCGAACCAGTTGTGCCCCATCGTGATTCCGTTTTCATTTTTCCGAATTGCCGGTTCGGAAGTGTACGGCGCGAACGCCTTCTACTCCAGCAGCACTTTCACGGCAGCACAGGTTAGTGGTGGCCGGCAGGGTAGGTGGTAATTGCAATACCGCGGGGGGAAAGGGTAACATCCGCTCGTGAAAGATGCGAACCCAGCTTCTGCATTTCGCTTTCCGAAATATGAAGATCATGAATGTTCGATCAAATTGGCGGAAATTTGGCGGAAGCTAACGGAAAGCGAAGAGGTTAAACGTCAAATTTTCACTCTTTCTTGATGTAAGAAATAGTAAATTACTTTCGAAGTGGGTTATTAGAAGCAGTCCTGTTTCTGGCAGCTCTGTTCATCTTTCCTAAAGAGTACGTCGTGGACATCAACTCTCGACTATCTCCAGAAACAGATGAGTCGAGTCGCTTCCTATGCATCTTTGAATAATCATCTTAATTGGTTTCTTTCCCACCAGGACATATCCAACATACAAATGCAACCCGATAAAATCCCTTTCCGACAGGATGCAAGAACGACAGCAAAAAAATAACGCTTCTTCCTTTGCAGTTGGACGCATTCTTAAAGCGCAATGAATGGAAGTCGCAAAAGAATATCATCTTTCCTTTTTTGGAAAATTCGTCCACCACTACCGTTCTGCTTCCCAATTTTTGCACACTTTCCAAAACCGGTTCCTGTCGACGAACTCGGTTTACTCGTGATGCGAAAATTCCCACCAACCCTAACCCTTGCAACAACTCCCTGCAGCTGCGAAGCTGGAGAAGGACCAAAAAACGAAGAAAGCGAAACTTGTATTTCCTCCCGATAGAATTCGTTCTTTTTTTGCCAGGGAGTGCATTGGCTTCTTTCTGTCAATCGCTATCAATGATAAGATGTGAGGCGGTCTTGTGGCCGACTCGACTGGACCGGAAATCAAATCCCTTCTGGACCTACGTCCAGAACTACGGGTGGTATCAATAATAGGTCGTTGCGCCTAGCAAGAAAGATCCATGTGGTCCACGGTAAGTAATAACACGTGTGCGATAAGGTTAGAAAACGAAAGTCAATAACGAAACTTACCTTCTTTGCTGGTTTGGCGCATCCACGGGAATCAATCAACCCGGTCGCTGAAGGTGGTTTGGCCGGTGAATGCTCAGTTCCGTCCGGGGTCGATGGAACCCCCATAGACCCGAACGTCGGCTTCATTTCCTTTCCCTTCTCAAGCAGAAGCTTCTCACTCACGTCAGCATTGGCGGCGGCAGCTGCAAGTTCAAACTTTTTCTTGATCGCTTCCAGCGCGGAACGTGTGGTGGCAGCCGTGGCCGGCGGACGGGTAAGATGCACTTCCCCGATGTCGGGATGTAGCTCCAACATGGTTCAGCCAGTAGAGGAAACAAAAGCTCACCGGCCACGGAAGCGGAAAGCTTCGTGAGAAATGCACCAGGGCGCGTATGACACACCAAAGGTCAAGGTTTGCTGTGTTTCGTGAGCCCTTGTTCTTGGGTCCACTTTTATTTCGGTGGGAGGAATATGGTTTGCTATGATGTTTTCACTTACACTACCGAACACAACACGCAGTAGTGGCCGAATTACCGGGACGGATCGAAGTAACAACAGAGAACCAGAGTATAAATGCGAAACGCGACGTAGAAGAGAATCAACGCACACAACCACACACGTTGCTGGAGGTAATTCTGTGTACCTTTTGAACAAATTGCACTAACTTGCCCCCGGAACGCTTTCAACCAGGTAGAACCGAAAAGTGCATAGGGCACGCGTGTGCAGCGGTATGCACCAGAGCTTTTCCTTCTCTCTTCCAACGCAACACACGATTGGGACTGATCTCGGTTCGGCCGGTTTCGTTCCGGTTCCGTTCTCTGTTTACACTCTTGGCTTTGTTGCGAAAAAAAAAAACAACTACAATTCACATAACCGAACAATTTACAGGGAACCGAGAACAATGTTTTCAACACGATATGCACTCTCTTTCGGATTTCTCAAGGGGGATGTGGGATCGGAACATCAGAACTTTAAATTTCTTACGCCGTATTTGCTCTATTCGTGCGAACTCGTTCGGCAAAGCTTTGCGTACATTCGTTCACGGGTTTTTTGTTTCTACTTCGATGTTGATGAACGCGATGACGATGGCGCGGAGAGAAGCGGCGTGCACAATCCGTCCGCTAGCAAGTTCAAAATTTAAATGAAAAAAACTTGTGGCATTCGTTCCCCTGAAGCACAAAACCAGCGGCAACCGAGATCGAGCCGAACTAATGTCAAACTTCTCACAGGTTAAGCCGCGTGTACACAATGCACCCGAACAGAAAGTTCGAAAATGATTGGAGATGTGATGAAGTTTATCAACGGATAAATTGTTCCGAAACTAGGATATTCATATTATAAGCTGCAAAATGGCTCAAATTAAGTAGAAATGGCTTCATTTTTAATATTTTCTTTGCCAATTGCACGGGGAAGCACTGGATAATTTTTGTGTACCTAGACCACCACCTATGGAGATTGACGTTAACGGAGGCTACTGTATCGAGTTGAGTTCTCCAACGCTGCCCAAACGATTCCGCCGTTTTGATGCATGAAATAAGAATCAAAACACAGGCCAAGCTCTTCTTCTGGTTTATCTACACCATTTTTCACCTAAATTAATTTGGAGAAAAACGAATTGCACAAAAGAAGCATCATTCGAAATTCGTTCGAACATGCCAAATCAAGCACAGAACAAATGATAAACAAAGCTTGCGCTCTCTCGAAACGTAAACAAAGCGGTTGACATCTACGAAAGGCAAAAGAAAAAACAAAAAAAAAAGGTTCCTGTCTTGTCTGTGGTGTTGCTGTTGCTACCGTGTTTTTTGTCGTGTTTCTGTGGTGTTTTCGGGGGAAAAAATCGTACATTTCCTTTCCCGTCTCATCCGGCACCATTTTCTCGTTCCTGTGTGTTCCCGGAAGTTTGTGTCTTCCGACGTGGAAGGATGTGGGATTCATCGGTGTTTCTCAGCACGCGTAAGTCGGTGCTCGGGTTTCGTGTCACCGCTTTCCACGGCTCTCAGTTAACTTAAACCGGCTTGCTTACTTGTTGTTTTCTTTCCCATCGCACTTAACAGTGACCCCCAAATTCTACGTTGCCCTTACCGGCACATCTAGTCTCATTTCCGGGTTGATACTCATATTCGAATGGTGGTATTTCCGGAAGTACGGAACATCTTTCATTGGTAAGAGTTTGGAAAGTTTGCTAACAACCAGCATGAATTTCATGGTTCTATTCCGCCCTTGTAGAGCAAGTCTCCATCAATCACATCAGCCCGTGGATAAGTGGCAACGACAATGGTACCGACTCACCGGCTCCTACCAGTACGGGCGGTAGCGGAGGAAGCAGTAGCAGCAGCAGTGGCACTACACAAAGCATGCCCGAATGCAAGGTGTGGCGCAATCCGCTCAATTTGTTCCGTGGTGCCGAGTATCAGCGGTTCTACTGGGCCACCCAGAAGGAGCCGCTCACCTTCTACGATATGAACTTGTCGGCGCAGGACCACCAGACATTCTTCACCTGTGAAGGAGACGCCGGTAAGGCCGAATACGAGATCATGCAAACGGCTTGGCGAGAGCGTAACCCGGTCGTTCGGATCAAGGCGGCCAAAAGTGCACTCGAACTTAACCCGGACTGTGCCCCGGCCTACATACTGCTGGCAGAGGAAGAAGCGACCACGATAGTGGAGGCTGAGAAAATCCTTAGGACGGCACTGAAGGTGGCCGAGGGTAACTACAAACGGTCGCAAACCTTCCAGCATCAGGGCACGATTGCGGAGGGAATCCATCGACGGGACACCAATGTATTAATCTACATTAAACGCCGGCTGGCCATGTGTGCCCGTAAGCTCGGCAAGCTGAAGGAAGCCGTGAAGATGTTCCGTGATCTCACGAAGGAAATTTCGCCCATCATGAACGTTCTGAACATTCACGAAAACCTGCTCGAGGCACTGCTGGAGATGCAGGCGTACGCTGACTGTCAGGCAGTGCTGGCCAAGTACGATGATATCTCGTTACCAAAGTCGGCCACCATCTGCTACACGGCGGCGCTGCTTAAAGCGCGCGTCGTAGCCGAAAAGTTTTCGCCCGATGTGGCTTCCAAGCGCGGTCTTAGTCCGGCGGAGATGAGTGCGGTCGAGGCGATTCATCGGGCGGTTGAGTTTAATCCGCACGTGCCGAAATATCTGCTCGAGATGAAGCAACTCATACTGCCACCGGAGCACATCCTGAAGCGAGGTGACTCGGAGGCACTGGCGTACGCGTTCTTCCATCTGAGCCACTGGAAGAACGTCGAGGGCGCACTTAATCTGCTACACTGCACCTGGGAGGGTACGTTTCGCATGTTGCCGTATCCGCTAGAGCGTGGCCACCTCTTCTACCCGTACCCAACCTGCACGGAGTGTGCCGACCGAGAACTGCTGCCTGCCTTCCACGAGGTGTCCGTCTATCCGAAGAAGGAGCTACCATTCTTCATCCTCTTCACAGCCGGACTCTGTTCCATTACAGCGCTGTTGGCGCTGCTTACGCACCAGTATCCCGAATCGATGGGTATATTCGCCAGCACGACCCTCAGCTGGTTCTCGCTGCCGTTTCACTTTCTCAAGGAACGGGTCGAGGCGATTTGGCCGTGCAATCTACTGCAACAGCTTTCGCGCATTTAAACCGATTTTCATTTTCATACTGTGTGAAGCATGATCGCCCTTTGTGCTAGGACGCATTTTCGCTCTCTCTACGTGTATCGATTTAAACGCCGCCAGTCCTAATTTTAATTTGTCCTCCTACGGCTTCGTACTTAATCGACGCAAATTGTTCCATCCCGCCATCATTAACCTCACTGCCCAACTGAAGCACAAAGGGGGAAAGTAAGCAAACGCGCACCCCCCCAATGGGAGCAGAGAGGATTGGAAAGAGAATAACTGAATTCTGATGAATGTCGTAAGCACAAATTAGGCGTACGTCTTAAATGCAGTGGTGCGTTGCATTGGTCGGTAGAATTGTATATTCCGCCAATGTACCGTGTGGCTACTGTTTCTTCGGTTCCGGTATCGCATTCTCGTGCTGTAATAAATTTAATGTGAATGAGTGTAATTTAAGCGACTGCGTAGTGTAAAAGCTCTGCGTCTTTGGTCTCCATTTTATGTCGTTAGTTTCGTTCTGTAAGTGTGCGAATGTGTATAAGTAAACATTAAATAAAAGTAACATTATAAATTATTGAACAGAAGCATACCTGTGATCGTATGATGTTTTCCTCCCCGGGTTGTAGCGTGATATCACACTGATCCGGTAGTTTTTTTATCCACGTTTTACACATTAGTACAACAAATGGTAGAGCCATATGTTTTGTTTCAATATTTAAACGATATTTTATTATCAATTTTAATCATTCGCTGATGTTCACAGCTGTTTCTGATTTATCATCTCCTATAAAAAAGTACATGGGGCTTATTAAATGTATGTAACAGGGGGGATGAAGGGGGAGGGATGTACTCGGGAGCAAGGGATGTGAAGGCGCGTGAGGAGGTTCTGTGTTGTGTTTTGCGTTATTTTTTCGTTTTCTTATTTGCTCCAAAACCATGTTCAGTTTCATTCTGTGAAATAGAAAAGGTGCGTTCTACAGGAGTGGGTGGTTCTGCTGTTAACTTCCCCTTCTCTTCCTCTCCCGCCCTCTCTTTCTCTTGCGCGCACTTTTTATATCTATTTCCTCACAAGCGTGCTGTTGCAGGGATTTGATTCGTGTTTAAGGTTTGCTTCGATTGCGGCGGTTGCTGCGATTCGGGTTTAAAGTATAATAGTAATAATAATCATAATAATAAAAGTAATAATACACAGTTAAATAAAGGACGAAAATAGAAAGAATTAAAAATCATTAAATAATAATCAAAATCAGAAGATACGAAATAAAACCCCCTCGAAAAAAAAAGAAATGCTGCTGCTGCTTTCACATTTTCTTCTTTTCGCCCTCTCTCTCTCTCTTTTACTATCGCTTCTTTTTCTCGTACTCTCTCCGTTACAATGAACAATCCTTCTCGGGGGATCCTCTTCTAGTACCCACATTTTGCTCAGGCCGTTAGTTCCGATATGGTTGAATACGGAATCGATGGACACAACTAACAAACAAACAAAAAACACATAGATGCAAACAGGTTCGCGAAAAACCATAGGACGATGGCGATCGTTACACAGGAACAAACACGTACAATATTTGCCTACAATCTTCTTCTGAGTCACCGGCATTTTATGTCACGGATAGTAAAAAAACAGAACATACACAACTTAACGCACAGATAAGGACGATGAGAACAGAACACAAAACAACATAAAGTTTTAAAAAAACTCACAAAACGGGACGGGACGTTCACGATCGGTCGAGGGGATGTTCCATGGAAGAGAATGACAATGATCGGCCTACCACCAAGCGCAAATCCGTACTGAAATGGGCCTTTTTTCCTATGCTGGTATGTCGCGAAATGGCGAATGGAAAACCCCTTTTGTTTTTCCTTTGACTCATTCGTTCGATCTATCTAGATTTGATTGTTATTCAACATGGCACTTTGCTAAGGGTACACTCTCTCTCACACAGAGATACATTCATCATCATCATTTCATTTTCATCGTTATCGAGGTTGCAACACAACACTGCCATTCCCTCCCTTCGTGCGATCAGTCTATTGATACTGGTCAATTGAAGATGCATTTCGTTTTAAACCCATTTGACAGAAACCATTGGAAACAACGTGTGCTGTATTCCTTTGCCCATCATCTCGCCCTTTTTGCGTTTCTTAAAAAGTAACAGGAATGTGAACATAAACGCAACGGAAGTGTTGCACTTCTTCATAAAACATAAACTTGCTTCCATCTTAAACAAGCATACAATGATAGAAAGATAACAAAACAAAGAAGGAAATCATTCTTATCCGCCTTCATACCTTTCTCTCTCTCTCACAGACAAACACACACACGCACAACTTTCCTTTCATTCAGCAATCGAAGCTCTTCTAAACTTGGCCACTGATAGCAAATGTATTATTAGCAAATGGGGTAAATGCATTTCCGATTTGACCCAACAAAATTGGTCACGTGTTTCTTACATAGTGTGTGTGTGTGTGTACGTGCGTGTGTATGTACGACCCGCCCCGCGAGGGGATTTCGTTTGCTCATTCGTCCCTTTATTGCTGGTAAACCTATTTATGCATTAATTGCCACCTATTCGTATTCACTTCTCAGTAAAGGTTGTCGGAATGGTGGTAGAGTTGTTGGTGTTGATACTGCTGCTGCTGCTGCTGTTTGCCATTGGAAGACGTCTTTCGTCAGTTGCTGTTATCTTCGCCATCGAGCGATTCATCCTGCACCGAGATCGAATCATTCTCGCGCTTCGGTGTCAACCGGGACGAGCTCAGACTGCCCATTGCACCACCGCGTCTGGAGAGTTAGGGAAGGGAAAACATGTTCAATAAAATTAACGATTATTAAGTGCAAAATTATAACTAAAGCTTGGAAAACCGGTATTAGAATATGCACCACTAATAAGCGCACTCTTTTTTTCTCAGGTGATTATTTGGTAAGGGAAAGGCACTGCAACGAAGTTTGCATGTTAGCAGTGATTAGTGCACGACAAAGCATTTGGTATTAACGCCAAGGAAGGCTTCAACTAGTCGGGAAACATGCAACAGATTGTATCCACTCTATTCTATTGGAACGGGGGTTCCGGATGAAAATCAAAACAAACAAAAACACTACATTTGCTCTTGCATAAAAAAGGAGAATTTTATGTAGTGAAGATAACAGCCCCGTACGAGAACTGCCAGAAATACTACGGAAACCGACACACGATTGCATCGTCGTGGCACGTTTCCAAAACATATGGCTCAAGGTTCAAAGTAGGTTGAAAACAGGTGTATATTGCATGCTGTAGAACCACTCACAACGAAAAAACAAAAGTTCACAACAATTACAACGGCACTCACAACACAACGGGAAGGTGGTGCTGTAACTTACTTACCTTTAACGCATTTACTTTACAGATAGTTGAGGTTTACTCTTATCACATCCGTTAATTGCGTGAAAAGTGTGTCTGCTTGCAACCTACACACGATCACCCCACACACCTTTCCATTCATCAGCCTTCTTTCATAACATGATAGCGTAACATGGAGCAAGAATTGTACTATCGCCCTATACGGAACTACTGTACACCTACACGCATTCCTCTAACTGTACAATAATATTAAACGACGCTTAAAGAAGGCGTCTCCGTTTGCGCCTCCTTGAGCTTGAGGTTTGATTATTTTTTCGAATCTTTGTGTATGCTATGCGTCATAATTGTCGGTAAAAACACGAAAAGAGATCATACATCAGTGTCTTACATTTTCAAATTTCCTCACAAAATGGAATGACCTCCGAACTCTCTTCCATACCAGGGGGGACAATAACTTACCTCAGTTTCGACTTGAGTGCATTCACTTCCCGCGATAGTGCTTCGTGACTTTCAAGCATATCTTCGCACTCCCTCTGGGCCTTTCGTTTCAGGGTTTTTTCTTTCTGGATTTCTTCTTCTGCCTCGTCCAGGTTGCGCTTCAGCGTCTTCATGCGATTGTTGACCTGTTGCAGATAATTAGAAAGGAATACATCATCATTTAAACGTTCCGTTTGGGACTATCTGCATCCGGTTAGTACCTTTTCAATCTGCTCCTTAAACTGATCGGCATGTCGTCGCTCGTCCTCGATGTTCATCGTCAGCTCCTTGATGCGTTTCTCGAGCTTGCGGTTTGCCTTCTGCACGGCCAGTCGCTCCTTCGTTTCGTTTTCGAGCTGTTTCTCCAGGTTCATGTTCTTGGCCTCGGAGGCGGCCGTTGCCGCCTTCAGCTTCGTGCGGAGTGCCGTCTCCTGTTCGGACAGTTTCGCTTTAAGCTCTTTGTTCAACCGTTCAAGACCACACTTGAGCGCTTCGTTGTTCTGCGCGTTCGACTTCTCCGTCGCCAGCTCAGTCGTCAGCTGTTCGATGGTAAGCTGAGCCTTGCGGTTCCGGTCCACCATGAGCTCGAGGTTGGTTTGCTCATCTTCGAGTTCTTCCTCGAGGGCGGTGATGCGTGCTTCGAGGCGTCGTTTTTCGTCGATCATGAGCGAACCCTTGTTGGAGTTGGAGTTGATTTCTTCGAGCAGTTCGTCACGTTCACCTTCCGCGGCACGGCGTGCCCGTTCCGAGCTGGACAGATCCTCGGACAATTGCATCACGTCCGCTTCGAGTGTTTTTACCTTGCGCTCTGACTCCTTGCTAATGGCAGCTAACTCCTCCTTAGCCGCCTTAGCTTCTTCGGCGTCACGGATTGCGTCTTTGATTTGTGCCTGTAGCTTCTTTGCCTGCTTCAGTGCGTCCTCCTTCACCTTGTTGTTCATCTCGAGCGTCGCCTCCATGTCCTTTATGTCACCCTCGAGCTTTTTCTTTGCAGCCACGGCAGCCGCACGCTGTTTGCGTTCTTCGTCCAGCTCGGCTTCCAGATCTCGCAACGCTTTGACCAACCCGCGCCGCTTCTCTTCCGATTGTTCCTCCTTGGCCTGAATGTCACGTTCGAATTGTGCGCGTAGCGCTTGCATGTTAACCTCCAACCGCAGCTTGGCATCTTCGGTCAGCTGTAGATCGTCCTCGAGCTCCTCATTTTGTGCTTTCAGTTCCGCCAACTGACTTTCTAGGGCCCGCTTCGCCTTTTCCAGCTCATGCACATTCTTGTCGGCTGTTCCCTATTATCCGATAATATTAAAACATTTGATCAGTATATTCCAATACATTTGCCATACAGCTTTGATATATTGCTCACTTACCTGTGTATTTGCCAGCTCATCCAACTCGTTCTGCAGTCCCTTGCGCTTCGTTTCCAACTCATCAATCTTCTCGAACGCTTCATCGAGCTCGCGGGATAGTGACAGAACCTTCGTTTCCTTTTCTCTTGCCTCGCGTTCGGCAGCGTCACGTTCCTGAGCCACTTGCTCACCAATAGCTTTCTCCTCGGCCAACACTTTGTCAAAGTTCTTCTGTTTCTTCTCCAGCTCCAACACCTTGGTACGCTGGGTTTCCAGTTCGATGGTGGCGTCCTCCAGCTCAGACTGGATCTTCTTCTTGCTCTTATCCAAGCGATCGTTAGCCGCCTGCAATTCCTGAATCTGGCGCTGAAGCATTTCAATGTCTTTGTTCATCTTCTTTTTCGATTCCTCCAACTCCTTGGCAATGTCCGAGTCCTCCTCCGAGCGTTTCTTGAGCTCCTGAATGGTAAAATTCAGCTCGGCCAGCTTCTTTTCGTAGTTAGTCTTTGCTTCTTCATCCTCTTCCAACTGTTCTTGGAGCGCTTCCTTCTCTGATTCGATTTGGCGCAGCTTGGAGCTTAAGCTAAGCTTTTGGCGCGTTTCCTCCTCCAGCAACTGTTGAGCTTCGGTCAGCTGACTTTCTAGATTGCCAGCGCTCTTGATTGCAGCCGATGCTTTCAGTTCGGCTTCGTCAAGCTGTTGAGTGATGTTTTCGGTTTCCTGTTGCAGCTTCGTCACCTTATCCTGGAGCTCAACTCGAACACGATCGACTTCAGCAAGTTTTACCTGAATAACACAAGCATAAGTTAGAATTTGAGATTTAGGAAGATATTAACAAGTGCATGAATATTAGCAATAGCATTAACTGACATTGTAAAAATAACAAAATGAAAAAAATGAAATGGAAAATCACCCAAATGAATTAATGAATAATTAAACAACTACAGTCCCACATCATACTTCGAAATACTCAACGTAATCCTAGTACGGTTCGGAAATCGCAATTAAAGTATAAACGAATGTGGCATGTACAAGAAAAAGAAAATCGAATGCTTCAAATCATGGGAAAACCATAGAACAATTATTTCCGTTTTCCGATCCCTACCTGCAACTCGGCAATCTGTGTTTCCGCCTGCTTACGCCGACGATCGTTCTCCTGGCGCGATTGGTTTACGTTGCGCAGTTCCGTGGCAAGGTCGGCATTTTCTGCCTCCAGCTGTTGTTTGCTCTTCTCCAATCCACCCTTCATTTTTTTCAAATTCTCCAACTGTTCATTAATGGAGGAAATCTCCTGCGCATGTTTGTGACGCATGTCCATCAAGGATGATTCATGGTTGGCAGACTCATCTTCGAGTGTCTTCTTCAATGTAGCTACCTCCTGTTCCCGTTTTGATCGCAGTTCTTGTTGTGCTAAAATGAGTGAAATAATACATTGGATTAATTCCGACCTTGCCATCCGATAATCGGGAAACTTACCAGCCGTAGTGTCCAGCGAATCCAACAGTTCATTTTTCAGGGCTTCCAGTTCTTCGTTAAGATCACGCTTTTGCTTCTCTGCTTTGGAGCGAGCAAGCTTTTCGGCTTCCAGATCTTCCTGAATTTCGGCCAGTTGTGATTCGAGTTCGCGCTGTGTTTTCTGAGCAGCAGCCTTCGCCGCCGACTCTTCGTCGATGCGCACAAGCGTTTGTGCGAGTTCTTCTTCGCGTTTCACCAGCTGCTGCTGCATCTCCTCGATCTGCATACGTCGCTCATTGATCTGCTCCTTCAAATCGGCTACCTCTGTTTCAATCTTCCGCTTCGAACGGTCCGCTTCCTGGCGCTGTTGGTGGTCCTTCAAAAGGCGTTCCTCAAGCTCGGCGATCGTCGACTCGTGTTTCACCTTCAGCTTGGCAAGATGCTTCGCTTTCTCTTCCTCTTCGGCAAGCGTTTGGGACAGGTCGTTGGCACGCTCCTCTAACAATTTCTTCTCCTTCACCAGTTTGTGATTCTGATCCTCGATCAGCGCTACATCTTCCTCCATTTTCTTCAACTTCGCATCGAGCTGTACCTTCTCAAGCTGAAGCTTCTGACGGGCAGCTTCCTCCTCTTCAAGCTGCTCTTCCAGATCTTGAATGTTGATTTGAAGCTTCTTTTTCTCGCTTGTCAGTGCGTTCACGCGTTCCTCCTCCTCTTCAATGCGCGACTCGAGGTCCTGCATGAGCTCCTCAAGCTCCTGTTTGCGAGCAACGAGACGAGCACGTCCCTCTTCTGCCTCGGCACATAGCTCAATCTCCGCCTGAAGCTGTTCCGCCAGATGTGTCTTTTCCTCCATTGCCTGTTGATACTTCGTCTCGTACTCCTGCGAGTTCTTCGACAAGTTCTCAAGTTTGTCACGGATTTGACGCAGTTCATCTTCCTTCTGCACCAGCTTCTCCTCTTGCTTAGTCACTTCCAACAGCGGTTTCACTTTCGTGTACAGACGCCACCACTGCCAGTTGCGCAACTTCAGGTAAGCGGCACAGTTGCGCTGAATAATGCGAATCGCGTTCAACTGCTGCAATCGTTTTTGATAATTGCGGCGAGCAAGGAAACCACGACAGAACGCCTGGAAGTTGACGATCAAATCCGTAATCTTATAGTCACGCTCCTCTTCCAGATGGGCCAACACACCCGCACGGAAGAAGATCTTCGACTGACCAATGCGATACAGATTACTGTCCAGTTCCAGCGATTTGATCATCTGCTCGCAAGCCCGTTTACCGTCCATAAAGCCCTTCGGAATGACGTTCGGTGTAAGCAATTCGTAGCGCTGTCGGAACTCCTGGAACGGAATACGATTGGGGAAGCCCTGTCTACAGATACGGATACCCTCAAGCACACCATTGCAACGCAATTGATCCAGCACAAGCGGGGCATCAATCTTGCCCGCACGCTTTTCGTGATTAGGAATGATACAGCGCACAAAGTTCGGGTTGGTATTGCGCAGCGTGTCCATCAATTTCGCCAGCTGCTCCTTGTACAGATGCGAAACGGTACGGAACATACCCTTGCGTGTACGTGCACCGAACTGCGTGTCGGTGAGAGCCTGCTGTGCCATACCGACAATCTCGGCGTCCTTCCAAATCTGCACCACGAATGGATCTTGCGATGCTTGCAGCAAAGACACGACGTTCTCGTTCAACGGATCCATGTTTTTCATTAACCATTTTGTCGCCGAGTAATCCACTTTGCCAGCGTAATGCACGACTGCAAAGTCCGCCACACCTCGGAAGTCCGTCTTCATGAACTTCGGATGCATGGAATGGGCGGCAGCGAGCTTCTCCACAAACGATTTGTCTGTTGCCTTCGGGAACCAGCACTCCTCATCCAACAGTGCCATAATACCACCCGGCTTATCGATCAGATCAATCGTTGGCTGGAGGTCCAGACCGAAATCGATGAACTTCCACTCGATGCCTTCGCGCTGATATTCCTCCTGCTCGAGAATGAACATTGTGTGGTTGAACAGTTGCTGCAACTTTTCGTTCGTGTAGTTAATGCACAGCTGCTCGAACGAATTCAGCTCGAATATCTCGAAACCAGCCATATCGAGAATGCCGATGAATGACGCACCCTGACGCTTGGTACGATCGAGTGATCGGTTTATCCGGTTTACTAGCCACTTGAACATCTTCTCGTAGCAAGCCTTAGCGATCGCCTCCACGGCAAACTCTACCTGCTCCCGTGTCTGTGCCTTGGTCACAAAATCTCGTCCAACCTTGATACGGGGCGTCAGGAATGCCTTCGTCATATCCGTCACGCTCAAACCGAGCAGATGCGCAATTTTCTGCGCGACCGTATTGTCAGGCAGCGTGGCCTGGTCCGAGTTGCGCTCCTGCTTGAACGTCATCGAGCCGAACAACAGCACTGCGCTCACGATGCGGAAGATCGAGTTAAAATCCTCTGCCGTCATACCCATAATGTTCATGCTCTTCACCGTGGCTTGGAATTCGGCATAATCGTCCACTCCCGGTACCGGTAGCCCACCGTTGGACAAAAACGGATAAGTCTTGACGTCGTCAAGGATGAAGCGCTCGCGTTGTTCGGGCGATGCGCCAGCCAGCAGCTGGTAGAAGATGTGGAATGTACGCTCATCTTTCGCCTGGCGAATGGCACGTGACTTCTCCAGCAGATATGTCTCGATGTTAGCCCCGGAGATGTAACCCGAAGCGTCAAAGTTTATCCGAATGAATTTGCCCTGCAGCGTAAGAGGAATGGAGCATTAAATACTGTTATGATTCGTCACTTGACAGCAATACTCACGAAACGAGACGAATTGTCGTTTTTCACCGTCTTGGCATTACCGAACGCTTCCAGGATGGGATTTGCCTGAAGCAACTGCTGCTCCAACTCGCCCTATTTATACAAATGTCAAACAGGAAATGGGAAGAAAAAATACATACATTAGCAGACGGTAATGCCTTGTGTTATTAGCTGGTAAATGATTTTAACATTGCTTGTTTACATATACGCATTCAAATCCCAGTCATATTACACTATCATTCCATAGCAAGAACACCAAATATTGAATACATTGTAGATTCTATCGAGACGATTGGATAGAATGGATGGAGGAGTTTGGACTGTGATCCAAAAAGATGCCTTGCCGATTTGTTGCAATTCGTAGAAGGTAAACTATATCATCTTAATCCATTCCCGAAACTACTGGTAATCTTATGGTCTACCTTAATCTACTTGCACACCATGCGCCATTGATTTGCTAATCAAATAACCCATCCATCAAACCATTTCGTTGCCTTTATCTGTCCACCTCTAACGCATTCCTGTTGTAAATCCGATACATTAAAGATTGCAAAAAAAACAACCTCAACCTATTATAGACGCGATCGGCTGGACGTACGATCAGCGGGGACTAATGAGATAATTGCGACATTCCAACACCAAGGAGGAGGAAGCGGTAAGCGAGAAAACACCTATAGAGGAAAATGAAATGCATCGAGAATGGAAGACGCAGATGATTTTATAAATCAATCGATGAAAACGTAATAGAGCCATTAGTTGACGACAAAACGGGTAAAAGCGAGAGGATTAACGTTTTAGATACCTTAGAATTTCATTGCTGAATAAATGCAGGCGCAACGGAACGAAACAAAACTATAAGAAAATTTGATTTCAAAATGAAAGCAAAACACTACATTGGAAAATAAAATGGTAATTATACAAGTTTAACAAATTATATTAATATTGATTTAACAAAATCAAAACTTTTGTGTGTAGCTAAACAACGAAATAGCGACAAAAGAACAAGCACTAACACTAACTAACGCAAGAAGAGTTGTAAGTGCACATGAAAGCAGTGCGTAACAGTGCAAAACTGAGGTGCAAATGGTAAGTCGTTACGAAGAAAAACATAACGCTAACGAAAACATTTACTATATACTTTACCGATAAACTCGTGTGGTGACCACCCTTTTTAGTGTGTTTTCATTTTAGCCCACCGATGTAACCACACGCGGCATTTGGATGAGAGAGATGCGAATGAAGCAGATGATGATTGCGATTATTTCAAAACCGACATTGTGTAACGTCATATTGGAATGATGTGTATTTGTAAAACCACCAGATATTAGAGCACGCGATTAATAGCAAATGATCAGAACGTTCCGAACGTTCCAAAGAGTCAAAGCATAAGGCGAACGCACACACACCCCATTTTTAAGTTTTGGTAGACGAATTTTGGGAAAGTATAAGCGCATTTGAATTTCGCAAATCGATCAACATTAATGGTGAAGCAATCGAAATAAAAGCATGTTGAATGACGATTGGCAACAGGTGGACCCCGGGTGATGAATTTGTAGTTCCAGTGATTGTGACGAAGGTGCCAAGTATGTATGTATTTTAACATTAGGATCAAAAGTTTAGCAAAGTTTGCACAATTTTGTGGTGATGATTTCAAATGGATGGCATGTGTAATTTGGAAAAGAGAAAAAAGAGAAAAATCACAATCATGTATGGTCGACATTTTTTGAAGAAATCGAAGGTATATAAATAGAACGGAAAGAAAAATTAAATGAATATATTTTATAGGTGGTAGCAAAGTGGAATGAAAGAAGTAACATAAAAAAAGTAAAAACAATGTTACCAATTAAAAACTAAAAACGGTTAAAAGAAATAAATAAACGAAACAAAATACTTACGATGATAAGTGCTGGTGTTGGTGTCTAGTGCGTTTGGAAAACCCCGCAGAGGTTTGAAACACCAAGGCAGCACATATTTAGTTCCACAATAACGACGTTTGCGACGATAGTAGCAGCAGCGGCAAGATGAATGTGATGCAGCAGCAACAAATGCGATAATCGAGCGATAATAACAAGTTTTGCATAGGCACGCATGAATCGTTTATGTACGTATATCGTTAAAGAATCAACAACGGAACGGGCGATATAAAATGCAGCGGAATGTAACGTGAGGAAAACGGAGATCAATTGTAACGATCGTAATTCACCAGATGATTAATTTACATGAAATGGAGAAAATGAAAGAAAAAGGGGAAACAAATTAGCTAAAAAACGTTTAAACATAAACATACAAGGAATTATGGGCTGATAAGGCTGAAAATAAAAAGAAAACTAATTTGGAAAAACTCTCCCGTTATCAGTTCGTCCTGACCTCTTACGCTCACGCAGCCACAAGTCACAGTATCACCGGACTCATTTTGCACAGACACGTAAGGATTTTTAGTCTTTTCGGCGTAGTCTCACCTCGAGGATAAGACCTAATTTTTTCTGTTAACAGCAGTGGCTTTACCGTCTGGCTGGTCGCTGGTTTTCCTCCAACAAACCAAATAGGGGAACTACTCAACAAACGAGAAAACAATAATCACTAGTTTCAAAAGAACGGGGGTCACCACCTCAACATCAGCAATCAGCATAACAGTTCGCTATTTCTCGACCTCCTTTAGCATCAAACCGCAAAAGGTAGATGTGGAGGGGTTTTCCCCTGTTGTCAGTGTAATTAATAATATTTAATAAAAATCAACAGCTACCCATTTTTGGCACAACCGTCCTCGATGCAACGCATACATAGATTTCAGCAACATATCACCCCGCGGTCAAGGGAGGTTTCTCGCCTGTATCGTACCGATGTCTGTCATGAAACGGCGGGCACATGTACCCCAAAAACCCGACTGTTTACACGTTTTGGACCACTGAGACATTGCGACTTTCGATATTTTATCACCTACTGTATCGTGGCTCTGTTACGTACCCGTCCTTCCCCTAAATGCCGCCATTCTTCCTTTTCTGGCCCTTTCTGCGATTTCACTGTTTGCCGGGAGGAGCTGCCGGGCGGGGGAGGTGATCGTGTGACCGGTTTTTGTTTATATAATTCGCACCATATTGGGCGTGATAGAATGGATTACAGCACCCGCACGATTGAAGAGCCCTGTTCTCCTCCGGTTCCTTTCTTTTTCGACACACCGCACACACACTAAGGGCACATACGGGGCACACGCCTTTTATAGAATCCTGTCCAGCTGTACGAGAGAAACAGCAGGAAGGCTAGGAGAGGGACATTTTTTGCGGTTTACACCTCTTGTCTTGCCACAATTCTTCCGCCCTCCTTGCGATTCCTAGTGAGCATTGAGGTTTGGCAGGGGCTTTTTCTTGCGACAGCATCGTGTTTCTTTTTTATGCCCTTTGCAGCACTACAAGTTTAACATAGTTTCTGAGGGAAGCTAGTTTTTGTGCATTTGGTATTTAATAGCTGCTGCTGTTGCTGTCGTCATTCATCACATTCGATTACCGATTAGCGATCGCTGCTGACAGCATCTATGAACCGTCAATCGAAGACAGCAATAAGACATGTTATTGTTTTTTTTTCTTAAGTTTTCATTCAATAAACTAATCCTTGAGTGGCTCATAACAAATGCTTCGATTGTATCACGTAGTCCGATTGGCTGGCAAATTGAATGCATGGAATCAAGCCATCTCGAGATATAAAACTGTGACGGTTTACCAATCTTTCCAGATCAAGATATCAACTAGAGGCCGCATATTTTCTACCTCCCTCACAAATAATAATCTGCACAAGAAGGTTAACTCCTTCTGCATGAACGTAAAACTTCCATAGTGCTCCTATAAAAGGAACCATAGAGCACTAATAAAAAAAATCCACTAATGAATTGCTCACAACACCGAAACGCTGCTACAATGAACATGTTTAGTTCACGATTGCTCTGGCGGTGCACCGCAAAGGAGCCAATCTGTCGCACATATTCGACGACGCTCAATTATATTTTCATATGCCGTGTCCTCAATTTTTGTCCATGGAGCTTTATGGACCCACCTAGTGCGCTGGCTGGCTTAGTGCCGACTGCTATTCGGCTTCCAAATATGGTCTTTTTAAGCTTGCAACCCTGAACCGAACTCTCTGCTTAACCGGGCAATTTTCTTCTTTTTTTTCCATTTACCAATTCGTATGAAAGATCCGAACGATAAGCATAGTGCCGAAGAAGGAGAAAACAAGGATCCACCATCAAAAAGTGGCCAGAGCCTGTAACGGGGTTCCTTCATTTCCACCCGCTCAACTGTCAGGGGGTAGGGTGAATTTATGTTTCAATCTGTGTATTTCGTCCAAACAAGGGTATTTTCATTTTTTTACACCCCGTCCTAAAGAAAATTGCTCATTTTAAGGCGCTGTGTGTGAATTCGATTTCTTTGGGTAAACAGCACAGATGGGTTACCGAAAATGGTAAATAAAACCCAATCCACATTCGTATATTGCCCCCTTTTTTGGCGCTGGCGGTTAAGTGATCGAACATTTTATTAACCCCAACCTGTGACGAGACACGTGGTAGCTGGCAAGGAGACAATTTTGTAGCAACTTTATATTTGCTGTTTAAGTGCAATTTCATGAGTAAGGTACATCTGATTTCCATTTGCAAAAATTGGCACACTATAAGGCACATTTACCAGAAGCAAATTCAATAGCACTTCTTTGGCTGCCTAATCAATGGTGATCTAAAAGCCGTGCGATCGTTTGCACTCAATTAACGCTAGACCACCGGAGTTATGGATCTCGGCGGTTCCATCATACCTACTGCGTTTGCATTCATTTATCTAGGCTTAAGCGAAGTGTTCTTTCAATCTCACACCACACATTGCGGCTGTTCTGGGAGGTTTGTGTCATGATTGCGTTCGCTTGAGCTGCTCCGTTTACTCCGACGCTAAACACAAACGAGCTCATGAAATTGATCGATCGTTTGCAACACTACGTTTGTGTCAACGGTCTTTCAGGATGTGTGGGACATCGGCAGTATACAGAAGGTAAAGGTTAAAAAAAGTCCCGATCGCGTGTCGCGTGATGGATCTGTTCGATGTTTCTCTGCACACCGCCACGAGTAGCACGAAAACGAGATTCAATTACCAACGCACTAGCGCGCGAACTCCGGAATGCTGCGACTAGTGGAATATTTAATGTTAATTTTTCCGCTAATCATAAAGCTACACGTCGAAAGGGGCGTTAATGTGCGGGGAACGGTGCACCAACCGACCGAGCTCGTTCATTTCCATTAGAGTGCAATAATTAATAATTAATTAATTTCTTCCTCCACTGCTTGCTACTTGACGAAGATTTACGCACTTACATGTACAGACATGTGGAATCTGACAAATGGAGATTAATAATCTCGATGATCATCTGCGGGCAACCATGTCGTCCAGATTAGGACATTGCCAATGGAAACAAACCAGAAATTTGTTAATCTCTTCATTCAACCAAAACCAACATTCAACAAGGCGCTTCCCAATTTTGGGACGTAAAACTTTCAGACACTTTCGCACATTATATCGCCCGAACGGGTTACGGCACCACCACATGTGGCTGTGAGTTTTTCTTCCATAAATGGACATCGATTTGATGCCATTGCATCGTGACAGTTTGGGAAGGTGCAGTCAAATGGCGCATTCATTTCAGACGCGATCACCCCGCCGTCACGCTGTGGGGTTCGGTGGTTTATGTGCATTCCATTTTATGCATCCCAGAAGAAGTCAAACGAAGGGGAGCACACTTTGACCTACATATTTTCAGCGTTATATCAAGCTCCGCACAGAACACCATATGGTCAATATTTGGAAGCATTTCCTCTACACCAAAAACCCAATCCCTGCTGGTGAAGGGTTGGGAGTAGATGGTAGTGTGATACACCAATGGATGACACCTACCGCGACGGATCCCTTCGGTTTCGATGCAGCGACGTACGCTAAATACTGGATAACTTTCTTTGTGTTCTCGGTTTTACCCGCACCCGACTCTCCAGTGCAAAGAATCGACTGATCCTCCCGATCTGCAAAAGAGAAAACAAAAGAATCGAAATGAAAATTGTGCATTCTAAATTAAGCTGGGAAAACATTGGGAGTAGTTGTGCACAAATATGACGACCTGAAGGCTGTATGTTTGCGACGAACGGATATGTTTGTGTGGTTTAAACTATTCGCACGACTAGCTCGTTTATCAACTTGGCATGTTTGTAAATGACATTCCTTACTGCCACACAACCGGCTTATCGTCTGGCGAGATGATGCGCAAGGCCTTCCCGTAAGCTTATATTTACTCGCCGTTGACTCCGTGGGTATTACTACGTTAGATTATATGTGTAACTTCAACGTCTTTTACAGACTCTTCAACCCAATCCCAACCAACAGAATATGGATCAACTATCACTGCTAAGTCATGACAGCAGCCACTTATGGATTCTCTGCCCTCTTTAGAACACACTTCCACAGGCAAGTTTTTCTGGACGACAGCTTACAATTTCAAAACAGCGCTAATAAACTCGTTGACGTTGTGGTTCGATCGCGAATAAGGCATGGGGTGATTGAGTTACGGGAGGGGAAAAAAAACAAACGCAAATGTCCACATGAAACATATGTTTCGCAAAACGACATCTCAATGCTCGATTGAGGCACATAGATCCATTGGGCTCGTTGGTAGGATTTCTCGTCTACGTTTCACGCTACCATACATGGACATCTTTGAATCGCTTTTTTCACAATTTCTCGCGACCTCATTAAGTCATTTGGTTAGTCGATCACACAAAAAACACTGCCATCGAACTTGTCTCCTCTTCTGTTCCTTCTCCAAAACACTGTACATAATTCACATTCGCATTCATTAAGGGAAAAAAACGAATTTTGGAAGAGCTTTACCGGTCTACTCCTGACTAAAACAGCTATGCAAATCGAGCGATGCCTAAAATGGATCGTTCACACTCTCATACCTGTATATTCCACCCCTGTTAGTGTTGCCTTAAGTCATCACATGTCTACTAATTGCTATGTGTGCTGAAGATTGATTAATTGCACGACAAAAAGGTCACAACCAAGGGGAATGAACAAGCTCTGCGTGAACTGGCCCTAATTCAGTATCCTGTGCCAATTAACGTAGGACTATCTACGATCACTACTGGTGGTAGAAGTTTATTTAAATGTTTCAACAGCTCACTACCATCTTAGCTTCGATTGATCCCTACTATCGTCAACTAAAAATCTTCAAACGATCGCATTGGAAGTAGCTTACAAATGTCGGGTACCGTAGAATCTGTGACATATTTGGTAATTATCAGTCAACTGCATCGAAGCTTCGAATTCATGATGAACCACTTTAAGGTGCCCGGGTGCATTTGCAACATTCCTAAAAATGAAGCGGTTTGTTAATAATGCTAATTTTCTGTGTACTGCAACCCAAACATATCACAAAGCAAAAATTGATCTAATAACACATTGCTGCTAATTTATTCTTCATTGATCAATAACGTCAAACTGACTCATAGATTCCATCACTTGTAAATCTGGAGCTTTTGCTATAAAAATATTTTTCAATAACTAACAACAATTTTATTCTGTACACATGCTGAACCGATGAACCACGGAAGTAAGCAGGGTTGGAGATGAATTAATATAGCGTTATACCACGATTAGTGTTTCCCATCCGTAGGAATAACCACAACACATCTTATCGAGGTGTGTGGATACTCACACGATCGTAACACGTCAATTTATGTTACGCTCCACATGTAAGTAGCAAAGAAGAAGAAAGTATCGAAGATGTAGCGGAAGCACACACAAACTGGCGGGAAATACGTCCGATGCCAAGACGTATGAAACTGTTGCTATATAATTATTAGCGTGTTACACGTTTGTGGCAGAAAATAGTTCTACGATGAGTCACAGGGGATGTAGATCGTACAGTGTATGTAGCAGATGCCCTTCATGCAGTTTGTCAGACGGTTTTCTCTCTTCGCTATATATTATTTAGAAAAGAACATTTTGAAGGATTACCCCAATGAATCGAATGTGCTTTAAATTACTTTAAACTGAATTGTCGATCAAAGATTCAATCCCAGTCCAAGAGTAACAAACCAAAATTAGAGAATTCCAAGAGTTTCTTCATTCAATTCTAAACTTAACACATAAATTCAGTTGCAATATTGATTTATACGACAATTTTTCTGCTCTTGTCATGCATAGCACTATTTAAATATAACCATTTTTATAACAAAGCGAAAGGCTGCAGGAGGTTCGAGCGATCGCTCTGCTACTTATGCATATTTAAACGATCTTTATATGGATAGGTGGCAAGACACATATTTATTGCCCGTCGAATTTGGCAAGCGTATCCCAAAAATCAACTCACTTTTCACTCAATATGGAAACAGCATCCGCCATCTCTTGGTGAAGCATTGCTACCGGATGTTTCAAAATCCCGCTTACAATACCATCAAAGTACGTAAAGAGGCAAAATGTGAGACTTGACCATACAAAATTAACATCATGACACACATACGATGGCCCCATGTCAAGGATAATCGACAGAGATAACATTTGCAAAAAAGCTTTCTCAGCACGTCTGTTGCATCGGGTGTAGCTGGCACAGGAATGCGACCCTTTTGTGAAACGACTTATTTCGGCACATAAATTCCAGTCTCCTTGATAACTGCACTATGTATGTATGTGGTTTCTTCTTCGAAAAAGAGAACCACGCATATCGTGCAATGCAATTATCCGTTGATTTCGCGAGACGATATCAACATCATACGATCGTTTCTTTTTTTCAACATGTGCAACTGATGGTGTACGATGAGCGAATGGACACAATTTAATTACAGCGTCCTCCTCTTAGCGCTGACAGCTCCTCGTCCCTCAATAGAGATAATCCAGGGATAGTCTGCAACTCCTCTCCTCATCTACTCTTAGTAGTGATTAAGTTATTTTTAGCTATATTGTATAGCCTGAAGCAAGCAATAAACTGCAATTCTGATCTTGGAGTCTTACTGAATAATTTCACCATTCCTAACACTACATTTTCTCCTATTACTTCTATATTAATTACTCCCTTTACAAAACGTGTTAATTGGTGTAAAACTGCTTCGTTTACTCCATTCTAACAATATCGTGCCCTTGGTTATCAACAAAGACTAATAATCGGCGCCATTATCATGCACCTTCATCTATTGGACATAGCAACGACGTACCTTGAAGCATCGATCTATAGGCGGTGTCTGTGATCGCGAATACGTGTGGTGGCACTTCATGCCGTTTGATGCCTTTGTATTTCTCCATGATCTTCTCGGTGTAGATAGGCAGCTTCTTGTACGGATTCACCACTACGCAGAACAGACCCGAGTATGTCTAGAACGAAACAGGAAATAGAAATTTATTAATACATCGCTAAAACAATCACAATATCTATAACAGAAGAAATGAGAGGAAAGAAAAACTTGGCGCCACTGTTCCACCTTTCTCATTCATTTACCTTTACCTCTACAAATATGCAAACTTTCCTAGCGAATCCAAAGTGGATGATCATGTCTTTTCGCTTGCTCAATTTTTGAGGCCAGATTCAGCGCAGAATGTCGTAAAACATTTCATACATTCATAAAGCGTTAATATCCCAGAGCGTTTCGACCTCTAAATTAATGCCATTCCGCAGAGCGAACATTCCACATGTCAAAACAATGTTGTGAGATTCTTTACGTTTATCCGTTCTCACCTCCCACATAGAGGCGAGAGTGTCTTTAGATTTATCGCCATTAAACATCTTCAATCGACGACATTATTCATGTGTAATTTATTTACTTTCTTCGGTCGAGCGATACGGTTCGAGACGCATATCTTGGGTCTAAAAATTCATCTTCGACAGGAAATATAGCGATCGCTAGTTACAGCAAACATCATGCTATTTCAAATTTTGCAAATCTACACTTAGATACGAATACCTTGAACACCTCTGGAGGAGGCGTTCGGTTTGGCACGAGTGCTCTCCGCATCGTTAGGTTGTTTTTGTTTCTGATGGATAAATATAGCGCCAACGCTGTGCAATTCATGCAGTTCCAACTAAACGCACGATGCTGCTCTGCGAATAACAGCGCACACCTTGAGCACATTTGCAACGAGATCAGCGGGAAGAGAGAAAAACAAATTTGCAACGGTTCAAAGGCCGAGATCGCAAATACCTAACACATTAATTTGACTAATTTGGCAATTAAGTTGAGTACGTCATGGAAAATGTTTTACTTTTACCCGAACAAAGTGCAGTAGATGCAAGTAATTACTTACAGCTATTAGAATATGAGTCACAAATTCGATCGATTGAATGCTTCCTCTGTCATCATTTAAGAATAAACTCATTCCCTCAAGACATATTTCTTATCACCACAATCAACCTTATCAGCGCCTGTTTGTCTAATTAGTGGCAATAGCAGACCAATGAATTGTTGATTGGAAATACTCCATCGAATGATTGGCTACATTTACCACCGTGAACAGTTAGGTCGCACTTGATCAAAGTCTTATTTCACGCTCCTTATCTTTTTACCTCAATCTCTTTCTAAAACACGAGTGCCCTTCTATTAGGCAATAAAATTTAAAAATAATAAAACTATTCCAAAGCTACGCCACTGTGTTTACAATTATGCAAATTGAACCGTGCATAAGTAAAAAACATTGTACAACGAGCAGGAATATCTATCGGCTCTTTAGTGCTCTAGTTTCTTTGATGGTCGAGTTTGTTTTGCAAACAGAGCCAGTGTAAACACCAACATCATCGTGGAAAAACTGATTACTTCTGCTTGTTTGCACCCTACATAGTCGATGTGATGATGCTGGGGGGGGCTGTTGGGACCTTCGCCTGAGATGAACATTACAAAGTGCACATGTGTAGTACAGGTGCAGCATGTAACCTTTCAGCTAAGCTTATGTTCAGTTAACGAGTAGAATGTAAGAAGATATTCCGTAGATGTTTCTATAGCTATATGAGACTTATAATGCCTAATGTCTTGTGTTTTGTAGAGAAAAATCTCGTGTAGTTCGTATAAATAGGAAAACTTATTTGAATACACTATAAAAAAAGAAATATGTTCACGAGTGTGTGAGTTTCTTCTTCTGCGCCATATTCCAGAATTGCGCCGATATATCTTGCCCCCAATTTCACAGCACCGGGTCGAGATCTTGTTTCACCCATTACATCTTATTAGTGCGCTTAAATTGATCAATAAAAACTGCCCTCCAGGAAGATATCAATCGCGTGGTCGCATTCTAGTTAGCCTATGGTCTCAAAGCGAGAGTCATAAAACAGAAGAAAGTCGTCGCACTAACGATCGAGACGACAGCAGGGCGAAGAAAGATGAAAACTGTGTATGCCGGGTTTCAACGTGTCTCTGATAGATTCTGGTGGTCCACGCCTTATTTGAGGTTGTTACGTGATGTCCACTTTATGAAAACAATCCCAAAAAAGACACACACAAGTTCAGAATGGCATAAATTTGACCTTTAATGTAAATGATTTTTTGAGAATCATATCATCTCTCAGCTGAAATCAAAGATGACAAGAAATCCTCCAATAAATCCAATCAGCAAGTGATAGAATGAGCTTCCCCAGTGCCTTCTGCGTGTTGCGCTTATGAAGCTGTGAGGAAATTTATCTATATTCATTGTTGTATTTGTTGGATAGTTTCCGAGACTCCCCAAACACAACGTCAATGACAGCGCCGAAAGTAGATCTCGAACCTGTTTCACACAGCTACAGTTCAACGCATTCCTAACGATCTCCTTCCTGGGCAGGGGGTCCGCCAACAACGGACCCGAGTTAAGCTCGTTTCCAAAAATATTAAGCCCACGGGCCCGATTTCGGTACAGCGGAGATTTCGCAGCTTATTGGCAGATCTCAAGTAAGCCTCCCGAACACTCCCGGTTCAAGCTTCCGCATGCCTGTGTGTGGGTGTCGGTTGTTCAACTTTCTGCCAAGAGTAAGCCCACACCCATACCTAGAGACCAAAGCGACACGGGGAAGAAATAAACCGGCCCAGCAAGTTGACACCATTGATGAAGATCGGACCATTCCGTGGTCACCGATGGTACTCACTGAAGAATATCTTCTTATCCAGTTCTCATGTTCTCCCTAGAGACGGGAGATAATGTGCGTGAGTGCAAAGACAAACCGCCATTATATCTCCACGAAACAAAATAAAAAGAAACATGATGGAATGAGAGACCGCGAATGGGAGAGAGCGTTCGATTATTACGCAGCACATTAGAAGAAGCAGCATGCTTAAAAAATGCTACAATATTTCCACACTTTGATTCTCTTTCATTCGGGTTCCGTCTTGGCGCTGGAATTCGTTACTGCCCCACTGCCAAGGGTACAAGGCACGTATTCAAGGTCACTGGTTGTCCGGTCCGCAACTATGGCTCACGAAGAAGCTCGCGCGCCGTTAGTGAGTGATGATTCCTGCGATCGTGTTTCAATCGTTAGACAATACGTCATGGCAGTTCCTGCTGGGTAATATCCATTCCGATGGAGGTGTTGTGTGGAGTCCCAATACGGTCTATCCCCTATTAGACGAAACAGGATGTAAGTTCAAGTTCGTGATAAGCATCCACTAGCGTGCAAGCTCAGTAAGAAAGTCGCATGAAGAACGAGAGAACGCTGTTCTTGATTGATGATCGAGTTTGCAAATATGGCCCTCATGGAATGTTGCTTTCCTTGCATGGAATGCTAATTGACACATACTATCTCGATTAGAATAACTCAGACGAAGGGAATGCAAGGATAGTACAATAGACAGTTTATTACATTTTAACAAGCCATCGTTTATCCATTTCATCGTTCCTGTTGCATCGATATTTCAAATACCATCCAGCAGAAGAGGGCATCACGACGACAAATTCGAAAACCTACTTGAACCTGGATGATTCATCGAGCGTCACCACTTCGGTGACAAAGGCAGTTGCCAACGAACATACCGCTCCCAGAGAAAGAGAGGAAATTTCGAGCGAGAGCGGCAAGTGTGGACAAGTTTACCACCAGTAAACGCGTCAAGTATCACCGCGTCTGATTTTAACAGTTTCATCTTCATCACAACCTCGATGCAAATAAAGACCAACCGCGGGACAGAGCCGAGCATGGTGGCACGTGTGGTAATGTATACAATGCGAATAATTATAAAACTCGCACCCCGTCAGCGTCACGGTCAATTGCAAACCGCACACAAACGTCGTATCGCACAGATCATCATACCCTCGCGGCACCAGAGCCCGGAGAGCTAGTTCGGTCAAACGGGATGGATGTCGGCTAAACAAAGGCATGGAACCTCTCTCCAAGATGGATGGAAGGCGTGGTGTATCGTGCTCGATCGGTGTGTACACGCCGTGATGGACTCCCCAGTCACACCGGATGAGTCTGACGTAATCCGACGTCATGGCGAAGGTTAGTGAGCAGCGGATTGCAGGAGACTTTGTTTTAACAGTCGCATTAGGAGCTTTGGTTAATCATCAAAGAGTGAACCAAACGTTAAGGCACTTAAACATTGCTTTATTTAACGGGGCGATGGACTTCTGGGACTCTTGTGCTAGGCATTAGGGATACAAGAGCTGGCCCATCCTGACAACATGTACTAGCTATTTAAAAACTCTGTAGTTTACATAAATCTAATATATCTAAATCAATCGACGAGACACATGATGTAGCTCATTACTCAAAGTGAATCATGAAAGCTTACTGTACATCCGCTTTTGCTGGAACAGGTCATCGACTCTGTACTCTTCACAGCTCTTTCACGCGATCCACTACTTCACGCATCAAAATAGAAGACTGCAGTGACATTGTGGAGTGACAGTTACAAATAGAGATATCGTCATGCCCCAATACGCACTCTGCGCAAACAAGATCGAGAAAGTACGCAAGTGAGGTAACACTCTTCACGTAACATACGATACAAATCACGCAAAGCTAGATAAATAACAGTTTGTGAACAATATGTCACGATGATTCGATAGCCTGTAGTGTAAAGATCTTATCGAGCTACAGATACGACGACTTCGTACGTACTCCATCCCCATATAGGGGTTTTATTCGTGATATCGTCTTGAATAAACAGAGAAAACGCAATATCAAAAGTGCAATTGAAAAACAGGAATGAAGAAACAAACCCATTTGACCTGCTTTATTCCACCAGACAAGGTGCAACAAGAAAGCAAGGTCCAACGAGACTGGACTGGAGCCGACTCGCGTCCATTAGTTCCGTAGCGCGAAACCAAGCACAACGGCGCCAAGCACACTGAATGACGCAAGCGAGCTTAATGGTTTTCCCTTTCGTGTTGCAGTCCTGCTGTCCCACTTTGCCGATTCCTTTTGACTCCTTTGACGCTGCACTTGGGTGATATGCTACACCACTGAGGCCACCCTCAACCTCAAACTGTTTCTATCGCTATAAAGTGATTATTGAAGGTTAGTATCATTGTTCGTAGACAATCCTCCAACATACTTTGCATTGGCTTCGGAAGGTGATGACTGGCGATTCTTGAAATCCGCTTATGTTACTACTACCCCGTAGCTTTGACTAGCTTCTCTCAATTGCACAGTTTACGATGATCGGATTATGACACTCGACAAACATCCTCTCGTTTCACGGTTACTTCACATACCTCACAAAGCGTAAAATAAAACTCAATTTTAGGCCATCCGAAACTAAATGACACCTTAAATTGTTTTATTGCTTTTAAGATGTGCAGAGTCTTAGCTAAAAGCAAACGCAAAACAATACATGTAGTACACTTCAGAGGTGCGTGAAAGGTGAGAGAAGTACCAGGATTTAAGTTTCGAGGATGACTAACCAATGGATGACGCAGCCCGTTATCACGAGTCTTTCTTTGTGTGAGGAATGCTTTCACAATGTATTTGTATCAGAAGTGGGCTAATGAATCATGCCCTCCGTTCCATCATTCGCAGAATTTGGACACAGCAAACAGATAAGGAAATACCTTTGATGCAAGAAACGCGATCGCCAAGTAGTCTCACTCGTTGTACGCGAATTTATCATTGTTCCTACAATCCCATCCCACATAAACATTAGCTAACATTTTTTTATGGAATCTAGCTCACCCAAGTGTTACGGTATCATTAAACCCCAAAAGTACCAGAGCAAGTTTGTCTCATTAACTTTCCAAACATAAAAAAACACCAGACTTTTATTTCCTTTATAGATAAAACGCATCAACCTTGTTAACAGCATTCCAAGTTGCTGGCGCCATTATTTACAGCCACGGACTCATAATTTCGATGTTCGATCCGTTCTCCGTCCAGAGACAAAATGGCGTCCACTATCCACTCCAATAAGGTCCATTTGAAGCGAGAAGACCTTGTGGAGAGGGTTTGCCATTTTTGGAAGTAACACGACACACACCATGGTGCGCCGTACCAGATATGATAAAGTTGACGTCTCGACTGGATCAAACCAGCGGAATACTACACGACGTGACCTACTGACGATGTCACGCCAGAGAGGAAAGAGGTGTCTGTAACTACCGTGCGTGACCTTCCCAAGCGCTCTCCCTTGTTCGATGGAACCTGCTCCTCCTCGCCAATAGATCGAATGGGGTACTTCTCCATGAGACATGACCCGACATGACGAAAGCAGGCGCCAGCCAACCGGCCAGATGGTCCAAACGGTGAGGCGGATTGGTTGCGGGCAAAACGATCAGAGTTCTCGAGGCGCCACACATCATTGTGCGAACGACGCCACAAGGTGATAATTGAACATTCAGCCATAATGCCAACAGAGCACACAAACAGGCAAAACGGTTCATTTCACTCTCCGTATCGCGATCACACATGAGAAGCTTTACAAACTGTCACACAAAGCGTGGCCGTATGGAGTCCGGCTTGAGACGATGCAGTCCTATGTCTGAGGCAAGCAGTGGAACGAAATATTATTACCATGTTTGGACAAAAGCAAATTATGGTTTCAACCGAAAACAGACACAGTTGCGCCGCTGGAGAGACCCCCGCCGTTGGTATCGAGATCACGCGGATCGCTTGCAATACACCTCTCGAGAGTGTTTCATTATTGCAACGGATGCCTCATAAGGTGATACGAGGGGCCTAGCGATATAGCTGTCAAGTGGGTACAATCTGCACCTGGAGCAGCAAGAAGCCTATCGGTGTTACCACATAGTTGCAAGCTCAAAACACACTTCTGGGGATAACTTTGAAGGGCTCTTTTAATGAGGTGTATCGATACTTTTGAGAAATTGACCTTCTTTTCATTGAATTCTTAGTTCTCTCTAATTAAAAGCCAAAGTACACCATACGGACCGGGTAAGGCCACGCAAAAGTTCTAGAAACTGTAACAGACGACATTCCAATTCACTGCCCATAAAGCAGTTATCACATTTCATACAATTCCTCGTCATGCATAGATTCACATAGCGAAAAGAAGGGATGGTAGGTTTGCTCATTGGGCCCGCTTGTCCTCTAAAGGTTCCGAATCTCATATTTCAACAGCATCTTCAACGTGAAACCAAACCTAGCCTTACATTCAATTACGAACGAAAAGATAAACTATTTGCAAACAGTAGCATCGTACTAAAATCTGCTCCACACTCCGATAAAAGCATAAAAATCGACACGAAGGTCCTCCCTTTTTAGTATCGCACCAGTGTGCAGCTTTTCGATGAGTCATTCAGTTGATCTGTTCGGAGTGGGCCCATTATAGAGTGGCCATCATGAACGGGTTCCGAATTTGGCGAACGAATCACTTTGCCGCAGGTCCAAACATAGCATGCAAATGTTTTGGTTACGCTTCTCACACGTGCACTCTTGGCCCTCCTCCCCGGCGAATAGAGCTCGACCCAATATGAGAATTTCTGCCGACTATCCACTGACCCCACCACCATTTCCCGCAGGATTGAATTTCACTGCGTTAAAGCTTAAGGTGAGCATGTTTAGCTCCTGCCTGAACCGAAAGCTAGCCAGATGATCGATTTCGATGCTCCATAAAGGGGGGCAAGCAGTGTACATACGAACGTCATTAATACACCGGTTTTCAACGCTTGTCGACCGTTACAATAGTACCATAGCCGACCGAGCAAAGCGTGGAAAGAAACCTAATCAATCGAGACAGATGAGCACACGCACCCAACAGGTCACACTCGGTAAGCATGTAATTAACCTGTTGCAACGAGTCACTCCTTATCTGTTTCGACCTCAACGTGAAGATTGTGCCGCGCTCGTAGAGACCCAGCAGGTTGATTGGCTGCAAAAGGCTTCATCATGTTCGATCTGTCAATGCTGTGACATTTTGCTGCACACTAGGAATTGCTTTATCCGTGTAATACAGCATAAAGCCGTCTGCACGAACTAACAAGCGAGCCTACAGCTACCTTAAAAGAGCTCACATTTCTTCGCCATAATCATCATTTCAAAAGCTCAACTGACGTCACCAGCAGCAACAGTAGGCAGTAGCTGACATTTCTCACCAGTCGTATAGAAGTGCAACATCTGTAACGGATTAGACGACTTTTACAGGAACTTGTCCTAGGAATTTTGCCATTGTTACGTGCTGCTACTCCATTCCATCGAAAACACACGGTTGCTCATTTGGTTAATTATTACGGTGACAACTTTTTACCACGACCTACACGTGGCAAGCGACGACGCCACCACCACCGCTTTCCGTTGACTTGATAGTGTGTGGTATGTAAATGCCGTAATTGACTACTTCCACCTTTAGACTTGAGGAGCATGCTGAAAGTGTGCATTCTATTGCAAAATTTAACTCCAAACAAGAAACAGCATAAAGCGTACCAATGGACGTTACAATCATAAATCCAGTTTTTGCCTTTCGTAGCACTTCTCATTAAAAAACCTTATCAATCGAGCTGGTAAAAAAGCTACTAAGTGAAACGCAACAGTCCTTAGAATTTAAAGAACGACATTTTCGTTTTACGCACCAGTAAACCCGTGTGTTTCCTACACAAAATAACAAATAAACTTTCCCGACTACTTCCCGATGTTTGGCTGGAATTGTGCTGAGAATGGCAGTGGAAGAGTCAGTATCAAGCGACGAACTCGTGGCGTTATTGTTTCGACCATCATCAAGAACGAGGTTGAAAGTTTGTCAACAAACTAGTCACCGTTGTATATCACATTTCCGTCCCACAATGAAGCCTTGAAAAGCTTGTCCCTTCTTGTTTCTGCTGACGTTGATTTGTGGCCCTTCCGACAAAAAAGGCCTATGTTCCATGCCAAGCCAACTTCTTTGGAGGTTTGTGTAAAGCGACCACTGGACCATTTGGATCGGAAACATCATTTAACATTCCGCACACGTAGACGACCGATGCGAAAATGTCGTTACTCGAAAGAAAGAAGAAAAAACACGATCAAAGCGCAGCTACGACACGTCAAAACGGCATGATCTGTATCTCTGGTACGGGCGACGGAAGGAATTTCTGACGGGATTGGACAATAGTTAAAGAAGTTAACCAACAAATGCGCGATAGTGGTGGCACCGAAACGATCGTCAACTTTGACTGGAATACTGATCGACGAAAGGTAGTCGCTTTGTTTGGCGCATTTCAGGTTGACG
Source organism: Anopheles minimus (assembly GCA_000349025.1). NCBI lineage: Eukaryota > Metazoa > Arthropoda > Insecta > Diptera > Culicidae > Anopheles > Anopheles minimus. The sequence goes on from KB663721.1 coordinate 1,978,562, forward strand.
GTGTGATGACATAGGCAACATAAAATTTCAGAAAACACCCGGGAAACCTAACTTAAGAAATTAAGCTACAGTTTTTACATAATCACATATTGATCCATCCGTATTGGAACGCTTTTACGCATATTTATTGGTAAAACAATTACAAATAACAATCTGTACATCGATTCCTTGTGAAATTCTTCTGTTGGATTCTATTGCAAATTTGTCACGTAGGTTTATTTTCTAGGGGGTTTCCTAAAGACTAGAGTCATGAGATGTTTCTCTCATTTGGCTGTTCGTTAATAGTACCAGCAGCGAAACACTTTACGTCATAATATTCTGATACTTTCTGAAGTACCCGCAGATTTCGGAACTCTGCACTCAACAAGCTAACTACAGTGTGTCAACTTGGAAGCAAAAAGAGTACCACGGACTGATTGTGCATAATGAAAATGCGGACTCTCTCGTTCCTATATGCTGTTGTAGATAACAACACAACCAAGCCTTTTTGTTGCTTGTTAGAAGCAAACGAAAGCAAACGTCAGAAACCGCTTCACATTGGTTCTTTAATCGCTTTCTACCAGCACGCATCGGCCAATGTCATTCACTCCGACGAAAGGCGATATGAATAACGACTTTGGTATGACACACACTGGAATGTGACGCGATCTACAAGACGAAGGAAGGTGGCAACATATATATCAGAATATTGCAGCGGAGCTCATGGCTTGGGTGCAGTGAAGTGGACTTATCGCTCAGTAGTCTAGGGCTACTCACTGCTGCCGATCGTTCATGACCTCACGCTTCCTTTGTTGACTACAACTTCAGCACCACACAACTGCCAACAACGAACTTGAAGCCTATAACGATCGGGGTGTGGCTCACGCTTTTTCTCCGTCTAAAGCCAATCATACTTAATGTCGAGCATCTTGACAGGGCGCTTGGTCTTTGTGTTTGATAAAATGGACCATACGGACGAACAGCTTACAAATACAGTAGCATCCAAACAGTGGTCAGGTTGAGGAGGTCGTAAGATACTCTACAGTAGAGTATGATTCGCTTTTTAAGACGCTACTCTATCTACAGGAGAGCACGCACAAACGAAGACCCCAACGATTAAATAATTAATGTGACAACAAGCGAATAAATTACGGAGCCATTATTCAAATTGCTCCCGCCAGTTTGTCACGATAGGTTGACACGAAATGGGTGGAAAAGATATAGAGGCGCAGTACTCGAGCGACTTCTGTGCTCCGTTCTGCAAACGGTAGAAACGGCTACAGAGCTAGAGGACGGAACGTGTCAGGTGCCGTTTTCGATCGCTAAGTTATACGTCGGTTTCCCTTTGCAATCGCACACAACGCGGTGTGCGTTGGAGGGTTCTGTGTCGGTGCGTAGGTCAGGCGCGGTTCCTTTCTTGTCAAATTGCGGACTAACAAAAGGTGAATGCGGAAATTGTAGCAGCACCATTGGAGAGGGTAGGAAACAACGTTACGACATAGGAGTGGGAGTTTGGAGCAGATAGCTCCCACATTAAGACGGCTGGATCCACATTGAATTGCATCGTGCGCAAATTAATTTACTTTCCTCCAACGGTTAAGTGTGTGGTACACGGCGCTATTGGTGCACCGTTTTGTAGATCATCGGTGGCAGATAATGCCCCCTCCTAAAGGGATCGCGAAAAGGCATGGAAAGTACAGTTGTCTCATTTCACACACACGGTCTATCTTAAACGAGGCTTAAACGTTTGCATTCCAACGCACCCTTTGGAAGATTTCAAGGAGATCCTCATATATGACCGAGTGTGTAACAAAATAACCTCTTCTCTGAATGAAAACCTTCAGCTGCAGCTAGGGAACCGATACTGATGACGCCGATACTGTTTCGTGATGGACTTCTACCACCAACGAGACATACCCAACCCAAACACACCAGAGCTCAGCTATCATCTCACTTGCATTGACAAACCGCCATTGAACCGAAACGGAAAAATGGGTTTTAGATTAAATTGTTTATGTGTGTTGCAGACATCCGTCTCCCGTCTGGTGACCGTTTTTTGTTAACTCCCCTTCCCTCTTGTCATGCCCTTCTTCTTGGGCGTGTGTCTAAACTTTGGCCCACCAACTTCCTGTGTTTGCCCGCCTCCACACTACCATCAGTTCAATATGTACAGCTCCAGCAACGCAGAGCAGTGCGAGAAGAAGGAAATTGATCCACATTCCCCCGCGCGAGCGGCAAACCGAATCATCATCAAACGATTCATGATGGCGTGTTGTTGCGGTGGCGGCATATGGTGGCCGTGTTACAATCACTACAGTGCAAACCCGAGCAAGACCGGTTCCTCAACAACGATGAGAGATGAATTGATGCGAGGTGGCTTTGTGGTTGGCGGTCTCTGCAGCTACAAGGGGGGTTGTGTCTTTCCTCGCTTGTTTTCCGATTCCCATAAATTCATAAATCTCGGTACGAGAGCGTGCAGTCCCCGTGCGTTACGAAACGTTGTTTTAACGATCTTCCATCCTCTTCCCTCTGTAAACGATCGTTTTCTTGCTTGTATTTACACTTGGGCTCAATTGAAACTTTTAGTATATTCTCATAGGTTAAATACACTCTCAACTCTTAAAGGTTGTTGTTATTGTTAGAGAAAACAATAAGTGACCTATCTTAATAATTTGCGCCTCAGATGAATCCATCAAGTGCACATAAATTGTCCCCAAAGTTATCGTAAACTTTAAGCATTATGTGAAGCAAAGGTCCGTAAAAATACGTCACCAAAGGTATTCTTTTATTACACCGTAATCATATGCACCAGGGTCCCAACCGAGAAGTGACTGCGCAACAGTTCGAAAGCAGTCAACCTTCACCACAACAGTGCTCACCTTCACCAGCGAAGAGAGTCAATGTGTGGTTCAATGATAAAAAAGTCCTCGCTTTTGCAATTAGCATTATTTTGTCTCTTCGCTTCTGACATTCATTGCACCCGGGGAAAACTTCTGAAGCAAGGCATATAAACATTATTCCGCTCGAACCGTACAATTGCAGCATGGAGTCTCTTTCGATCGTGTATCGTTCAGGTCCAGAGGGGTCTCTCCTGTCTGATTTGTTCGACGCGTCTTAATTGATTGATACACATCGCCAAGTGGCACAATTGTGCGTCGATACGTTGCCGGTCTTGATTACATAAAATCATTCCCTGATCGTCAATAACTTGTTTCCAATCTTACGTCTTTTGATTTCGTTTCGGAAATGTCTGTAATTTTCTTTTCCCACTAGGTCAGGTCCTTGTCGCAAGCGGGAGAAGGTTTTCAAAGGAAAACATTTACACAAAATCTTTCTCCTATGTTTACCGTTTGTGAGAATCACGTTTAGCTCTGCTTACGAATGAATTTAGTTAGTTGGTTGTTTTTGATGGTAAATTATAGACAAACTTGAACAATTTGGTGATCGTCAAGAAATGTAACCATAGTAAAACGCGGCAGTGATGACCTTTGCGCCTCCAGCCAGTAATCAAACCTCCCCGATGATCATCGTAGACATAAACTCAAAGGTTACATCACATTATGAAAGGCTACACCGCGCGATCATCACCGGCAGCAACGAAAAAGGAATGGTGGAGAGCAACAGCACGCCAAATAAGGAACGCCATACATAATAGTGGTCTCCGCCATATTCTTTGCAGCCTGCCTGTATGGTACTTACATATATCAACCCGGAGTAGTATCGGTCCTTGATGTTGTGCAGGACGGAGGCTTCGTTCAGGCACGTCAGCTCGGCCATATCTTCGACTTTGTCGAATTTGGGCGGGTTCATTTTCTGGATGTCATCCTTAAGTACCAGCACGCGCTTGCCGGTTTCGGCCAGCTCGACCTCCACCTCATCACCACGTTCGCCTTTGATACTGGCAGCGACGAAACCCTGAAACGGAACAGAAGAAAGTTTAGTTGTAGATAGACAGGGGAATTTTTCAATAATACTGGAACAAATTCTGGAATCAGACACGCGATTCACGTGATTCTTTACCGGTAGCAGACGATTCTTCGAACGTAGTTGGTAAGAGAAGAAGGGTACAAAAAGGATCGTTTATAACTCCTGTTGCCCTGAATATTGTAACAGGTTCCAGCTATTAAGTACACTCCTCTTTCTCTCGTTTTTTGTTTGTTTGAGGTCTCAGTAAAGAACCTTCGCCGCACGGAATACCTTCAACGTCAACGTGTATGGGACAAGGTCTTCTGGGGGAGACTGAAGTTGACCGTATATGGTAGTGTTCAGTCGACGACTTGTTGTGCGCTGCATGAACCTTGCCTCCTTTTCCCCTCCCGTTTTTCGTCCCTTCCGCTGCCATCACACAGCATCCGCGGCGTTTCTTATGGTGATAGGCCATCTTTGGTGCCTTTTGCTTGAGGAACGTACGCTGAATGCGCTGTAATTTTACGCTACTCTGTTGGAGTTTTCCTTTTTTCTGTATTCACTTTACAGCTACATACTGCCCGAGTGTATTGGCGCCGCTACATCGTCTCTTCATGGAGTGTGCGATAGCTCCATGATTGGCAAGGACGTACAGGCCCAGTAGGTAACGACCTTCAAGTCTTGTTCAAGCAGGGGGAAAATTAAATGCGTTATGCGTGAGAATGCTTAAAACTAGCATTTTCAGTGCGTAAAACTCCCAAATGCTAAGTAAAAGGCTTCACAAAAATTATATATCAAATAATGTCAATCAACTATGGAACATTGATATCGTCCCACTTATCAAACTTCAATTCGCTATTAACTGTAAATGAATTAATAAACCCCTAGTGCCATTCCAATCGGAATAAAGCGATTCGCCTAATGATCTTCGGTGTGCTATTTATGCCACTCATGACTCATACGTGGTACATCATTCTCTCATTAGCCATACGCGTACAATCTCAAAGAGAAACACATTTCCTGCCTCCATTTACTTCATGCTCACGCAAAACTTAACCATCCAGCGAGTGGCAGTGTGTTCGAAACTCGAGAGTCCGAAACAAAAAGGTCAAGAAATACTTTTTCATTTGCAAATACACATTTTTTACAAAAAAAAAAGTCAGCATCATCGAGCTAACCTCAACTTGATGGGGAAGACAACTTAGTCATCCCACATATATCCCACCAAATCTTGCCAGAACCTTAGCCAAAATCCGACATGCTCCCGTACTGTAGGCCCATGTCGGACACTAGTGCAAAGTCGAACCACTCCACCACGCGGCGTTCAAATGGACAAACGGACTGTACGTGCGTTTGGGACGTTATCTTTGCGGCTCGTTGTAGTTTTTTTTCCCTGTTGCCTTATGTTTACTTTACTGCGGCTATTTACATTTACAGGTTTCTTTCCTCCCCCAGGAGTTCCTGTCGAAGAACGAACCCTCGAAACTTTTGTGCGCGCTTCTGCAAATTGAAACAGAGCGAGACCAAGAGGGTTCATTGAGTTTCGAGAAAATAGGACAGCTTAACGCCCTCCCCACCCGTAAAGTGATCCGCAGCATCCCGGTAAATGTTCATCTTCTGGTTTTTGTCGTGAATAGCTCGAGAAGAATACAGAATTGCAAAAAAAAACGATCGTTGTTCAATGCATGATCAAGCACGGTATAAATACTTCATCACTTCACCTCTGAGGCGAGTCACCATCCTGGAAGAACAGCATGGCCAACATTAGTGACGTCATCGCACTTGGTATGTATTTTCCGGGCTAACATCATCACCCATAAGAAAACCCCCTACACCACATGGAGCGCAGGAGAGTTCTAGTGATCGAGAAAGGATCATAATTTAAACAAGTGGATCGTGCTATTGAAACGATAACCGTAAAATGAAGCTGCATCGTTCTAACGCGTTATAGCTGTGGTAAGCATTTTCCAAGGAAAATGCTTCAAGGCGTCCTGTGTTTCGGCGGAATCGGATTGCAAGCACGCCAACACACCCGTCATCCAATCGTCGGTAAAGCAAACATCGAGGAGCACACACCGCAGTCTCGGTCGGTGTCTCGACGATGATTCCCGCGGTGGAGGTCAATGTCTTGCTCTCTCTTCTCCAATGTACCAATGTGCATTAGTGCAAAACACATTCGCGCTGTATGTTTCCGAATTGCGGCATGGAACCGGCGCTTGTGTTCGTGCTTTTTTGTGCTCTCCTAGGTGCCCCACGAAGCAAACCAAATCGGAGTCTGCACATGTGCAACCATCTACAACATCAGCTCAGACGACGACGACGGCGACGGCGACCACCAATAATGAGAGCGAGTGAACGACACCGTCTCACGCGGATGAAATATCGCAGCATGCCATGAGGGTGAGATTGCATTCAGAGAATTTCACCGCGAGATAAAGAGCGAGCGAAATAGTGCTGGCGGAGAGACAGGGAGAGGTCCGAAAAGGCAAAACTGCAGCAAAGATTGCGAAACTCTCCATGATACCACCAAACAATATGCACACATACACACGGTTGTATGTGGATACACTAAGCCAGCATAAACTATATGCTCCTCTTCGTGATTGTGCCGCGCCGTACCAGAGACAACGCGCACTGGGTAGAGGGGAAACGTAATAAAATATTCACCCACCTATACGAACGCACAGAACCAGGTATAATAAAATACGCCGGCTAGCCGGCAAATCGTGTATCCGGTACGCGGTCATCTACCGGTCGTCGCGTGAGCATGTGAGCGCGCTTTTGCTTGCCATCGAACCTATTCTAAGGCAAGGTAGGACCATCAAATATGTATATCTTATTTAACGCTTTTCAGATCAGAAAAGGTGTGTGTCGTTGTGAGTTGGAAGATATAATTTTGCCTCAGCCCTTAACCCCTCTTTTTGTACGCATTTACTTCATATGCCGATCAAAAATCAATCAAAAAACCACAACCATATCTTGGATGAGATATGAGAGCGGGGCCAATGTTTTGCTATCAGCCATCCGGTGTTTTTTTTTACCAAAAAAAAATACATTCAACTGACTACTCCCGATATGGGACACACCTTGGAAGGTTTCGGTTTTAGCGTCCTTATCTTATCTTTATACCAGGAATGCCGCCATATTCATCAAGCAAATCGGAAACAGATAAAAAAGTAAAAGTAAACACAAAAACACAAACTGCGAAGTTGGAGATAAGTTAGTTACAATTCGCGTATTTTTATAAGATACGATTGGGGATTTTCTGTAGCAATTTTTTCGACACTCCCGAACGAAGGAGGATACCGTTGAAAAGGATTCAATAAAAGCATGTTCCTGTGTAAGTCCTCTTTTTTGTAGTCTGGTTGGTTTATGAGTCACAGGTTGCCAATGCCGGGGCACGACACCGTGTATCGATTGCTTTCTCAACAACCTCTTCTGATTCGTGTGTCGTGGTGTTCTCCAACTGACGCCCAATCCGGTTCGGTCTGGTGGACGATCACTCAGTGAAAACACAATGTTTAAGGGTAAATGTGACTCATGTGTTCCGTATTGGAATAAAAGCCTATTTACTTAAAACTAATATCGAAGTAACCGAAGTCACATCAAGAGAATGTTCCAGGTATGAACCTCAAAACTTGATCTAATTCTTCAACAAATCTAGCATCATCCCAAACGCAAAGGCAATCTGGAGAAATTTCAAAAAAACCCCATAAACAGAAACCCCCACGGTAAATCTTCCCTAAACTCACCTGTGATTCATGCGGTACCCAAACTAACCGCTTTTGTGTCCACTCGGCTTGCGTAGCCGGATCATTGAAGGAATTCCGCTCCACGGAAAGATATTTCAGCTCCGGATCGTTGCGGTCTCGCAAATCTTCCGCCATCGTTGTTGCTTAGGAGGTTATTCCCCACACTGTATCCTAGTCGTCCGGCTAAAGGATGGTTGATAGCTTACGCTCTCACTATTACACACACTCACAATAAAGCACGTACGGGGGGGGAGGTTGATGATTTTCGGGGTGGGGTTTATAACGAGGTTTATGCAGGTTTTATAAATTTCAAATTTGATTTACACTAGCCCCACGGCGGAAGTTGTTGATTTTTCGATATTCGATTGCTGTTGGTTTGCGTTTACACTCACTAGGGTTGCACACACTCACTCACGCAAAATCTGCATATGCTCCTTTTTGTCACCTGAAGCGCACACACGTTGAGCTGATAACTTCCAGCTCGTATCTTTTTCTTTTCAAACTGGCTTATGTTTCCCTGTGTTACTTTGTTTCACTCAATTCAACGCCACACACACAAGAAACTCACTGTAATTTTAATATTGAAAAAAAAAAAGATCATTAAAAATGCATCCAAGAAGACGATGAGATACGACAACGATAAATTTCTTCAATCGGATTGACACTTGCACATAAAAGAGGAATTTCTTCCGGATTATTTTATACGAATGTGAAAGTAAATCGTTTTATGTTGTTTTTCATTACTTTCACTTAATAAAACTGTTGCCGGAGCCCATCCGTTTTGCTCAAGAATGAAGCGAATTGCAAGGTTTGTACGTTCTCGGTTTCTCCAGCCTGTTTGTTGACTTTTTCGCCAACTTGGATTTAAAAAGAATAACACCCTTTGTGTGTGTACAAGGCAGCAAGAAAATGTAAAAACAACTGCCAAACTCCACACCAGAACTAACCCCTGGGGCAGTGCAGTGCAAGTGTGCCGAGGACGTGATTTTCTAGTGCTCTTGGAGGCGCAGGTTTTGAATGTGACTTGTTTTTTTTTTCTTTTTTGCTGATACAACCGCAATGTACCAGGAAATGTTTTCTGCCAGACAGAAAAGCCCTAGAACGTCTAGAAAACTCCGTTCTTTGCATGGAAATTTGTCGTGTTCCGTACTTATAAAAATACAAATAAAGAGTGTTGCAGAATTATTACAGAAAGAAATATCAATCAGTAAAGTACATCGGGGCCCTTCAGCCATTTAATCCAACCACGTTAGATCTTCAGAACGCCACGGATGACACCTCCATAACTTCCCGCAAGACAAGGTGATGTCGTCACCCGCTGGAGTTTTATCTCGTTTGCGTGTATCTTCTTCGCTACGGACTCTCTTCGCTTGCACACAAACACTCTTAAAACACGCATAGAAGCACGGGAACAACAAAGTCACAACACGCCACGGTGTCTTCGCGTTCCTCGCGGCCGTCTGAGCCACACACAAATTATTGTTCTGTAATTCCACACATAAACACACACACTCACTCACTGCTTGTTGGCTGCGGGTGACGATGTGAGACGATGTCGCGACACGACTGCTCGGTCACTTTGCACTTAGTCGAGTGAGTGAACAATTTCCCGTACGCGTTGCTTTTGCCCAACAACTCCACACCGAACGTTGATGGTGGGGAAAACGGATGGACCGTATATGCCTTTCCTTTTCTGTTCATTCGCTCCGCAAGAATTGATGTTATGGGGGGGTTATAGTTCCATCCCCACCCAACGTGAGATGGAACGCATCTCACAACCCCTCTCCATATAACCCTTTCACTGTGCCGGACTACTCGTTTACAAAAGATAGAGTGAGAGAGAGCGAAAGTATGTGAGAGAATCATGGAAAGGGAGAGAAAAGCTGTGCATCTGGTGTACAGAAAAGGACGGAACAGAGCAGGTGACAGCAGCCGCATGTTGACGCACCTTTCTCTCCGCTTTTGCAATACAAATCCTTTGGAATGAATTTTATTTCAAAAAATGCATTGTTCCGATATAACCGACTATAAAAAAGGGCTTTTACCGGACCACAAAATGCATGCTTACAATATTCTGCAACGGAAGAATATAAAAAAAAGATCCAATATACGACAAAATGTATAAAATGCCAAACACTTGAACATAAATAACAACAGCTGACAAGTTGACAGAACGCAACAAGATAAAACATCGAAAAGATTAACTTATTCATTTAATTTTTACCGGTATCTTTCAAGGGCACGGTTACATTAGTTACGGAAATTAATAATCTACCATTTACACTGTTTAATCCGAACAGCTGCACACAACACAAGACCCAGCCCAAAAATCATTGAAAGCTTGCAAAAGGCACACTCACGCATGTGTTTGTGCTGGCGGTAAAAGGCCCGAACGCCACCAGAGCCGCGTATACAGCATTGGGCTTCTATTTGCCACATTTCGTGTTCAGTGTGCTTCTATTTGCCGGCGTATGTTGTTTCCTAGTCTAAAGATTATAGTTAAAAAACCCTCGTAGAACTCCAATATTGCAACATATTTGAATCTAATGCGTTTATGTACTTTGGATTCCTTACGTCTATGTTGCCGAAAATATACGCAATCTTATCAAAATCCAAACTTCCCCAATCCTCACAAACGCACGTTTGTTCTTGCCACCCGCAACCCTTATTCTTCCTAGCAGACTGTCGGCTAGATAAAGGGCGGGTGAGGGATTCCAGTCGCTATCCGTTCCCGAGTATACAACAAACACACACATTCCACCTGCCTTCATCACACATTACGCTACAAGCCCATCAAAAACAGCCATCATGCCTTCTCATTCTCGTTCTTGCTTATTCTCTCGCACTTGACATTTCTCTCTGTCCTGTTGTTGGCGAACACTGACAAACACACACACTTGCAAATCATTATTGTGTCTGTTAGTTCTTCGTACGCGATTGTTCCAACCGCCGTATGCGTTTGCCGTTGTTCTCCTGTAACTCCCGGGCAGATATTTCTTTCCATTTTCTTCTCATTCGCCTCGTGTAACCTTCATCGCCTCCTACATACCACACCCAAAAGCCGGACCTTTTCCTCGATAACACACCCTTCTGCAAATACACACACTATTTGTCAACGGCTTTCGAGACGATCGAAGGATGCGGCAGATGTGAGAATGCGAACCGCGGAAGATAGCGCCTGACGCTATGCAATACAATGCTTGCTGAATTCAAAGCAAACAATTACTCGTCGTGGTGCTCCTCCTGCTGCTGCCAACCATTTCACATTACACTGTGTATTGTTCCGAATGTACATTCGGCATACTATTCACGATCGGGACACTTGAGCCTACCGCATTCTATGGTGCGTCCTTTTCCACCAAACAAAACAGCTTCACGTAATGAGGATCAATAAAAAGAGAACTATTTTGGAGCTCAATTTCACGACTGTTGCACACAAAACTCTACCGGAGCTCTACGAAATACCGATACTCTACCATTGCGCTTCGAACTGCGGCGTCGTCTTCGGTTCTTCGCAGTCTTTCCTCTTTCTTTGCTTCTTCGACAGCAAGCACACGCATACACACGCATTCGCCAGCAGTTCATTGAATGTTCAAGCAACAGCAGCGCTATATACAGACAGTGTGAGCGAGTTCCATTCCAGAAGCCGACTGGCAGGTACACGCACACACACATAAACTTCCCTGCCGCACAATGGAACTTTCTGCCATCGCGGACGCAAAGGAAAAAATGTTGGCATTCCCTTTCACATGTTTCATTACTTTAACGTATGGTTTTTCTTCCATCAGTCACCGGCTTTCCTGCACTAACCTGCGACAAGACACTTTGCGACTTCTTTAGCTAACCGGCGACATTCAAACGCTCAATTCTATCGCGACTAGCGGCACACCACCACTCCTTCCCTTGTTAAAAACGCACAGCACAGAAGGTGGGGTTCCAGACATTATTCATTTTTTTACAGCGCCAGATAACCAAATCCGTTTCACTGTGTTCCGTTTCAACTTTCAGTATGTATTGGAATTTAGCACTAGAAACCCAATTGCACGAAACCCACAAATTCTAGGTAATCGACCCGAAACGCCATCAGCCACCATTACTCATCAAAGCACCGCGATGCTGCTCGTTTCATTTCGATGCCCGTTGCTAGCCTCATCCAACGCCCTTCACGACAAAGCACACTCACTGTGATAACGCTGTTATAACGTATTTGTGGCTCCTTCCAGTACAAAGTTCGGCAAATTAAAACACCCCAAACCGGTATCGGTTTCCGCAGGAAAGGATGCAGGAAATCAGTCCGGATTGCTGTTTTACGGCAAAGACACGACAAACCGCGAAACCGACGAAATATGCATCAAGCACATAATGTGGTGGTCTATATAGATGAGGCGAGGTAACGTAAACGTCAAACCCGAAGCTGCGAAACGTCAAAGTTGTTTCTGGCTGCACAATTGTCGCTGCACGCAGAATAATAATTGTTTCAAATTATTTTGCTGCAAAAAATGCTTTTTTCGCGTTTTCTGTCGCTTGCATCTAATTTTTTTTTTTACCTTCCCGATGTGTTGTGAGGGTTATCAAATAGTTTGTTTAGTTTTGCGTAGTTGTATCACTGTCTTTTGGTGTGCAAAATTTAAATTTTGCAACAGAAAGTTAGTTTTTCTCATATTCCACATAATATTCAATATTCAAGACTCGAAGCGTGATTCTAGTTATCTCCATTATCACTATTTTTAAAACGTAGGTCATCAAAAGCAAAACCAGCTACCTCACATTATGTTTGTATTTTTATGAAATTATTTTGTTTATGTTCCATTATTTGCTTAGATAACGTTGTATTACGATAAATCTCTTTCTTGTATATAACTCAAGTATAAATAACTGAACTCCTGAACAAAACCATTGCATTCAGTTGATTAATGAAAGTACATTTCGAGCGTTAACAGGTGCATCCGAGTGTAAGCACACGGGACACGGAACAGGAAACAAAAAAGCGAAGGAGCACGATGAAATAGTAAAGAGCACCAAAGAACGAAAATGTGCACGCCTTCATTCCTACTTCGTCCGCTCATACCGACTGTACCCTGTACTAGAAGCCTTCGTCGCGCTCAGTGTTCATGGGAAGAAGCGTGGCACTGGGGGCAATCGATGACGTTTTCTTGGACGATTTTGGCTTGTTTCGTTGCGAAAGTGTTGACGCGGACGTGGATGCGTTTCGTAAGCTGCTCCTGGGCGATGATTCCGCGTCCAGATCCTTGGTGGTCGAACCCGCACCAACATACTCGGACTGGTAACACTCGAAACTGAAGCCCTCCAGGCTGCTGTTGATGGGAATGTACGACGAATCGGCGGAAATTTTCGTGAGTAACGATGCATCGAAATTGTGGTTTGGTCAGAACTTCAAGTCTTTTATCGCCTGCGGCAAATCCGGCAGCTTGATATCCTTGATTTGCTGCGGCAGATTCATGCTCTTCACCGCACTGACGGCGCGTGCCGGAGCCGCCGATATGCCTGCCTCCTGTTTCTGCAGTTTGTTCTGCTCTTCGATGCGGGCCAGAATGTCGGACATGTTCGTCTGTAGCACCATGCCACCCATGACCAGCTCGGAGAGGATGTGGTGTACGGCGTCGGCATGGAAGATCAGATCTAGTTCGCACACATTCTCGAAACATTTGTCCAACGTTTCAACAAACACCTGTATCAGATCGAGGATGCCCAATTCACTTTCCGAGGAATCGACGCAAAACACAAAGTACAGCGTTGCATAGTGTCGGTAGATGAGCTTGTAGTCTGAACCACCGATTAGGCTGCAAGATTCGGAACGTGATTAAATGATGCCTTCCCTTCCGCAGCACGATCATTTACAAACCTTCCACCTTCCAGGAAATTGCACACATTATCGTCCCGCTTTGATACCAGCTGGAATGTTTCCTTTATAATCTGCTGCTGCATGTCTTCATTCTAGAACGGGGAACCATATGTTGGTACTTCGTATCGATTACCCTGTGCCAGGGGGAAGTCGTGCGTGAATCCGTACTTACAAAATATTGGTAAAACTTGGACAGTCTCGGCTTGCCATGGTTGTTGAACACTAGTATCGCTTTGATCATGACGACCTGTGTCTTCGAGCCGGGATGAGTTGGCTCCGATGCAGCGGAATTTCAGTGAAAAATATGCGATAAGATTCCACGATCGCGTTGTATGCAATTTTGTTCTATTTGTCTTTCTTTTGACGACAGTGTTCCTATTATTTCTGCATCATCGTTGACGTTTTGCGAGGAATAATTGTTTTTCGCCCCAGGCACAATCCAAGCATTGACAGCTGACGAGGGTTTCGCCCTGACATTATTTTCGACATTGGGCTGTGGTCTATGACGATAGACACAAAAGGGGGTTTTCGTATATCTTTTCCAACACACAATAAAAACTGTGCGGTTAATATTTAAATGTATTCATTTAAAGTAACGATTCTCTATTATTTCTTACACAACCAATCGGTTAAACGACCAGAAATCAAACGAAATAATGACTCCGCATGGTTTTTCAAAGGCCTGTCGGAATGAAATGATTCCCCCACCCCAACGGAACGGATTATGATCCAAGTCAGACGGTTTTCGCCGCAGTGTAAACGAGCACGAATAAAACGGCTAATTTTCCTGTTCGTGTAATTTCACTTTCCGCTGAAAGGATGTGAAAAGTGTGGCGGATAGTTCCTTCTTGGCACAGGATATCAAGTACTGCACGGAAACGTGAAGTTTTACTACGAAAAGCGTTTCCGAACATCTCGTCATTTCGACAACCAGTGCCACCACTCGTGCACGCGTATATGTGTGTGTGTGTGTGTGGTCCGTGCTGCTTCTGTGCTCCCGGTTTATTCTTCAACTTGCTACCCTTCCGCGTGTCGTCTTGATTGTTTCACTCGTACTGGCGCGTTTCGCAATAGGGCACTTAGCTTGTGCCCTCTCGCTCATTCGCACTGAACAAGAATTGACCAATATTGTCGTGGCTGATGGTGTTGGTGTGTTGTGTGCGTAGCAATGTGTGTGCCCACTGTTGGTAGTACGATGGAGAAGAACGTACGTGAGCCGCATGCTCTTGCTCGTTGTCTAGTGCTTTAATAGTGAAAATCGCGTGTTTTTTTCACGAATTTCCGTGAACGTATGGTGCGGTACCGTTTTCCAATCGTCGTCCATCCCGCTAGCTGTGTTCCGAACCGGTAATGCTAACTCGATGTGCGGGAAAAACACGTTCCCGCAACATTCCGGCTACGCGTATGACACTTGTACCGACGACGTAAAAGTGGATTAAAAGCGCAAAGGCCAGCGGGGTGGGAAAGTCCTTGTGAATGAAGTGGGACAGTCGCTGACGTAGCGAATGGTAACAAGAAGAAACGACTGGACATAAACTTCCTGTGCCGAATCGCGCGAAACATAAAGCGCTTTAAACAAACGTGAATATTCAGCAAGGGCAGCGGTGTCCGTGTGCATGTGTGTGTGTGTGTGCGTCTGCATGTATGTGTTGGTATTGGTGACGGGGTGTTGAAAAGGTAACCGCGAACTTCCCGTAGGAAGAGCAGGTGAAACTTTCCCGGAAAGTACGCATAAGCCCTTTAGTGCCTTCCGGTGGTGACCGCGAGACACCCGTCCTGTCGCGGTTTGGTCGGTATAAACACAAAGGTGCTTGTGCTAACGGATCGACGGCAATGCCCATCCAAATGGTCTGCGATTCGACAACATCGCTAGTGAGTGCGGCAATACGGGATGCGTTGCACTCAACGGGCGGCACAACAAACGGACGATCGGTTGGTCTGGGCTACGGCACAACTTCCACCAGTAACGGTGTCACAGTGAATGGAACCGGAACTTCCAACACACAGACTCCCAGCAAGCAACAGCTCCCGTTCCGACGGACGCTAGCAGCGGCCCAGATTGACAACGACTACGACCAGTATGATGAACCGGAGGACGGAGGACCGAACGATTTGGTGGAATCCATCAGTCAGTCGCTCCGCCAGGGTCAGCAGGTTAAGCCCATAACGTACGAGGAAGGTCCCAGCTACAGTACCAGCCTGGACAAGCTGAAGTCCAAATACATCGTCCTGAAAGCGACTCCACCGACCGATACTGCTGCCAGCGGTGGTTCCTTAAGCAATTCCAATTCATCATCGTCCGCCTCGTCGTCCTTCGGCGCAGGACTATCCAAAGCATCTGCTGGTGGAGCACCGAACAATCTATTGACCATGAACGGTGGTGGTTCGTTAAAGTTCTCTGCAACCACCTCACCATCGACTAGTACGGCCAAATCATCCACCAATGTGCTCCAACATCAACAAAGTAAGTATAAATGGGTGTGCGAAAGGGGTTTAGTCTTCAACGCATTGTAACATGAACGGGAAAATGCAATGCATCGAGAAAGTGCGAACCATTCCTCCCAACCTCTTCTGCAGCATGATTCACGCACGAGTTTGCTTCCACGGCTGTCACCCGGTGTATGTTTGTGTTGCAAACGGAACTCAGCGATGGTATGCGTATTTTGCACGGCCAGAAACTCTGTACAGACATGTTCCATTGTACCGAGTGAATCATTCAACCCGCGATACAAAACACACCGTACGGGTGTCATTGGCAAGGGTTGTATTGAATGAAAAGAGGATGGGATGGGTGGGGGTAGAAAAAAAATCGATAACACCGCGCGCGCGATTTGTAGAAAAACGAGTAGGAGAAAACTCTCACTATCACTGTTGCACGCACGGGAAATTCATCATGTGCGTGAAGAAATTTGACACTTGCTAGCTCGTGAGGAGGTACACCGTGTGCGATCCAAAGAAACGATGTCGTATCGATCCTGAGACAACTCTGTGTCCCATTTCGCACTAGGAAGGCTAGAATTTCATTTTACCGTCCGTCTTTTGGGAAAGAACATGAGCTAAACTGTGAACCAGCATTTTTTCTTGTGCCTGTTTGTTGTGTACACTTCGTAATATTGTTCGTCTGACCCTTTAACCCGTGCACATATACATAAACAAATACACGCACACACAGACACAGACAGACAGAGGTTCCATTCATGTGCTCTCGTCCTCGAGAAATTAAAGTGCCCTTCCATATCGGGAACTGAGTGGGGTGAATATTTGTCACCGTCCCTCTCTTCCTCCCGTAGCTTACCGTGTATGTAGTGATAATGGTGCAACGTAGAACGTGCTTCTGATTATCTGATACGGCAGCACACGTGCTGTACAGAACACCTTGAGCTGCATTGCGTGAGGCAGGTTTTTCTCCGGCAGAAAGAATCGAACGCTTCTGTCCAAAACGCTCGATGAAACGATTCCAATGACCCAAATAAGACCCAGCTCAGTAACTCCACAAGCGCATCGCAACCGGGCCATCTAAATGACGGAAATAAATCCCAGCTAGCAGTGACGATCAGGCCAAAAAAACAACGACGACCCCGGGATTGGGTGAAACAAATCTATTGCGTGTAGTACGGGCACCCCGGTTCCCGTGTGATTGTGAAGAAACGATCGAAACCGTACCGTGCTAACGATGTGCCGCGGGGGTTGCTACCGACCGGGATGCATTTTATGCGATTAGTGAAGCTACAGTTTCGCTACTTTTGTCAGCTGGTTTTGCGCTTTTTAGTACCGCTGTGGAGTAGCTTGCGAACGACCGCGCGCCGGAAAACCATCCGACGTTGGCAGCGGACGAACAGTATCCCTCTGTCGCAGAGCGTCGAAGGTAGGTTGATGTTAGCAAGGGTCAATACGTGTGACGATTGATACAATTCTAGCAGGCTCTGCTGCTACATAACAACGGCACAATACACCAGGTGTAATGTGACTGTGTGTGTGTGTTTGTGTAAAAAACAAAATTTATTTTGGTTACCTGGCGCCGTAGTGTTTGGGGATACACGTTACATATTGTTTCGTTTCGGAGAATTTACTTTACGCAACTGTCGTTCCGATGCGCACAGGATGGAACGTCTGGAAACGTCCCTCCGTCGTTTGGAGCTGCAGCAACGCAATGAAAGTGATGCCGGCGAATGGCCCTCGGATGGAACGAACCCACACGTGACATTCTCTTGTACGTTTGCTTCCCCCGCAGATGGCGTCCCTGCCTCCGCTAGCAGTACTGCCGCCGGAAGGATGGATACCACCACACTGCCAACACCGAAGCGGATCCTTTTCCCACGTGAGAATGTACAGATCGGCTGGAAAACGACCGGCCGTAAATGGTTGGTCGGAGCCGGTATGATGAATATGGGTAACACCTGCTATCTTAACTCCACCCTGCAAGCGCTGTTTCACGTGCCGGCCATCGCCAATTGGTTGCTGTCGGATGAACCCCATCGAATCAAGTGTGATGATGGTGGTAAGTAAAATCCACAAACGTCCCCATGTCTTCGCTGTTGTTCGGATGGTATTAATGGTTCTTCCTTTCCAGGTTCTGGCGGCAGTTGCATTATCTGCGCGATGGCAAAAACGCTTCTCGAATCACAGACAAATCAAACCGCCTTCCGACCATACCTGGTGTATTCGAAGCTGAGGCTCGTCTGCAAACATCTAGTGCCGGGCCGACAGGAGGATGCACACGAGTTCCTGCGCTACCTGGTGGAAGCGATGGAAAAGTCTTACCTCAACCGCAGCAAGAACAGCAAGGAGCTGGACCAGTACAGCAAGGAAACGACACCGCTGAATCAAATCCTGGGCGGGTATTTACGGTCCGAGGTGAAGTGTCTGTCGTGTCAGCACGTGTCCACCACCTTCCAACACTTTGAGGATCTGCTGCTCGACATCCGGAAAGCCAACTCGATCGATGAAGCGCTTGAGCTGTACTTTGCGCGCGAACGGCTAGAGGAGATGGGCTACAAGTGTGAGGCGTGCAAGCGCCGTGTGGCGGCCACGAAGCAATTTTCCCTGGAGCGTGCCCCGT
This sequence comes from Anopheles minimus, assembly GCA_000349025.1. NCBI lineage: Eukaryota > Metazoa > Arthropoda > Insecta > Diptera > Culicidae > Anopheles > Anopheles minimus. The sequence continues at coordinate 1,997,121 of KB663721.1, forward strand.
TTGTGCTGTGCATACAGCTGAAGCGGTTCTCCATGCTTAGTGGCAAAATCAACAAACATGTTGAGTTGCGTTCCAAGCTGGATCTTACACCTTACTCATCGCCCGTTATGCGCACGAATGGTGGGAAGCTCACGTATCGGCTGACGTCGATGGTGACGCATCTGGGGAGCACCCAGCACTGTGGACACTACACCGCCATTGGACATACGGATGCGGCCGGGTATCACGTGTTCGACGACAGCTCGGTGCGTCCGATCGGCATCCACAACGTCATGAGCACGAATGCGTACATATTGTTCTACGAGCTGGAAAGTGTGGCGGCCGGGGCGATCGGTTTGCCGAATGGAACGTGTCGCGCGAAAGCAACCGTCACCGTGGGACAACCGAGCAGTACGGCCACACTCACATCGATGGGACACTTGAGTAATGGTACCACACCAACCGGACTGGGTGGAACGTCTAGCGGGGCAGGTACCACCGGTGGTGGGAGTAGTAGTGGCGGAGGAGGGAGTAGTGGTGGTACGCCCGGTAAAGCCACTAACTCATCGCCACTCCGGGTGCTCGGTACTGGCGGCGGCAATGGATCTACTGGTGGCCTCTTCCCGAGCAAGCTGGAACAGAAGCCTGGCCTTATTGGGCCAGTGTTACCAACGGTGACGACTTCCGCGACCAGCCAGGGATCAGCGTCCGGGACCACCACTACCGTCACCAGCAAGGGAACGATGACAACCAGCGTAACCTCATCGGCAAGTGCTTCCGGCAGAGACGTTGCAATATTTTCTTCCCCTTCCTCGACCGCGTCAACCCTTTCGAATGCATCCCCGCTCAGCTCGCCATCGAAACAGCAGCAGGATACGTTGGTGGGTAGCAAAATTCCAAAGCTTCCCGATATTAACGTCCGCAGCACGACCTCCTTCAATGGTGCTCACGGTGAACCGAAGGCAAAGTCCCTATCCACCCCACTGCTCGCATCGATGCCGAAGCTTAATTCTCCGGCCAAATCGTTGGAGAGCACCAACGGATGTTCCTCGGCCGTGATTAGCCTTGTACCGTACGACAGTGATGATACAAGCAGTACCAGCGAGGACGACGATGAACCCTCCAGTCACAGTAAATCCACGCCCAAATCGCTCGTTCTCACCAATGGTTCCAGTGCGGCTAAACGTGCGAGACAACAGATCCCATTTGTGAATGGCAAACGTAGCGTAATGCAGAGCAAAGCGGAACCGGAACACGAAGTTGATGAACGAGATGATAATGAAGAGGAAGAGGAGGAGGAACGAACCAGTACGGGATCTTCCCGTTCGCCGCAGATGATCAAAACCAAGGCAGGTCTTTGGAAGGTCTCCAAAAGCAGTACGGCCGATCAGCTCAGCTATCCGGACAGTGGTTCGGCCTCCTCATCCAAATCCTCATCCCCAACGACATCCGGTGTATCCTCCCCGACCAGCTCACCGGGCCAAAAGCCACCAAAACTACCGCTAAAGAACGCCCAAGCGTCCTCTGGTGGTGGTGAACCTACGTCACTGAGTAACGGTCATCGACCAGCACACAACGGTATCAATGGAAAGACCATTAAATCTGCGGTGAACGGATACCATCCGAACGGAGGAGCAGGAAATCGTTCTGTGTCCCCCGGTGGGGAAGGGAAAGCTACTGGAAGTTCGTCAGCCGTACAAATGTTGATGAAATACTCACACCGAGGTTATGGGGCGCCGGTTAAAAGCTGGAACGGACAGCAGACAGTGATGGAGCGGGAATTAGTAAACGAGCGACGGGAGGAACGGAAACGTCAGATCGAAGAGGATCGCGAAACGGAAATGGATCGTGGCCGAATAAAGAAAACGAAGGGTGGTGGTGCCCCGGCGGTGACAGGTGGTCCAAATTCCGGTGGCAACAATCTCTTCCAGCAGTACCAGAATCATCAGACGACGGGTGGTAAGTGGATGGGAAACGGGGGAACCCGTAATCACTTCCACAATCACCATCAAAACAACTATCGTGGCGGTGGTGGTGGTGGTGGTGGCGGTTATTATCAAAATGGTAACCGGCACCATGGTGGTGGTGGTGGTGGGTTTCGTCCCGGTGGCAGACGGTTCGGTGGTCGTAACGGTGGCGGATTCCATACGAAAGCTCACCATCACCATCAGCGCAATGAACAGGGTAGCGGCATGGCTAGTGGTGGTGGTGGTGGCGGCGGCAATGGTAGCAACGGTTTTTACCATCGATAGAGTCAAGCGAAACAATGCAAAAGAAGAAGAAGGGGAATCTAGGAGAGAGAAAGAATGATTAGGATGCAACGGGAACGGTGATCAACAGGATGTTGTGGCCAGCATCAATTGGGTAAACAAACAGCACGGAAATAATGGTTCCCAACCACCATCATCTTCTTCAATGTAAAGGGGAAAGAGAGGACATTTTATAAACCAGCAAACCTAACCTGTTCGTGGATTAGTGGAAGAGGATGTGTTATCACAACTACGACGATGTAACACGATACGCAAAATGGATTGAAGAACACGAAAGCTTACAATAATCTATGGGGAAGATTTTACGTTTGTACTATCAAATGTTTTTTTGGATTTTCTTTTTCCTTTGTGTCCCCCCTATTGTTTGTTTGGTTGCAACGTATCTTTAGCATTTTGGCGGATCCTTATATCCCGTGTACTCTTCCTAGTTCTCGTGAATGGCATTTTGTTTTTTTGATTAATTTTAAGTATAACAGTTCTCTACCTGCTTAATAATGATCAACCTACATAAGCAAAAAAAGAGGAGAATCCCGCCCGAGAGTTTCACCGTGGGAAGGCAGGGGTGTATGACAAAGGTCTACAAAAGTAATTACGAGGAAGAACCTTGAGAGAAGTGTGCAACAACTGCTTTTTACTAAACGAGCGTTTGGAGGTATGCGAAAAGGAATTGTCAAATAAGCTGCAGAATGCATGGCGCTCTGGAGCGTCGTATACACGACGAAACAACGTAAAGAACGATGATAGAAACAGAGCAAAGAACGGAAAAATCCTGTAGCGACTTCAACGGAGCTAGGGAGATTAAAATGACGCGAAAACCGCTAGTTTGTAGTTTTGTATATACAATATGCCTATTTTTATTCACACACACAAAACTCCCTTTTTTGCAAAACTCTGTAGAGAAAAGGGGGTCAGGGTATTTGATGTTTCGAAAAGCATTTGAAAATAGAGAGAAGGAAACATTGCAAATGGGCCGTAACATGTAAGGGGGAAAAAATGTTTAAAAAATAAACTGCTGTAAAATCGATTGCTTTTTGCACACAATTGGGACACTAATCTTTGGGGCGGAAACTCTTTTGAATGTTCACGAGTTAGGAAAGCTGTAAATTCAATTACCTCCTTTTCGGGTCCTTAGCAGAACAAGAGGGAAGCATATGTAGAAAACCGAAAACGGGTCTTTCCGTGCATTGCTTGATCAGCTACGATCATGATGCGAGTAACAGCAAAGGGATGGCCCTATTTAGTAATAGATACACTAGCAAACAGACCAGAGACCTGCCGGGGTGGGACACGAATCCGGAACAATGTATAGATACAATTAAGAGGACGTTGGAGAGAGAGAGAGAGCGAGAGAGGAAGTGGATTTGATACGCATGTACGTTTAGTTATATAACCTGTGGCCGGCATTTAGCTCACGGAAATGGGAAATTGTAGGAATACCAATAACGATCCCTTGCGTTTTCCGCGTTGCTTTTCTTAGTAGTTAGAGTTTCAAATTATCAAATTATTCTATTTTCCGTTTCGCTGTCAATCGTTCATACAACAGAAATGCACGAACTAAAATGAAATAATGTAGGTTTAGTGAAGCAAACAGCGAAGGGATTATACGAAAGACTGTGGCAGAAGGTTCAAAGTTCCGCAGCACGCGCAGAGAGACACATTCAAACGTTCGTTTACTGTAGTAGCTCTCCTGCAAGCCAATAGCAATATTACTACAGCTCTTTCGCTGTTTATAGACACTAAAAGAAGCATCAGGATAACAACACCACGACCACCACCAGCAGCAGCAGCGCATTCGTATTCGGTTTCTGTTTGGTTAAAGTGCACTGGAAGAAGTAGTGGAACTTGGTACATAATAATGACCGGCTTACGTTCACTACCTACTCTACACACTTTTCCTAACCTTGCGTTTGTTCGTTTGTTGAGCGCAAAATAGAATATGATGGGCAAAATATAAAATGTAAATATTACATAATAGGCGTTAGACACTACCGCACTATAGAGAACATTAGGCGAACTAAATAAATCACAACTGCGCCGACTACAGGAAGGACAACGAGCAGAATCCAACCAAACTAGTGGCACAGTACACAAAAAAACAATGTCGTGGCGGTGGTATTGATCAATCCGTTCACCTCCCCTACTCCCATGTAATAACAAAATTGTCCCGCAGTTATAGAAATTAAATTCCGATGAAACTAAGTTAATAAAACGTACAGCCTTAAACTATTAAACTATTTTTCGTGTTCTTTTTTAATGCTAACTCACCTGACCCGATGCTGTGGGAATGTTCGAAACCTAGAGCTGTTGGATGTTACGACGTCAACAGACTATCCCCTCCTTATTCTCAGTGTTAGATGATCGTTCTGTGGTCTGGTGTAATGATCGAAACCTCGTTGTCACGATTAAAATTCCATTGAATTTTATTTTTATTTACCATTCCTTAAACCGTTTTGTTCCATGTCCTATTTTTGGCCATAATCTACTTATTTGCCACACAGGCGATAACTTAAACGTAGTCAAAACAGAAGACTACCGTAAATTAGCGATATTCTTATTTCCTTTCCCCGTGGAAACCACTTTAAAGCTCACCCGAAAAACAAAGTTAATGTGAAAAATGCACGCAAACACGCACCTGCGGTATAACTAAATGCAACCAGACCAAAAATGAAATGTTACGCTGATACGATACGCCCTGAAGCAATTAAATAATAGTCATGAAGGAATGTCGATAAAGGACGATTAATATCATCACAGGGTAAAGGGCAGCGTGTGCCAAATGAAATAAATGATACAAACATGAAACATTGTTCGTCACAGACTAGACAGATGTAAGCCCCCGAATATCCTTCTATCCTAAGCAAGCACAATAGTCACCCGAAAAAGGGATATAGAGAGTGAGAGAGACAGAGATGGATAAAGTCTTCGGAAAGTTTTGGTAACAAGCTAGTAGCCGGCGGCCATCATCAATGTCGTACCGCAGTGACGCCTCCTTTCGTTAGCAGCAACGACGTGACGAATCGTGCAATCTTTTCGTATGCCATAAACATAAGTGCTGCGGTCAGAACCGTTTGTAGCAGCTTTGCCTCTAATCCGCGGAACAGTCCGGCCACGCCTTGTCGCTTGAGGATGATTAGCAGCATCTGCACAGTGTCTACGTCGGCGGGTAGGTTTAGATTCCGATCGGTATTACCGTGCCGTAGCTTTGTCTGCACAAGCTGCAACGGGTAGGTCAGTACGGTGGCAATCATTTTCGCGATCGCACCTATACTGAAGAACGTGATTGCGGACGGTGTTGTCTTTCCGGTTCCACCTGCCGTAAGTCGACGTTTGAGCGCTTCGTACACCATAAACTGGATGGCGGGATTGATGACCAGCATCAGGGAGGGTATAGCACCGGCCCACAACCCTCGGACACCTTCCGTTCGTGCGATGTACTGCAAACCATCGAGCAACCCGTCGTACTGTACCTCCGTGCCACTGGCACCATTGTGTTTGGCGTGCTGACCGAGCCCTTTCATCTTGAGCCGCGTGTTAACAACCCAACAGGGGGTGGTCGTAAGTACGTTGACCACACCCGCCAATGAACCGAGCAGCAGATCACCCAGTGCAGATTGACCGCCATTGCGGAGCGCCTTAAGACTGTGGAAGGTGTAGAAGTAGACGAAATTCGAGATGCACAGACTCTCCAGCACGGGCACCAGTCCACGGTAAAGCGTTTCGAAACCTTCCTCGTCGATCAAATTACGTAGGATCCGCCATGTGCTAAGCGCTTTGCGCCGTTCCGGTTCTTCCACTGCAAATATAAACGGAAAGGTAATTTTAGAAACGTCTCTAGTAAGTGATTTATCGAAATTATATGACCTATACAATCTGTAATAGTAACACTTTATTCCAATCCATATAATAAGCTACATTCAACGAGGGAAATCTGATTGGATTCAGTGAGATTTAGATGGCTTATCAAAGCCTCTAGCACGATATGATGGAAGATAAGGAACGTTAACTGTTCGATAAAGGAAATTTCCAATTAGATGACCTTTGCCTTTCGTGTGCATATGCTTCTACCTGTGGGGCTACAACCTCTATCCGCCTGGAAAACGCGTATTTACGTAATGCCACCTAGGGAAAGCCTACTTCGATGCGGTTTTCTTTACTTACGCTGTAAACGACTGCGTACGGTGTCGAGCGGATAGAAGGCTGACATCGCAATTACACTACCCTGGAAGGAGAGAAAACATGTTTAGTACATTGCCGCTGGTTGCAGGGCACTCTTGCTTTCTTACCGCTGATCCGGATACCGCATGTACCCACGATTGGTAGCTAAACACCTGCTTCAACTTTGACTGCGACATGCTGGCCGTTGTAGTGCTTTGGTAGTGCTAGCAATTGGCTCTCTTTGCGATCACTTTCAGTTAAGTAGTCAGACAAGCTCACTGTTTAAATTCGCCCTATCATACTGAACAGAAGACGACAAGTAAACACACACACGCATTAACACACAGCCGTGTGCCTGTGTTGACCTTCCGCGGGCGAAGTAATTGACGCAAAAATGTGCACGCCACTTGAACACTTTCCGTACACACGATCCCGTCCGAAGAAGCGCGGATTAGCCCTAAAGTCGCGAAATTTATACGACTTTGCAGAGGGACGCGAATGATGAAGGAGGTGTAATTTTCTCCGCGCACTTCATCCGTCAAAACGTGCTGCTGTACGGTCGGTTACCGCACACACTGTGCGCGTCAAATAGATTTTTTGGACAGCGCACCTTTTTGTGTGATATGTACAGCTGTTCCAATTCAATATGGGACACGTGAAAAATGAACTGTTTGAAAACCTACCGGTTATGTTGTAATTTAGCTTCCAGCGTCTATTTCGGTGGGTGTTAAAAGCTAAATCAATATTTTACGTGTCAAAAATTAACAAATTATCATACAGGATAGTTGAAAATTAAAATGAAAATATTACAATGTAAATGTTCTATGACCTACCACTATCCATCAGGGTCAGTAGAAAAACACACTGTGCGCATCGTGTGGTCAATCCGCCGCCGTACTGTGTTTGACATTTTGTTCGGTAATGTTTTTTTCTGCGTAAATTTGCCGATTCCAAACAAACGTGCTGCAAATTATACAATACTTTCCGCACAATTTCCAGCTGTATCATGTGGAAAATGTGGAAAGAACTACGTGTGGTTGGCGGATTGGCACGACAACAAGGCACAGCCCTCCAGACAATGCCTGCCGTACATCGCTTGTTTAGTTCCAGCACCGCCCAAACCGACAGCGAATCATTCCTTATTTACGGTATGTTGATTCGGTTTCGTACTTTCATTCGAATTGTACTAATTTTGATACACATCAGATAAGGATCCGGCACCCGCGTTCATGCGGGATGATGTTCAACGGCTGCTCAAGTCCATCACACGTCTGGAGCTGGAGAAGGTGTTCCGGAAACGGTCGGTGAAAGATAACACGGTCGAGTATCGGTTCATGACGGATGAGCAGCTACGGCAGGAGTTGCTGAAATCGATCGGGGAAGCTCAACACATGCTTCAGATGCCACCGGTCGTACAGGAACAGAAGGATAGCTGTGCAGTAATATCAAAGGACGGTGCTTTGAAGGCGCTGTCCACGTCAAAGTTTGTCTTCACCGACATTACGTACGGCTTGAAGAACAGCCAACGATCCATTGTTGTGCGCCATCCGGATGGCACTCTGCAGGAAGCTCCGTACGAGATGAGAAAGCGATTGAACCAGATCTACTTCCCGCTTACCGGTCGCTCCATCCACCAGCCACCAATGTTCGAACACGTGCACCTGCAGCGTCTGCTCGAGGAGGGCAAGTACGAGTTTGTCTTGGACCGAGCCTGCGTGCAGTTTGAGCCATACGAGAAAGAGTACCACCAAATCACGGCAAAAGTTTATCAACACATCAACGAGAACCGATCATTCGATGCATTACGCTCGACGCGTCATTTCGGGCCGTTTGCTTTCTTTCTTGCCTGGCATAAACTGATCGACGATCTGCTACTAGATATGGTCAAGCAGGATTATCTGCGCAACGGGATTGAGCTGATCGTGCTCTTCTCGACGCTACACGGTACCACGCTGGAAGAAAACGTGAAGCAGATCGCACTGGAAACCCAAATGCCTAACTTGTTTGATGCGCCGGAAAAATCAATCGATGAGCTGAAACAAGACGAACAATTCCTGTCCATAATCGAACAGTTTGTGAATGAGCACGCTACAAAGAAGGTGCAGCTGAACCTCGCAGTACAGGCATACCGAGAAATGGCAACGGAGAAACTTCGACTGGCCGAGGGTATAAGAAGAATGCATGGCGAAAGTTGAAGTGATAGGTGCGAGCTGTGGGTTGAAGGTAGTGTAGGAACGTGAAAATAAAACGACAAAAACATAGAATTTTGAGTATCAAACCTGATAATTTCCTCCCCCTTAGATTTCAATTTCGATGGGGTCGTCCGCTTTTTTGTGGATAACAGGATTCCCTTCCTGGGAACATCCTGGATTAGTTCGAAGAGCATGATTTTTACCAAAATTCGAAAATTTTCCGGTGCATTTTTTCGCTGACATGAGCCAAGGTTACTAAAGTCATCATGGCGCTGCGCGAGCGATTGCAATCAAGCTTGGCAGTTTTCGGAAAAATGTAAACAAAGGCGCTTCCGTGGAACGTAGCTCGTACGTCAAAGAGCAAAACGTCAAGACGCTCTATATATCACTACCACCACCTTTGATTGCCTTTGAGCAACAAGAGTTAAAAGTGCCAGGAAATTAAAACAAAAGCTTTGAAGTAGCCGAAAGAGATAAGTTCGGACTGTGCAGCTTCTTGGAAACCTAGGAAATACATCGAGTGCAAAGAATGTAAACGTCAGCGGGCGCTCGCGATGAAAAATTGTGTGCGTGCGTGAGTGCGTGTGCAAGTGTGCGTGCGTGCGTTCACCTATGTGTGTGTGCGCGTGTATGTGTGTGGAAAAGCTTTTACGCCCACCCCGTGTTTCCCCACGTCCCGGACCGATCCGCAACAATCGCCCGAGAGATGGATGCAGCAGCAGCACCAGCAGCACCAGCACCACCGATCGATGTTTACGATGTCATCAATCAAAAGGAATGCGGAATATGTCTCACGTTCCGGACGGAGCAGATCTGCTTCGACATGTTTATGCCTCGGGAGGACGACCCGAAGGAGATGCCGTATCTGGTCTGGAAGCACGTTGGGCTACAGTTTACGCAAGAAACGGGCAAACACTACGTCTGTCGGGACTGTGGGAACGCGGTGTTCGAGTTCAATCGTTTCTACTTGATGGTGCAGAACGTGCACCAGGAACGGCAGGCGGCGGTACTCCCAACGAAGCAGGAACAACCCGAAGGATGTAATGTCGTGCCGGTTGAAGAACTGGCGCCAGGTGTAAACCAGAATGGGCATCATGGGGAGTTAAAATTGAATCCAGCACCACAGGTAGAGGCTGGTGGGCCCATATTGCAAGATGTTCCGGAGAGCTACACCGTGAAACCCGAAGCAAATGGCATGCCGGGAAGGGGGCCGGTCGGTGGCAATGGTATGGCGGAGTGTTTGGGGGAACAGCAAGGAATGGCTTCGTACGCGTCGCTGAACGATACGGAACCGGAAAGCAGTCGAATCCGGCAACTGGCCCCCGGTGGCCCACCGAGCCGGAAACGCAAGAACCAAGAAATGGACGAGGAAATTATTGACTTCTACAAGCTCATTTGTGACGTGTGCGAGGACCGCATCGAGTACGGTACGATGAAGGAGCTAAACCAGCACATGAAGCAGATGCACGGTGAAGAGTCTGGGCGGGTTTGCTGTCCACAGTGTGGTAAAATGTTCCGAACCCGGGTGAAGCTGCTGGAACACAAGAGTGTACACATGCGCCAGGACACGACATCGGAGGACGACGTGGAAAAGCTACAGTCGGAACAGATGGATAAGGAAATACTGGATTTTTACAAGCGAATCAGTTGCGAACTGTGCGATACCGCCAATGGTGCCGGTGCCGTCGCCGGTTCACAATCCGGCACATTGTACGCGACCGTAAAGGAGCTAAACCACCATATGCGATTGGTGCATGGGCAGCAGGCCGGTACGGTAAAGTGTCCGCTCTGTGAGAAGAAGATACGTACACGCCCGAAACTGCTCGAACACAAGCGCATGCATCAGCCAAACGCGCTGCTGGAGGAGGATTCCGGCAAATCGGGTAATCCCGGCGGTGAACCAGGTCCCGAGCTGACGGAAGAACAGAAGCAGACGCTAGATAGAGAAATTTTCGATTTCTACAAACCAATTATATGCGAGATTTGCGATCCGGATAAGGCGGCAACCGGTCAGGGAGAAACGGCCGTTGGAAGTGGTCAGGGAGGAGAAACGACAGACGAGGAGTACCGATCGCTGAAGCAGCTGAACCAGCACATGCGGACAGTGCACGGGCTCGAATCGGGTACGATCAAGTGTCAGCTGTGTGCGAAAAAGTTTCGTTCCCGGGTGAAGCTCGTGGAGCATAAAGATATGCACGAGAATCCGGAACGGTTCCGGTGCACTGTGTGCCAGGAGGTACACCAAAACCTAGAGGAGCACATGCAAAACAAGCACCAGGAATGGGAGTTTGCTTGCGAGGAGTGCGGCAAGCGGTTTCCTTTCAAGAACAGACTCACTGCCCATATGGCGAAGGTTCATATGAAGAAGGACATCATCTGTGAGGAATGTAACAAACCGTAAGTAGTGCTGCTGCCCGACCCAGTCCGATGTACGGTCTGCTAATGAACGCGTTGCCGCTCTTTTTCCCTTTTTCAGATTTACCAAGTTCAGCATCGAAAAACACAAAAAAACGGTCCACGGTGGTGCGATATTCATCTGCGAAAATTGCCCCAAAACGTTCAAGACGCGCGTATCGCTCGAACGGCATATGGAGGGGCACAATAACGGGGAGCAGCCGGGTTCTGCTGCCACCGTTAGCTGCTCGCTGTGCAACTCGGTGCTGAAGGACGAGTACAATCTGAAGGCCCACATGAAACGAATTCACGCCGAACAAACGCCGGCCACGTGCAGCACGTGCGGCAAAACGTTCAAATCGAAGCACAGTCTCAATACGCACATCGCGAACGTGTGCACCAATGGACAGTTTGGCTGCACGCACTGCGGCAAGCAGTTCAAGAAGCGGACAAAATTGAAACAACACATGACGATTCACGCACGCGGTGCCGACTAAGGGAGTTGCGCCGCGGTGCGATAAGCAGGAGCGAATTAAACGTAATAATATTATTATAGTATGTACGTTTAGGGATTGAACTACAACAATATTACAAGTGGACGGAGAAGAAGGTAGGCAGGCGAACGAGGGCTCATTGTTCACTCCGCAACGCCCGCAACTGGCAGTGCGACGAAGCGCATAACACTTATGTGGGGATGGGCGTGTTTGTGAAGCACGTTCGCAATGTTTCGCCGAATCAGCCTCACTCGTGGATACCATGCGAGGACAAGTTGATTATGCTGATGGATTCCTAAAATGGGGGAAAAGAAGAACATAAAATAAAATATTTTTTGTTTTAGCGGCTTAGCTTTCCGGTGTTTTGTGATCGTTTTGTTTTTGTGCTACGCAAAAGAAGGTAGCTTCCGACGACACACGTTGGTCTTTTGGTACGGATTTGAGCAATTCATATCATTTACTAATATATACTCTAGTTTTTGCTGACAAAGTTTTTGTATAGAATATGCAAAACGCTTTTGAAACTGTCTCTTTTAGCTGCACGGATAATCTAACACCCGGTTTAGTGGCACCCGGAAAATCGGCGCATCACTGAACAAAGGATTCGGTAAAATATCGATCATCGAGCATTTCGACAGTTTTGTCGGAATATACAAAAGTCGACGAAAGAAGCTTTTTGTCGACATAAACACAAAGAACTGAAAATTTGAAATAGGGTTAATGGAATTTATTGTTCCCCTCCGTATAAAAATGAAACATTCTAATTCTTCCATAATAATTGATGGACAACACATTTGCCCCAAAAATATGAATGGAAAATTAAATTTTGTTCGAACAATCCCTGTCGACAACCATGAGTTTGTCCGGTGGATGAACATCTGTGCACAAAATCCCTGTCAAAATTGTCAGTTGCCTTCTGTCCAATGGCGAAAGACAGAAAAGGAAGGGAAAAGCTATTGTCTTTGATCATAAACAACAAATCGACAACAAAGTTCGACGCCTCGGTGCGAAAAAATTGGTGAAAAACGGTATTTCAAGCGTGATTTTTTAGCTTAGCATTAGCGTAAGACCTGCATCAATACGTGCGCCATCGTTGCCGTACGGTGGGTGGACAGGGAACGTATGATATATGCCGAACAGGAGCACTTTTCGCCGACCCGTGCTCTGCTCGATGTGAACTTGATAAAAATAGAGTGCAATTCATTGACCACCCCGCGAATCGCAACTGTACGCGCAGAATGAGCTTATAAGTGTTTGCATCCAAGCCTCGGAATTCAGCGTGTGCCTTAAATGTAAGCGTGCAGAGAACTACGCAACTCCACACACCGTAACACGAATGGTGGGTAACAGCTCCTTCATCAACAGCGCCATCAGCACCCCCGGTGCACCCAATGGTAACAGTAGCAGCAGCAGCAAGAGCAACATCACCGGTTCCAGCACTGTCATTCGTAACGGGGTTGGCTTTGGTAGTAAAAGCATACTAGATGTAAATGCGAAAACTAGTAACAATGTGGTGAACGTTGCGAAGGGAGTCTATATACGGCAACAGCATTATTCTCTTAATCATCATCATCAGCAGCAGCCGGGCACATCTGGTGTGGTAACATCTGCCTTGAGCAGCACTAGTGCCGTGAATTCGGATTCCGGCCACCACCAACGAATCGTAGGCGGAATGATCAATCACAGTTCTTTGATGTTTGCGACGACGACAACGACCACCAATCAGCACCAGCAGCAGCTGTCGGTCATATCGAACACATCCCCAATCGGTGGCGGCGGAGTAGTAGAAAAGAAGCCAGTAGCTCTTAACACAACTAGGAGCGACAGCGGCGATACCATCCTGACAGCCACCGACACTAGCGGCAGCAGCATCGTGGCCAGTACTACTACCACCAATACCATCACCACCACCACCACCACCGCCACCAGTGCTGACAATGCGACCGCAACGGACACTCCCACCGATACGGGTCCGACGGACGCTACGGAGTTGTCGCTGGAAACCAAAGAACCGAATGCGGATAACGAGCCACAGGAGGAGCAACCGGAGATAGACATCGTGATCAACAATGTTGTCTGCTCGTTCAGCGTGCGCTGTCATCTGAATCTACATGACATCGCCCGCCAAGGACACAATGTGGAGTTCCGAAGAGAGAACGGGATGGTCACAATGAAGCTGCGTCGCCCATACACGACCGCGTCGATTTGGTCATCCGGAAAAATCACTTGCACCGGTGCTACGTCGGAGCATCAGGTTGGTGGGACCTTCCCCTCGTAAATCCTTCCGCTTACTGATTATTTACAAATCTGTTGTTGTAGGCAAAAATAGCGGCACGACGCTACTCCCGCTGCCTTCAGAAGTTAGGATTTAAAGTTAGATTTAGGAACTTTCGTATCGTGAACGTACTCGGCACCTGCAGCATGCCGTTTGGCATCATGATCGTCAACTTTTCGGAGCGATACAAAAGGGATGCAAGCTACGAGCCGGAGCTACATCCAGGCGTTACCTACAAGCTGCAAACGCCGAAAGCGACCCTGAAAATATTCTCAACGGGAAGCATTACCGTCACCGGTAAGTGTGTTCGACGGATGGGGGCACAAAGTACACGGGAATTTGGTTTTATTTGCGGTGATCCTCCTATATCTATCAAATGAGCTAGAACTAAACGATGCCTTTGCTAATTGATGTGATTTTCTCTCCATTTCCCTTCCCTTGCTCGATTCGTATCGCTCGGCAACCCAGCGGCAAGTGTGGCCTTTGTACAAGCGGCAATCGAACAAATATTTCCGCTCGTTTACGAGTTTCGTAAAAAACGAACCCCGGTGGAAAAGTTGGCAATGGTGAAGCAACCGCCACCGGACTTTGATCCACACGACGTCGACCATCTGATAGAGGAGGACCGCGAAGGTGCACTGGCGGAGGCGGAAGGTATTGAGTACTGGAACGGCACGTCCGGTGATCCACTGCAGTCGGAGGAGCAGCCGGATAATGACCACGAGACGTTCGGTGACGATGAAGACGTCCGTACTCGTAACTACACCAAAGCAATACACAAAATCAATAGTATTAGGCAAAACGGTAAGACGCGTCGCCTGCGCCAGCTGCGCCCATCCGGCCGGGTTGTGAATGACGGGGACAGCATGTCCGACGATGATCTGTGCGTCAGTGACTACGAATAAGACAGGCTAGCTGTACTACAGTACGAACGTGTGCGAGCACGGCAACACATTTACCAACACACTGCTCACTAGCTCCTATCCCGTTTATTGTGGCCGGGACAAATTTTGCAGCTAGACCGATTGATGAAACCGCAGCAAAACGGGGTTGCGCCGTGGATATCAAACAATAATTGTATGTTGGAAAACAAATCACTAGGAGGAGCATATAAATGTGTGTGTATAAAATGCTGCTGCAAGTAAGCAAAACAGATTGATGCAGATGCACTGAATCCCCCAGGTACTGTCCTCCAGGAGGACATCAAATCTGAACAAACAGAGGACAGACACTGCATAGTGCAGGAGAGCAGCAAGATCAACAAGTAAAACAATTTATTTAATTAGGACGTCAAGTGTGGAACGCACTATTTCTCATTTATGTTTTGACCAGCTTTCTTTTTTAAACTTTTTTTTCTTGATTGGTTCTACATCATTGGTTAGTCTTCTTGGTGTGGTCCAATTGAGATTTACACCCAGATTGGGCGTGCGGTTCTGTAGTGCATTACTATTTCTGTTTGATAGCTCTGTGTCTTATTATACACTCCTTGAAGATATACCGTCGCGTGTATAGCACCACCCAATTATTGCTGGGACATAGAGGGCGACCGCAGGAGCATGTCATAGATAAAACTAAATCTCCATGTATGACACCATTCGCATCGTTCTGCATTAAAATTATTGATACAAAAAGTGGTGTTGTACACCCAAAAGTACTTCCTTGGTTGACAATCCGACAAACACTGATTATGCTGCGAATTTTTAATTCGTCAAACATCGGGCTCAGTTCTGGTTTCATCACAAATCCGTATCGACCCACATATTCAAATGGTGGATGTGTTGTGCTGCCAAGAAGAAAGTTAACCGACCAATGGTTGGTAAATTGAGAGTGCGTTAGACAGTGCGACGAAAAGAAAAGGGCATGATATTGTGGACGATACCTTGCGGGGACAAATACGTCCCACTCATTCACATCCTTGACTCGAATTATGACAATGTGATGCAAATAAAACACGAAAAACAATCGGCCAACATTTAGCAAAACACTTGCAGTGGCTCTCCCAGAGCAATGGAAAAGGGGAATTGAAAGGCACCCAGCGCATCCATCGCTAACCGGGTCCAGTTTAGCCCGGTGCGAAAGG
Source organism: Anopheles minimus (assembly GCA_000349025.1). Taxonomy (NCBI): domain Eukaryota; kingdom Metazoa; phylum Arthropoda; class Insecta; order Diptera; family Culicidae; genus Anopheles; species Anopheles minimus. The sequence continues at coordinate 2,012,960 of KB663721.1, forward strand.
GGGGTTGGCGTGCCCTGTACTTGGAGATACATAAAATAAGTCCTTGTGTTTTTAAAACAGATTCCGAACGAACGCATACTTGACGGGCCTGGAGGTACGTGGTCAGCGAGAAAAAGAAAAGTAGAATATAAGGAGAGCTGCACACACACGGGTGTGAACAACCAGACGTCCCTGTATCAATGTTCGTTGTTTACGGTGCCCGAAACGGTGTTTGAAAAGCGCTACAGCGTTCGGTATGTTGTTTCCACGAATCATTTATTTAAATAAGCATTGGTTTAAGCATGAAAAAAATCCCCATCTGAACATGTAATAAATAACTGCCATTACACTAACGATGGTCAAAAGCGCAAATGCGAGTGCAGCATACTTCGAACTGACGATGACCGAAATATCTCTACACTATGCGGCTTGAATGTTCTCCACGTAAAACGTGCGCTGGACCGACAAGAGTCCAGATTCTATTTTCGGCCACACTCAATGTAACGAATTTAAAATTGCATTCTCCGTGTGCACACCCACGTGTTGCCTTGTTCACAAAAACAAAAAAAAAACCCGTTGGCGTAAATGTGAAGGGGGATGAAAAGGGAACACAAATTGTTTGCGGTGACGATCGGAATCATTTTTCTCTGGTTGCAAATCTCACCTAGTTTAATACGAGATCCTGTTCAAAATAGATTGTAGATAAATTGACATGCAGCCCATAGAACGTTATTTGTTGTTTAACAGATGATTTTAGCAATACAATCAGTGCTAGTAGCAGAACATGAGTTCCATTCGCAACAGTGGGCTTACCGGAAGTGGAAAGCTTAGATTTGTGTAGAAAATGCAAAAGAAAATGTTGAGGAATTTCCACGATTTGGAATGCATCGACGATCGTTCGTCGACCTTTTGCGTCAACGCCGTCGTACTGCAGTTTGACAGCTGACAGTTCTCACCAAAACAAACACTTTCTGGGTAGGGAAAATGTTTGAAAGCGTATTTCCTATCTACGAAAGATGTAGTTACTAGAATAGTTATTAATTTTTAACGACATCGTTGTGGATTTTAACCCGTGTTCGACCAGCTACTCACCAACGGTCACATCATGGCGTTCGATAAAGGGGAAAAACCCCGCAACACCAAAGGCAAAGGCGTTCCATTTGAACATCTATGTGATGTATGCCTTCGGAAGGACAGTGAATGTTTCGACAAGGAGCATCCCATATTCGATGGGAAAAATATCCTAGCAATCGTTGCTCAGCATCTGGACATCAAAATCACACTGACACGCGTTTGTCAGCGTTGCTGGAACAGTTTGGAAGAGTTCGATGCTTTCTATAGGATGGTTAACGAGCAGCATCATCCCAAAATCGATCCACCCGACCAGCTGAAAGTTTGCGTTGATCCAGATGATGTACTCGGGGTGGAGTTTGTAGAAATTAAACACGAACCACTGGAAGATAAAGATCTGATGGTGAAGGAGGAAAAGGAACCTCTTCCGGAGACGGATTGTGACAAGCTGTTACCCGAACAGTCCGTAGTTATAGATCATGATCAAGACAAGGCAATGAATGACGACAGCAGTTCCATTTCATCCGATGAAAGCGTAGATTCCTACACGCCACATCCCACGAGAGGCACCGGCAAGTCGACGGGCAAAAAAGAGCCCAAAGTGGACACTGAGATACTGGATTTCTACAAACGGCTGGTTTGTGAGGTGTGCGATGGGGAACGCATGCTAGCGGGAGAACCGTCGATCGAGTATTCCAATTTACGGGAGCTAAATAAGCACATGCGAAAGGTTCACGACCAGGTGGTGGCAACCAGCATCAAATGTTTGATGTGTGACAAGAGGTTGCGCTACCGGGCAAAGTTATTGGAGCATCGGGACATGCATCTGTATCCGGATCGGTTTCGGTGTGTGGTATGCCAGGAGGTACACCAGAACATGGCGGAACACATGAAGAACAAACATCAAGAGCGAACGTACTGTTGTGAGGAGTGTGGTAAGCGATTTCCTTTTAAGGCTCGGCTTACGGCACATGTGAAAAAGATGCACACGACGAAGGATGTCGTCTGTGACCATTGCCAGAAAAGGTAGGAAACATCCCCCGCTCTATCCTGTAGTGGATAGTTTAATGTCGTTTGGTTTACTCTCTCCACAGCTTCAGCAAATACACCATAGACGACCACAAACGAGCGGTGCACCAGTCAAAGTTCATTTGCGAACACTGTCCACGTACGTTCAAATCACGCTTCTCGCTTGAACAGCATATGGAGGAGCACGTGGCCGGGTTACGAAAATCAATGGCCGCCACTTGCGACAAGTGTGGTGTGGTGCTGCGGGATAAGTACACGCTGCAATCGCACATCAAGCGAATGCACACGGAACATGCACCCGTCAGTTGTGTGTCGTGCGGGAAGGTGTTTAAATCGAAGCATAATCTTAACGCCCATCTGGCGAACGTATGCACCGAACGGACCTTCCCATGCCCGATCTGTGACAAGCAGTTTAAGAAAAAGATTAAGCTGAAGGAACATATGACGACACACACGAAGAGTGCGCTGTATCAATGTCCGTACTGTCCGAAAACGTTCAGCTTCGAGACGCAGTTGTACACGCACCGGAAGCAGGCCCACTACGAGCAGTGGCTGGAGATGCAACGGAAGCGCAAGGAGGGAGTAAGGTTTAAGGTGAACCGTGTCTCGGACATGCCTGCCATATGAACGGCTTCACGTCGGCAAAATACCCCATCACCCGTATACGGGCTTGACTTTGTACGAAAAAGCAAAGTAATGAGCAATACTCGTGTTGTTTGTCTGGCATTGTATTGAAGCAAATTATAAACACCGAAGAAAAAAGCATAAGGTGAAGGTGTGCGAAGTGTGCCACGCTGCATGTGGCACGTATCAATATCTCGATATGTACAATAATGATATGAATATAGTGCAGTTAATTTTAAATCATCTTCGCCTTTCTTGGTTACCTCAACATATTCGAAAAGCTGGAAAACAATAAGCTCAATTCCTTTTGGTATTGAACGACCACAGATATGTGTGGTCAGTTTTGGGCGATTTACCAATCTCCGCAGAAGAATATCATCAACGTCAACCGCAGAAAAATTTTAATTTGAACTTTACAAGAGAACTTGCCTAAAGCTATCGAAAAGGGGCAAGAAATAATTGAATTCTACGGGCATTAGTTTGTGTGAGGTATGTGAAATGGAATGTACCGGCGAACGGTTCGAAATTCTATTTCGGAACCTAATCCAGGAGCATCACATTGACAAGCCAACATATCACTCGTGTTTCCGGTCCGGACTATTAGGTCATCGTTATGCATCATTATTATCACGTTCTGCAATAGAATGGTTTTATGACGCATTTGAAAATGATGAATGCTCCCAGCCACGTGGTATGTCGAGAAGACCGATCGTGTCCTTGCAATCAGCATGTTCGTGCAGCTTCCCACCCAGAAGCGCTTAACACTTCTGAGGGAAACGTTTAAAAACAATCATACCAAATGATCGCAAATTAGTCTTATCAAACAATGATTGACCAACACGTGGTGGTAAAATTAATGAAATATTCCTTTTTTTTTATCTCGTGCATATTTTCAGGAGTAGATTTTCATGTAATTTTTCCACCACCCTGTTCTAACGTGCCTGATGGCTCAACCACATCGGAGCCACAGCTTCCAAACGTCAAACGATCTCTGGCATTCTGCAAACAATTTATCGCACAACAGTAAACAATGGCAATCGTTTCGTGTTTTTCTTCAAAATTGTATCCCTAGAAATAGTTTAATATCTGCGGATCTTCCTTCTTGCCCCTATGCAAAGGTTTGAAGAGGCACTTATCCTCATTAAGGCAAGGAACCATCCTTTTATTTATCAGGACATACTCTTTTGTTGTGTTGTGAATGTGGGACTATTCTTTGTTGTAAAGAGTGCATCCGATCGGAAGCGTGTTACTACCAAAATAGTGAAACAATTCGACTAGAATCCATGCCTTAACCATGGCAACCAAATGTGAAGTATGTTTCTCGAGGACGGAATGCGATGTGAAGGAAATGTTCGCCGACGAAAACAAGCATATTGTAGGAATCATAGAGAAACATCTGGGGTTTGAGGTAAGTACGCAACTGAGAATGACACGATGTAATGTTTTTTTCAAACATTCGCTTTTGTACCGCAGATACCACAAGCAGAAGAGAGCAGTTGGTTGTGTATAAAATGCTGGGATGCTTTGCAAGAATTCCACAAGTTTTACTGTGAAGTTGAGTCCGCCCGACAGCGAGAATCCGAAGCGGAGCCAGTTGAGAAAGACGAGGATGATATCGCCGATAGCTTGGAACCGAAATATCGCACCGAGTTTTTCGAGGTTAAGCTCGAACCGCTTGAAATGATGGAAAACATCGAGCAGGAAGATGTGAACTGTACGGATGAAAAACCACTGCACTGCGCTTTCGTGAAATGTGAAGATTCGATCGACATAGATCCTACCGCTCCCACGTCGGATGAGGAAGCCCTGCAGGGCGATAAGTCGGATTCATCTTCGGCGGATGGTATTAAAAAGGTGCTGAAGAAAAAACAGAAAAAGCCCCACACCGACGATGAGGTAAAGCAGAGCAAATCGATCGCCCAGAAGGAGGAGGATGAAAGTTTGATCGGTTTCTACAAAAGGATAGTGTGTGAAGAGTGTGATCATCAGCGAATGATGGTGGGGGATCCTCAGATTGATTTCGGTACGTGGCGCGCGCTGTTGCGGCACACAAAGGAGGTCCACAAACACGACAAAGTGTACGTGAAATGTCCGTTGTGTGAGTTGAAGCTGCGGACGAAGCAAACTCTCATACAGCACAAGGATTGCCACGAGAATCCGGAAAAGTATCGCTGTGCACTGTGCAGTGAAATACACCAAAACATGAAGGAGCATTTACAGAACAAACACCAAGAAAGGCAGTTCTGTTGCGACGTTTGTGGGAAAAAGTTTCCGTTCAAGAAGCGGCTTACGGTGCACATGAAGAAGATGCACGTGGAGAAGGACATTATTTGTGATCAGTGTCAAAAACCGTATGTATCCGTCGGTCGGTCGGGTTCTATTGCTGGGCGATATTTGTTATCTCTGTTTTCATTTTGCAGCTTTACAAAATACACGATCGAAGATCACAAACGATCCGTTCATACGGCGCGATTCGTTTGCGAGCACTGCCCGAAAACGTTCAACAGTCGTTTCCGGTTGCTTCAGCACATGGAGGAACACGACGAAAGCCTTCGGAACTCCACCTCCGTACCGTGTACAATATGTGGACAGGTGATGCGTGACAAGTACATCCTTACCAGGCACATCAAACTGATGCACACGGTACAACCGTCGGTAAGCTGCACCACCTGCGGGAAAACGTTCAAATGCAAACGTAACCTCTCCGTGCACATGACAAACGTGTGCATGGAACCGACTCGTCTGTTTCCCTGCACGATCTGTGGCAAAGAGTTCCGGCGAAGGAATAAACTGAAGGAACACATGTCCACGCACACCGGTAAGCCGGTGTACAAGTGTTCGTTCTGTCCGGAGACGTTTCGGCAAGATACGCACCTGTACTATCATCGGAAGAATGCACACTACGAGCAGTGGCTGGAGATGCAGCAACAGCGCAAGGAAGGTGTACGATTTAAACTGACTGAGCTAACATAAGATGTGTAAACAAGGTAAGACGCTATTTAGAGTGCATTTTGGGAGTTTTCACATGATTAGAGCATCATACAAAGTTAGTAAATATATAATGGGTGTAAACCATTACAAACTATACACGCACTCGAAACTAAGTGAGTGTAAAAATAAAATGCAATTTAATTTCTATACATCGAATGATTAGAATTGATGCTTTTCTAGTTGAGAAAAGTGTACAACCAATAGAAACGAGAATTGAACTTGTAAGATACAACGGTACAATTTTGAATCGAGACGTCTGACGTCTGAGTCGACATAAGACGCTTTTATGGTTCCACCATAATGGAGCCAATGCAAATTGCACAAATGTCATGCAGCTGTCAAACCGCAAAAGTCCCAATTGTGTTGTGTTGTTTTTTTGTTTAGAAACTAGAAACTATAGTGTTATAGATAAATAAAGTCGCAAGGACTAGCAATAAGCGCGATGGAAGACGCTCCCAGACAATGCAGGACGTGCCTTTCCGTCAGCGAATCCGAATATTTGAGCATTTTTGCGGAAGAAAACAAGGCGAAGCGTATTGATTCTGTTATTGCCACACATCTTGGGTTTGAGGTAGCGCGTTGGCCCGCTCATATCCGTGTAATCATTCGACTGAATGTTTCTTTTTCCGCTTCAGGTAACTGCCACGACGGAAAGTGAATGGATATGCCAGTGCTGTTGGTCTAAACTGGAAGAGTTTCATCATTTCTACGTCACTGTTCAAGAGACGCGTAAACAACAAACGTCTCTCGCTGATGGTGAAAGCATTAACGCCAAAGCGTCTTCGGTTTCACCGACGATATGTAACGGTCCGGCGTACAGCACAGAGTTCCTGGAGGTGAAAGAGGAACCATTCGATATCGAGGAAGAATATCAGGATGATGGGTTTAGTTTAGCAGCAAGCAGCCCTCGTGAGAAATTATTATCCTGCGATGACATCAAGAGTGAGGAATCGGAGGAGAGCGAAAGTGATTCGTCACAACCACCGGAGGGACGCAAAAAACGAGAAAAAACCACCCGATTGAGGGAACGATCAAGAAGCTCGAAGCAGTCGGCCGGTGAACGGCTGGCCAAGCGAAAGGCTGGCGGACGGTTTCCGGCCGATCCGGAGGAGGACAGGAATATACTGCAGTTTTACAAGCGCATCGTATGCGAGGTGTGTGACAACAAGCGTATGATGGTGGGCGAACCACTGATCGAGTACGCGACCTGGGGTGAATTGTTGCGGCACACGAAGGAACAGCACGGCCACTACAAAATCTTCGTGCAGTGTCCCGTGTGTGAGATGAAGCTGCGCACGAAGGTGACCCTAGTGCAGCACATGGATATGCACCAGAATCCGGAGAAGTATCGGTGCGAAGTGTGCGGCGAGGTGTTCCAGAACATGAAGGAACACATGCAGAACAAGCACGAAGAGCGACAGTTTAGCTGTGATTTGTGTGGCAGCAAGTTCCCCTTTAAGAAGCGTCTCGTGGTTCACATGAAGAAGATGCACGCGGAAAAGAACGTCACGTGTGATCAGTGCCAGAAATCGTAAGTTATTCTTGCACGGTCGACGGAGGTGGAAGTAGTAAAACGTAATGCATTCTCTTGTTACAGCTTTACGCGATACACAATCGAAGATCATCGACGATCGGTGCACATGGCCCGGTTTGTGTGTGAGCACTGTCCGAAAACGTTCAAGATTCGGTTCCGGCTGCATAAGCACATGCAGGAACACGATAAAAGCTTGCGCATCTCCACGTCCGTGCCTTGTCCGACCTGTGGACAGGTGATGGGCGATAAGTACATTCTCCGGCAGCATATCAAGCACATGCACAACGAGCAGCAGGCCGTCGACTGTGAGACATGTGGCAAGACGTTCAAGAACTATCGCAACCTGAAGATACACCTGACGAACGTGTGCATGAAACCGATCCAGCTGCATCCGTGTGCAATCTGTGGGAAGCAGTTCCGGCATAAGAACAAGCTGAAAGATCATATGGCGTCCTGTATGCCGAATTGAATTCATATGGCCTGACGGCGGATGATGTTCCGGCGGGTGTTTCTAAATTTGTGATAATTGTGTCTGCTGAAAAGTGACGTTTAAATTGATTTTTTTAGAATACTATTTATTTACATTTTGACTTAAAACCGTTTCCTGATTTATCCACTTGACGACGTGAAATGTGAGGATAATATTCAGAGCGACTATTGAGACTGAATACATTCCGATAAATTATCCGATTTAGTCCTAATTAAGGCTATAGAGTCTCGATAGCAACGTCTATGGTAGGTAGTTAATGAGCGTATGCGGTGCAAGAAATTTTACAAATACTAACGTACTAATATCATACCGTTTCAGCTGGAACATGGATGAGGGTCACGAATGGTCAGTATAGATAGCTGCAAGTAGTGACTTAACCTGAGCACACCGAAGTCAGTGTGGTAAATTTGTAGGCCTAGTTCGCATAAAATGACGAGGCAACGTGCTTTTAATTTTATTTTGTGTTTAAATTATTGCATAAAAATAAAACAATGTATGTACGAAAATAGTTTATTTCAAGAAATCCACTATCGTCTCTTCGCTTTCGTTAAAAGTTCATTAAATGTGGGGCACTGATGTGCAAGATTAGAAGATCTTCTCTGAGGATCAACGATAACATGCGAATGAATGAGAAAGCATTGCGAATTGCCGTATGAAGGACGTGGAGGACACCTTGTAAGCAGTGGTGGATCAAGGTCCATGGGGGCCCCGAGCGGAATGGCAGTGGAGGCCCCTGTATGGTTGACTCGTTACGCAAATATTGTCAAATTACTATTGTTGCTGGGCACGTGAGTGCCCGTGAGTGAGGGGGCATTAATTCAGACTTTTGCTTCAGTTTTTATCGTCCGACACCAAGAGAACAGCCTTACAGGAGGAAGAACTAGTTGCTGTGGTAATTCGGTAATATAGCTGTTCCCTTTTCGCTAGTGATCACTGAACCTAATCCTTAAACTGATCGTTTACCTCTTTCTAATTGCTTAAAACATATAGTGCGTGTCATAACTTTAGATGTATTTATTGATTTGGCAATGAGAAATAATAGACAGGCATGTTTTAAAGGTAGGATTTCATTTGAATTTGAATTTGTGAAACATTCCACGAAGCAGGAATGAAATTGAATTAACTTCAACTAAGCAATTTACTGCTGATGCGAAATATTTTATTTTAAAAAATGTTTTTTTATTTATGTTATACACTGTACCAACCGAGCGGATAAAAAGAGATGAAGAATACTTTCTCCATCAACTGTTCTACCTACTCATTCGATCACTCAGTTCCGTATGATAGTATGCGATACTAATAGGCGATAGAAGCAGATCTTCTATCGGAAACATTGAGATGGCACAAGGAAACGGGACGGCAATATGACATAATTGCTGCCTCCTACTTTGAATGCGCTCTTGGTATCAAACATCAGAAATCGGTTGATATTGTGAGTAAATTTGAAACAGATTCTGTTCACATCATCTGATCTTCTCACTCTCCCTGTTTAAGCGATGATACTAATAGGTAGTATAGAACATTTTATATCGCGATCAATGATAACATGTGAAAGCGAGACGGCTATATATCAGCAAGACGCAATGGAATAAGTGTTACCTCCAGTTTTGCATGCTCCCTTGGTGTCAAAAGTCAGATTTCGGTTCCAAAACGGAAAATTTCCAGATAAGGAGATTTCCAATGGAAAGAGACGGAAGACCTTATCGGTGTCATCCGATCTACTTTCACTACCGATCGCTCAGCTGTGTGTGATATTGATAACCACTTCCAGAAGATCTCCCATCTCCGATCAATGATAACACGCCAAAGCGAGACGGCTATATACCAGCAATTGATAACCAATACCAGAAGATCTCCCATCTCCGATCAATGATAACACGTCAAAGCGAGACGGCTATTTGAGATACCAGCGTTGGCGAGGGGAAGGATTGTTACCTCCTGATACGGATGTTCTCTTGGTATCCGAATTCAGAAATCCTGGTTATTTCTGTTTGTCTTTAACGGTGATTTCAACGAGTGGAAAGAGAGAAGTGATCCGTTTCATTTTCACCGAATGATACCTGTCGGATATGTTGAGCCTAGCCAAATAATCTAATCGATTTTGTTCTTCTTTTTCTCCACTAGATTGTCATCAAGAAGAAGCATAATCATGTGGGAATTCGGTACGAGTACACACTTCCCTCCCAAAACAACAAAAACCAATCGACTTACTACTTACTGGAAGCTGACGGATTGGTCCGTTTGTGGGAAACAGGTGGGAAACAGTTCCACGAGTCGATCTGCTATCGTCTGGGCAAAGGAGTAACCAAGGAGGAACTTTGCCTGCGCCATGCGTTGGGCAAACGCCACGAACCGATCGTGCGCGATTGCAATGATGATCCGTGTCCCTTCAACTGGTGGGTTGGTCTTTGGCAGCTGTGTCCAATCAAGTGTCGCAATACGCTCCGACCCGTCCCGATCCGTAGACGATCGATCCGCCACTGCTTGTAACATGATTTTTTAACATTTCACCATGACCAAAGATTTCAGAGATTTCAACGAATAGAAAGCGATGAACAAAATCATCGATTCCGTATTTGATGATGATGATGTGATATTAGTAAGCACGATTGAAACACAAGCAACGTAAACAAATACGTTTGTTATCCATTTTTTCACCTTATATTCAAATTTCGACGACAAAATCTTCAACCTTTCCCTCTTCATCATTTGCATTTTGTTTTCTCCCCTTCCAAAACGTCGTGAGTAATTTTGCATATCTTTGCATCCTTGACTTATCGCCCGCGCTGCACTCTCCTAAACGTTAATTATATTAGTGTTTGCCTAAGCTAACTTCGTTCCTTCGTTCCGCTCGCCAACTACTCCCTTTAGGCGTGGCCCCAGACCGTTCGATCCGGCTTGGCACGTTCGTACACACACGCTTGTTCTTGATCGTGAGCCCCCTTGCAAAGAACGGTAGCGACCATCTGTCGTTTCTCTCGAAGAAGACGTGTGTGTCCCTTAATTTTTCCTTACTTTCACCTTAGTTTGCTGTACAAAAAGAAAACCGCACATTTTTGCCACAAGTGCCGCCGAGTTTTTTTTACAATCTCATTATTCTTCCTTTTCTTGCGCTCGAATCGCTTAAACCGTGATTTACAAATAAAGAATACGGTACGCATGTGTAAAAGTATGTATATAAACGGAACCCTGATACAATAATATTAAACCCGGAACGTAGTAAGTGGGGGGTATGAATATACATATATAGCACATTGTGTAACATTGTTTCTTTTTTCTGTATTTTTTTGTTGCAGTTAATTGATCCCAGGTGTATAAATAATTATCGCTGAAAAGAAAATCATGAAATATGAGCACGGGTATAGTGAGCGAGTAACGCACGCTGCACCTCATCTCGCTCACTATGGGGAAACGTCACTCACTATGGAGAGAGGTGAGACACCGCGTAACGCGTGAGGCTGGTCTCACCATTAAAAATTCGCAATTTGGAAAACATGCATGGATAAGCTCTGCTGTTTTAAAACGAGCTTTTTAGATACTATAGTGTAGCTCTATTTATATATAGTTCCATGTGTAGTTGTTTCGCCCACCCGTAATTATTAATAAAACAAACATTAGAAAATACATACACACAACAAAAGTGAAAAAAAGAGAAATAAATGAAAACTTTCCCATACTGCACACATTTCGACACAATTTTTCACTGTTTCAATCTCAAAGCATTCTTTTTTGCTTTCTATATCTCCGTATCCGTACGTTGATTACATTGAGTATTCTTATCGTTCGTGGGAAGAATTCTTTGTCCCCAGCTTCTTCTTTATCATTCCGTTTCTCGGTTCGAATTTTCCGTTCTGTTTGCTTCTACTAGAGTTAAGGAATATGTGTATGTAATATAATGAAAAGCGTAGAGAGTTTAAGAGAGAGAGATAGAGAGAAAGCGAGCGAGAGAATGGGTGTATGGTATTATGGATGCACCAAATTCCCTAATTTTCTCACATTCTGCACACTTTAGAAATGTATTTTCTTTATACTAACTTTGCAATAGGGGCAAACAGGGGTGTCTGGATGCAATTTGTGTGTTCTCTTCAGTATCTGCTTTAGCAAGAAAAGGGAGAATAAACGGTCTATTAAACTGTTGAGCTCTAAGGAGATCTTAAAATCCTACCCTTTTTTTTTGTTGCAAATCTTTTCCCACACAAGCAACAAAAAAATAAATTCGTTTGCTTGTTTGTCCCTCTATCTCTCTTTTGTTTCTTTCTCTCTATATCATTCCCCCATTGGATGTGTGGTTCCGTTTCCTTCTTATTGCTTCTAACTATGTACAGCAGCAAAGTTATGCAAGTTTTGCAAACTTACAATATCATTATTACTCTACCTAATGCCGAATAAACGGAAACAAGAGTATACATATTTACGATTAGGTAGCGGGTATTGGGGGCTTTTATTTTGTTTAAGCGAAAACCCCCCCTTCTTTCTCTTCCAGCGACGACGTTGGACACACACACGCGATGCGCGATGACAAACGTAACGACAATAACATAACCACCGTACTGCCTTCCGTTTTCTAAGCAACATCCCTGTGTTTGTTTGTTGTTAATAGTTTGAGTGTGTGTGATTTTTAAAAAAGCTTAACATGCTTAACTCGCTTTTTGATTTTATCGCACAGGTTTTCCCTACAACACACACACACACACACACATGAGGGGACAAACATGAACGTGTGAGTGTTCGAAACAGGGGGGAAAAGTTGTTTTGGAGGGCTTTGTTTGTTGTTCCTGAATTCGATCCCTTCGACGCCCGCGCGCTTATGAACTGATTCGCTCGCTAGTATTTAACATTCATTACATTACATGTACATAAATGCCACACAAAAGCCCTCATTTTAGGGCTGTGGCTGTTTTGTTTTTGCTTCATCAGATGAAATTGGGAGTAAAAAGCTAACACGTTTCTCGTTCTTACAAAAGCTAATACGACTGTTTCTGCTGTTGCTTTTCCCTTTCGTTTTTCGTTATCATCCTCTGGCATTCTTTTTCTCGCTGAATCACTTTTAAGTGTTTTCCCATTTGCGTTCAATTAATCTAGTTTTATTCTCTGTTTTCTTTCTAAGAGTGGCATTTTGATTTACTTTCCTTATCTGATTTATATGTACAAGGTGGAACATAAAATATTAAAATAATACAAAAAGAGAAAGAAAACATTATCTACCGACTAACTGCTTTACCGTTTTTTTTTAGTTTCCATTGCATTCAATAGAATATTGTTTACTGTATTATAAAGGGCGTATCTTTCCTTCCAAAACGAGCTACTTGCAAAAACTATTTCTTTAAACAAGTATGTGAAAATGCAACTCAGAACCTCGTCGGGGGATTTGAATCCGAACATCCTCGCAAAGGTTTGAATTTCGATCATTCTTTCCCGTCTCACCTGTTTCCCGTGCACAAACACGATCCGTTTTTTGTCGATCGATTTGTACTGTTTCTTGTTTTAGCATTTTTGAATTGGCCGTTACATTGCAATCATCGCTTACCCGCTTCTCTCTCCAAAGGATAATACGCTTAGATGTGCATATCGAACCGTTCTCACAAGATACCGTTCGTGATGTACTGGTAGCCATCGTACAGCTTGGTCGAGAGTGAGTTTAGCGAGTCCTGGATGAGCTGTTCCACCTTTCGCTCCAGCTCCTGCTCGGTCAGATTCATGTGGAAGCGATTGCGCAGATTGCGCACCGTGCCCGAACAACCGTTTTTGAAGCAGGGAAGTTGTGAGCCTGAATAAAGGAAAGTACGATCGAATGTTAAGAAAAGTGGTCAAGCAGCACTTTTTCCTGAAAATACTTACTGCTTCGCATAATCTCGACAATGTTGATGATGCGATCCATATGCTTGCGAGCCGCCTTTAGACCGTCAAGCAGCAGATACTTAAACTCACAGTACAGCTCCGATTCTGGACCGCCCATCACATCTACAAACTCGGGCGTCAGTTTGAATGGTGACTGTTCGAAGCCTGGAAATGCACACAAAATTGCATTATTATACGCCTCCAACTCGTTTCAATGCAAAAACATTACCTAAATTTTTTGGCGATATGCTCAAGATGAAGCCAAAGTCGATATGGATCAGATGTCCATCGGAATGCAGCAGGATGTTACCATTGTGCCTGTAGAATAATACATTAATAACTCTTCCTCGCAGGCATTCTAATGCAATCGTTATTTCTTACCGATCTTTCACTTGTAGCAGGTACGAGATCAGACAGTAGGCAGCGCAGGAATGCATAAAGTTACGCTGCGCCATACGGAACGCAACCGTCTCCACATCGCCAAACTCGTCGATAAAGTAGTCCTTCAGGCTCTTGTTGGAATTCTTCTTGATCTGATGCAACGAAACTGTGTTGACGATCGTTTCTATCAACCCGGAATCGTTCGAGAGACAGACGATCCGGTACGGTCGCACCCATAGTCCAACCTTTTCTTCTTCCCAGATCAATTTGAACATCTGAAAATTAGTGTAATTGAAGGTTAAATTTCAAATTTATACAAATCCAGCATGTAAAAACTTACCTGTAACAGCTGCGTAGCCATCAGCTCCTGACGGAGATCATCTCCACATTTAACGATCGCCGACAGAAGCCTCCACGACTGAAGATGTCCGTAAGGTGATGAGTCCCGAATTTGTTTCTCCTTCTCATGCCACGGTTCCTGTAAGAAAAGATCGAAAGCTTTAGATAACCACCCCAATGCAATTGAGTTATTCATGCATACTTTTAACGCTGCAGCGGAAGGATCGGATGGATCATTGCTGAAGGGTTTCGCATTCTCCGAGTTCAGGTTGGCACAGTGACGCTTTTTCACCTCACCGATATTAAACAGGGCAGGAGTATCTGCAAGACAACGGTGGTTAGCTTTAGAACTTTAGAACAAATCACCTCCCGAATTACAATACTTACGATGATCGCGCGAGTCATACGAATCGATAGAGAACTGAGATATCGCATCCCGATCACTAGACATCTTCGTGAGGCTCAGATACTGGGCCGTAATTTCGTCGTCCTCCTGCGACCACACATCGTCCTCCGTTAGGCCGAGCTCCATCATACTACTACCTCCATTGCCACCATTGTCTGCCGAACATTCCGACAGCTTGCTGTGCCGACTTCGTGACGTAGCCAACGATGCGGCCACCGCTGCCGGTAGTGCCGGTGGTGCCGACTGTGGTACAGTGGTCGCTGAGGTTGCTTCTTCATTCGTCTGTTGGCAGGAGGAGTTTAGTTCAGTCTTACTGGGGTTGCTTTCGTCCGTGCTCAGTGCACTGGCACTGATGCTACTGTCAAGGCGCTCCTCGCTTTTCGTGTGCCTCAGCGTTGGCATCAGCTTCGGGATGACGGGGGATGTGTAGATGTCCTGCACTTCCACCACCTCCACGTAGATGATGTAGGGCGTCTTGTCTTTCGAGTTGAGTACGGCCGTTTTCTCCTCGGTAATGCGCACCACATGGTGAGGAGTTTCGGTGTGAAGTGGAAGCCAAACACGCGCCGGTAGATTTTTGTTGATCAGATTCAGAAGGATGCGCAAACGGGACGTCTTTTCGATCTTGGTCTGTAGACAGGTGAGCATCTTGCCTATATCGATCAACGCCTTCATAAACTCTTTCTCCGGCGCTAGTTTCGGTGCCCCGCAGGAACATACCGTCTGTTGGCCGAGCAGATCGTTCACCGTACCACGCACGGACTCGAAACACACACATCCATTGTCAAATGCACGACCGGTGCTCAAATCACCGAGACACACTGGCGTTCGGTTGCTTGGACCGGGCACACCGGGCAATGGGACGTGATGAGCGTGGTGATGTTGTGCCAACAGTCCCATCATACCCGTGGCATCCGACTGTGAGCGGTGATGCGTTTTACGTACCGCCGATAACGCTGGGTGAGCTTGTAGAGTTGGATCAATGCTCGGTCCATCACTACCGGGGGTTGTGGGAACAATGGCCGCTGCTAGCTTCACACGTTCCCGCTTGGGGTAAAGTTCCCGCAGTAAGCTTAAATGCTTGCGTACACTATTGCCCGCCCCGCTCAGCATCTCCGTGTTAAAGTTGTACGCCTCCAGCAACCAGACACACTTGAGCGAAAAGTCCACCGATTTGCGACACCGGTACACCAGGTACGGGTCGAGCACTTCCGACAGTTCCTCGATCTGCATGTACATCACGATTAGTTGCGGTATGTACAGATCGACCTCACCGTTTGGGAAGCTGAAGATCTTATTGCCGATAAAGCTGAGCACACCCGGTTCCTTCGAGTAGAACAGGTAGTGCACGGCAAAGTGTATGTTGAACACGGGTGACTCAAAGAACCTTAAGAGTCCACTCTGTCCCGTTCGTTCCGTGCGAATCTGGGACTCATCGCGTGGCCCACTGCCGGTGCAGTGTACGATGGAAGCGGAGGTTGTGTTACAGCAGGTGGGTGTAGCTGCTACCGCCACACCAGGAACCACCTTTAACGATGCGGTCGAGGACGATTTCGAAAGTGATGCCTTGGGAATGTTTAGCTGACTGATGCTGCTCTCCGTGGACGAAGAAGTTGTATCGAATTCCATCGACGCTGAGGTTGTTGTCGTGGCGGTCGGTGTGACAACATTGCTACTACTACTGCTGCTATTAGTATTTTGCTGGGTTTGGTTATGATGTTTGCTACTGCTGCTACTCCTCGCAAACATACTACCAAATTCACGCTTCCTCAGCAACTCCGTAGGGGATTTCACCGTAGTATTCGTAGTGCCGCTGGACGTTGTTCCAGAAACTCCACCACTTGCCGTCGCTCCCGTTCCAGCTTCCTCTGGTGTCGTATTTGTGGCTGCATGCTTTTCTCGCTGCTTCGCATGCTTCTTCTCGTGGTTCTCGATAATGCTTTGCGCCGTCCGGAAGATGGCATTCTTGGTTGCGCCGAAAAAGTTCCGAAACATTACTTCATTCTTCTGATCGGTCTTGGGAGGTTCGTTGATGGCAGCTTTTGTCTCACTCGGACTAACTGTCGTACTTGGCACGGTAGTGGAAGCAGGTTGCTGAGCAAAGGGAACCGTCGTTATCGTCAAGGCGTTCGTAGGTGTCGTCAAACTTTTCCCTTCGGCAACGATCGGTGTTGCCGCATCTGGATGAGCAAGCATCTCATCTTCCTCATTACCGAGATTCCCATCAACGGCCGGTCCATTCTCCCCATCCTCATAATGGATCGGAACGAACAGTTTCTCCAGCATGATAGCAGCGCGGGTCATATTTTGCTGCCTGTAGCGAACCTTATCGCTTAAGGGTCCGTTGACACCTGATCCGGCAGCTGTCAGTGTGTTCTGCTGCGAATGCTGCTGCAGCTCAATGCAATTGTCGAGCGGTCTCGTGTCTGAGTCGCTTCCGTCTTCTTTCGCCGTCCGGTCCATGGTGGTTGGGTAGAAGCACAGGTCTGCTTGGAGCATCCGGTACTCCTCCTCCATGGAAGTTGTTTCCAATATCTCAATGCATTCCTCCTCTGACGGATCAATCTCTCCCGAGTCCAGACTTTCCCGCGATCGCCGGATTCTTGTCAACGATGTGTGATCTGGTTCCGAACCACAAATGATACCTGCACAACGAGGAGAATAAGTATATTGGGGAACTCTCGGAAGAGGTTTGTCACTTTCTTTATGAGAACAACTTCACTTACCGGAATCATCCGATCCAAGACTCGTCAGATCTTCCCGCTTTTTGCTGTCACTATCCTTCACAATCGAATTTACGATCGTTTCAGCATCCGTGGAATGACTACTTTTCAGTGCCCTTAGCGTAGCACCTATTAAAATATAATAGAATAGACACTTAAAACTTGCCCTAGGTACACAAACTAACAAAATAACTTACCTTGCTCTAGGAGATCCACCTTTCTGCTTATCTGTTGCCGGCTTGGTTGATGATGCGTACTGTTGGTGGTGGAGGCTGCTGCCATTACAACCGTTTCTGCTTCCGGTTCAGAGCAGCTCGAAACGCCCTTTGTACTGCCGGCAATAGACATTGAGGTAATTGCTCGGCCACTATTGCTCGGTGTGTTGGTCGGATTGGTGGACGAGGATTGGATGATTTTGCTGCACATCGTACCGCTCAGTATACCGTTGGTGCAGTGTAGCGTGTTTTCCGATTCCGCACTCGGGGAGGACACTTCCACCTGAGAAACATTACATTCTTATTAGTACAATTCTGACAAATGGTAAACTACACCATATTACCTCCGGTATCCGTTGTAACGCACTATCTAAACTTCGATTCCGGTGATGTTGGGTCATGTTGATGCGATTGTTGGTCACCTGCGATACTGGAGGTAAGAGGATTCCCATTGATCTGCAACAAAACGAATAAAGTGGAGAATTAGACAGTATTCGAAGAAGTAGGAATAAAAGACATGCTCGAACGGCTTTGAATACAGTTCATCCCACAGTGGAAGGTTAATTTCAACCGTTAAAAGGGAAGTTATCAAACCCCTATCGTTATTTTACGGTGTCGCATACCTAAGCAACCATATTGCACGAGACACGTGTCGTTTTTCGCCTCAATGCGCGTCTATAACACACATGTTCGGTAGTCTTTTGTGGGTAAAAACACCTTTCTTCAATTCTTGGAGTTACTCTTTCTCATACATTGCGTTTTGGCGGCGGTGTACCTTTTTTTATGATCGTTAGCTCAGTGTGAAAGGCTAAAGGATGACCCCCTTTTCGACCTGGGAGGAAGGCCCTTTTCGACCTGGGAGTGCAATTTATGAAGGCAGTAAACCATCTAACCAACACGATGAGAAAGGATTTATGCAATGTACAGTTTATTTGAGCAATGTTTGTATATGGTGCCGCGAAAAAATGAGTAACACTAAAAAGATTACTTTGTCCGCAGTACAGACAAATTCAAGGCATTAAAAAGACCTGTGCAAGACCTTCATTGCTCCATTTGTAAGCATATATTTGCTACCTTTCCATATCGTAAACCGATGCTTAGTGAATCCATTAGACACTGTCGGACATTATGTATATCTTTGTATTTTGTGAGATAAAAGCGACTAATGTTCTAACACACTTTCGCCGCGACGGTAGCAATTATCTTCCAGTCTAGACACAATAGTAATGAAGGTGCCCGGATGTATAAGCTAAAGCCAAGGTCATTGGAGAATGAAATTAGAACTCCGCACGATGCTTTATTAGCATTAATGAAATAGAAGTGGGGTTTAGTTTTGGGTTATGCTCTTTCCCCAGTTTGTGATCTTCTTCGTGCACATCACATGGGAATTTAACGAATTATATTGCTGTTTAGTGGACGAGATGCCTTAAGAGATGCTAAATTCTTTAGGGAGAACATTCCATGTCCGAGTTACGGTTGACTCCTGTTCTCCTTCATTTTTTTCCTGCTGCTTCACGATGCTGCCTGTGGCCAAATTTGATTTACTGCAATTGCAACTCGAAGCCTACGCGAGTTCCGCACGATGGTACCTCGGAAGGACAGGGGTTTCTCGAAGCATTCGGTTAAACTTCAATGCCAGCAAGTTCCTCCCACTCGAAACACACACACATCCCTTCGAGGGAACATATAAACATGATTCATTATGTTCCGAAAATAGAACATCATCAGCATTACTTGGTGATGATAACTGGCGGGTAAAAAGAGAGATAAATTGTTGGGACATTCGAGTAGCTACAGACATGGGACATCTACAGAGCGTCTCTCCCAGGGGATGATGATGGACTGTGTGGTTCGTTACCCTCTTCTGGGTTTGGAGGTCCGCATCACATAACAGATGCAACATTCCAAGTAAGTTAGAACTCTTAAAACGTTCTGTTTATTTAATGTTTAAAGTATGGAATGTGTCACAACCGATCGGGACATTCCTGATTTATCGTTTTCGTGTAAGAATTTCAATGTTTTTCTGTCCAGAAATTCTAGAACAATAGCGTTCTTAAGTGTAACAACCGTTTTCACTTTTCAGATTTAATTATGTTAAATGTGTGTGTGTGTGTTCGTGTTGGAACTCTGAAGGACATAAAGCCGGACGCCCTAGATGCTTCTGTTTGAGCACGGCAAGCTAGTGGAATTTGTGTTACATCACCAAGTTAAGCAAGCAAACCGCAGGTACCTCCAGTAGAAAATCCCCACCATTTGCTGAGAACGATCTATGATCGGTCACGCCGCAACAAGGTGCGCTTCGTGGAGTGCATGCAAGCTTGCAAACTGATACTTGTAATCGATCGCGTAAATATTTCCCCCGCTTCCTTTGAATCGCATCGAATGAATTAAGACGATCATCGATGATGCAGATTCGTTTATCGAGCTGCAAAAGAAACCCCGACAACGCTTGGTTAAACGCAAAGCCTATCGATTCTTTCCGGTCGAGCTGAAGCCCGCAGAACCGGTTCTTATGGGTGGCATTCAAAGTTGCACACGAGGTTATGCAAGAAAGCAGGGGTTAAAAGGTAATACACACCGTTGGCTGAGATCACCACATCTCGGGAGGATTACGACAGATGCAAATTTGAGGTTAAGAATGGCGAAACAAAACGTTCAGTTGTCGGCGACATGTGTCCAATTCATCAAATTGCTCCACACACCAATGCAGCTTTGAATCTCCCATCGGTGCAAAAGTGGGATTCGAAGTCGTTGTCACTATTTACATAAATCTTGTCACAATTTGCTCGCATAGTGGGCATAACCAGAAGTACTGCGAATACTTCACCGAATGCTCAGGGAAGTATCGTTGGGTCATTTGTTTCCCATGTGTGGTACAAGGTGTCGGGCATTTGCACGCTTTGCCTTCGTGTCTCGTGTGTGGGTACGGTGGGAACGAAGTTAGTAATCTACCCATACACGTCACACATCCAAATATTTTAGCTCTCGAACAACTTGTGTCACAAACAGCTGAGGTCTTTGGCTCTGGGAGGACATTACACCAATGGAAAATCGAACGAGATACATGGAGGAGAAACCTTCCCGGCTGATGTGATCATGAGTGCAAATTAAGATCTGGTAAGTGGGGAATAAATAAACAGTTTAGAGTGAAGTGTGTACGCAATAAAATG
This sequence comes from Anopheles minimus, assembly GCA_000349025.1. Lineage (NCBI taxonomy): Eukaryota > Metazoa > Arthropoda > Insecta > Diptera > Culicidae > Anopheles > Anopheles minimus. Next base: position 2,033,750 of record KB663721.1, read on the forward strand.
CATTGAACCGGCAGCCAAAATAAGCAATCCCACTTGCAACACGTGCGACATGGACGTGGTATTTGCGATAGTTTGCAAATTGACGGGAAACATTAATTACGCTTCCTGAGGTTCTGCGTGCCATGCTTGTCTTGCTGCTCATTAGTGATGCAAGTAATTGGACTGCTAACGTTCGACGCGTATCCTGTTTGTAATATCGCGATCGTTTATTAAAATAATAGAAACATCATGTTCGGGATAGTAGATAGTAATACGAGGAATTGCCCAATAATTTGATGGTATAGATAACATAAGTTGACAAGGTAAGGTAGCACACATGTTCGTTGTTCTGAAGGGAACATTCTCCAACGAGTTTCGCACACTGTCATTCCAAGTACCACACTTTGAATCTTTGATTTATGTACACAGTTTTCGGAACGGAATCCTAGTCACGGCACCACAGGTGCTGTGAAGAGAATCTCGCCATTTTAGGGGTTTCCTCGCACTTGGGGCAACACCACCGGAAACTTTAATTTTCCCACGAAATACCGCACTTGCAAGGATTCACACTCCGACTGTCTGGGGAACCGTGACTGAATTTCCCATCGCTTCAACCGCGGTTGATGTGCACGAGCGTTACATATATCGCTTCGCTTCCATTTGGGCGTTGATTTATAATTCATCTAAATACGCAGTATTCAAACACGAGACACCGAAAGCTGCTGGGAACATTTTGGGAATTCATTTGGAAAAGGTTTCGTCTTAATCAGCAGAAATTTGCACCGCTGTATGTGTTCGAATGTAATATCGGTCTTTCCTAAATCTTTTTCATTTGAATTAAATGCAAATGAGTATAATCTCCAGCTATCGACGCTGTCTGTACCGTATTGCACCTTTCGCTCATTTAATCTCCAATACTCCAATTTAATTTTCAACACCAAAACTATCACTCCACACTTCACTCGAGTCGTGAATCATGTTGGGAAAAATTACTTTCGCACATGTTTTCGCAGTAGAGCACAACGCAACACACTTTATTTAGTAAACATTTTATCCAATGCATCGGAGAGCGTTTTTGTTAACATAAGTGGTGATTTTTCGTTCTTCTTGCTGTTTCTCCCCTCCCAATTCCAGCGGTTCGCAAAATCGACCGAAAATCCCTGGATTGAATAAAACATGAGCATGGATTTTTGGGTTGTACCGTTGTTGTTGTCATTTGGGAGAGAGAGTGCTTTTTGTGCTAGCTTCATTTCGGTTCCATAAAAATAGTAGAAGATCCAAGTGGGAAAAAAAGACACATTCACTCGCGGTGAAGAGATAAGAATGTTCTGTGTATCGTTCGGAAAAAATCGAAATCTACAGCATCAAAGCTTTTGGTGAATATTGGATTCAGGTGGATGTGGAATTGGACGAGAATTGATCGTGATGCGAATTTACATTTCTACCGACTGGATGCTATTGCTGAAGCAGAGACAGTAAAGGTGGTGACATGCCAATTTCGATAAATTGTTTGTTTTGGTGGTGAGCTTCTGATAATAACTTGGAAGTTTTTATAATCCTCCAATTTGAGTAGAGAAAACCTCAAGAGAATAAATGCTTAGTTCTGACCATTTTAGAATATATAATTAAAAAGATACACATAGACGCAAACTGTTGGAATACTTCAAGGTGTTACGAACGAACGTAGAACACGCGAGTCAATCTCCCACAATGCTAGGAGTGATGAGCAGGGCCTTGCTACTAACCCGAATGGGGAGTTCACCTTAGTTCCGCGTGCACGTGAAACTGGACAGTGCAAAAACGTGCCTCACCCTCGCACGAAGCTCACACATCATTCGGACTGGAATGTGGACTATCCTTCTCCATACACGGGACCGGGGCTACGTCTATTCCAAATCTACATACACCAAACGCATGTGTCGTCATCAGGGCTGGGCGGACTCAACGATGGAGAAAAGATATATACGTATGCACATCTATTTAATTTGTTCCGCAAACGGACACGGTTTCGATGGGCCACTAGAGTTAGACATAGTGGTTGAGGGGTCGCGTTGCTTTGCGGTTCGTATAATCAAATGTGCCTTTTCATGGCGTTTACGTAGGGAATGTTGGCAAACGAAATCCTCATTTGCAAAACAGAAACTTGTTTTACCGCGGTGCAAAGACTCGTTCTGATGTTTATAACTGGAAGGATGGATTTTAATGGTGAAGATGACGGGAAATTTACAGACACGCTTTTAAAGAACGCAATTACAAAGTTCTCTTAGCAAACTGATAAAGGGGCCACGTGTCGCTACTGAAAGGTCATTGAAGATACAGGTTATTCCTTAGGATATGTTATTACCGAATTATCATAACGCTATATTCTTATCGTGTAGATAACACCTGCAAATGAGCACTTGTCACCTGTTTTTTTTTACACAGATTAAGTAAGGATTAATATCAACATTTTGTTGAAGAGTAAAATGCATGTTACTAACGAGGAGAACCACATGGAAGACTAAGCTTGACCTTTGTTCATCTGTTTCGTGGTGAGTTATCGTTAAAGATGATTCATGAGTGATTGCGTTTCATGAAGAATTATTCAGACAAGACGAATCTGACAAAATCTCAGGAATATTGAAATATATAGTATGAACAATCTTCCATTTCAACAAAACTATTTTTTCTTTATAAGCGATAGAAAAGACTTGCTATTTTCTAACATCTTGACATATACATTGAACATGGTTCTTGAAACTCTAGTGACGCACAAAAAGAGAACCACATCATTTTGAGTAATAAAACTGTACGTTACTATTGATAAATTGGTTCCATTTAGCATCCATCACATAAAGGAAGGCTTTTCAGAATCTTTTAAAGGGGCTTAACACAACCAAGAGGCTTGATACGCTGGAAGCTAGTATTTCCCATTACACTTGAACACACAACAAGCTGGATAATAACGTCATCTTTTAAAACCTACGGGGGGTCAGAGATCGAGACGACAGTAAACGACTGCAAAATAACACCCAAAGTCGAATCGATTATAGTGGGAAAATCCTGGGAATTCCTTCGCCAAACCATGGATGAAAGATGCCCAAAGTACACAATCTTATCGTTAGTGATCTGGCTGATAACGTCACTGATTACACACGTAATTGTGGCAATAATTCCACCTATCGAATGTTGACCGTTTAACTGTCAATGTATAGCCCCGACTGTACCTGTGATGCATTGGAGCAGTTCTAATGCCACCGCTTTCCATCGTGTACTTCTAATGTTATTAACAGTTCATTCGTTAGCACAAAGAACAACTCCATTCCATCTAACGTTTGTGCGTTACGCTAGAGCGTGACGGTGCGTTATCCATCTTGACGATCTGGTTCTGTAGGTCAAGGGAGCTCCCACTTTTGGCTGGTGATGTTGTGGTCATTAATCACACTTTCTTTACGGTCTCATTGAATCGAAAGCGAATTTTTTGTACTGTACAACAACAAATAATCCCCAACCAAACTAGGATGAATCAGGCCGATCGAAAAATAAACACTACAAAAGCACGTATAGGCGCGCACCCGGGAACAGATAACGGAAACACACGGACACAATCCACTTATCGAGGAGGGGGCATACACTTTTTTCTCTCTTTTGCACGGAAACTTACGGACCGAAAGAAAAACAAAAGACAAAGTAGCTCAGCAGCGTGTGCAAAGTTGGCTCACTGTTTCACTTTTTCGCGTCGAACCATACGAATCTGTTTCGTCGGTAACACACTCGGGTGGTACACACAAGAAGAAGGCAACATAACAGTGGATCACTGATGGAAAGGAGGTTGAATTTTCAACACACTATTTAGACACGCGCACACAACCACGCACCAAGGGTAAGGAAGGAAAATGTTCCACGAACGAATTGGAGATGGAGCGGAAAAACTTAAAGCAATATGTGCGCGGGCTTTGGTAGTGGAATTTTGAAAGCTTTTTCTTCTGCTGTTAAGCACACTTCTCGCACACGCACACCATTAGCACAATCTGTAATTTCGTAAGGGCGGGTGAGAAAAGGTTTCACTCCACGCAACACCGGCAACAAGGGCAGCAAGGAAATGAGAAACACAACAGGTGTTGTGTTCGTTGCGTTACGCTGGTAGTAGTTGGGTTAGGTAGTACATTAGAGGTGTACATACACAAGGCCACGTTGGCGATGTTTGGGGCTAGGGGTTTGAAGGACAACTTCCGGACACGCATACACCTTCTATCACATTATTCGGACGACTGTGCACTAAACGTCAAACGTTATAACGCTCGGACACTCTTTGCTGGCACGTTACGATCGTTATCGGTAGCGTTATCACCTCAAATCAACGTACAGACGCGTTATACAGCGCTAGATGACGTCTAACGTCTGTTTTCTTCCACACAACCACCGGATTCTAACTGATGAGTGTGAACCTTCCTCGTAATGCCTACCTCCCTAGAGGATGAGTAATGATAGCACACGGAAAACTGTCGCCTCTTATTACATGGGGAATCGAGGTGTGACGTTACAATCCACAGTCGGAGATACTACACTTTACGACGCACGGAGAAACCGGGGTTCCATACAGTGAAGTGAACCGATTCCACCCGATGACGGTCGTCAACTGGGCTCGTGTCTTGCTCTATGTGGGTGTGCTTCCACTCGTGGAAAATTTCGTTGGGGGGAGACGCTATACGTGATAAGTGTAGAAGTTTCCCGATGGTAGCCACCAAAACATGGCACTAACACTTACACCCACCACCCATCCATACATTGCGTAGTGCAATTAGAGTGTTAGATTGAGCGCGTTTTTCTATTGTTTGCCTCTGTATGGTGTTGGACGATCGGTCAATTCGTAAGGTTTCTCTCTCTCTCTCCTTATCCCCTGTATACAGGCTCCACACAAAAATGGCGCAAAAGCAAACAACAATTCCAATGAGCCGTAACACGATCCGTTGTGGTACGATCCGATTTTTGCGGATCTATGTGCGGTGCTACAAGAATTTACAACGCCTCATTGGGCATTTTGTGTTCTGGTTGTGTATCATCCCTTCGGCAAGCATGTTGCAGACACCAGCGTTTGTTGTTGTAGTGTTAACTGTTGGCTTCTTACACCGTAATCAACAGGCTGCACACGCAAGATAAATGAAGAACGCATCGCAATCACTCACAGACGATGTAATGTAAACACCACGGAAAGATTGCGGACGCATCCCTTCTTCAACACCTGCCGCACGTAGATAACGGACAACATCATCGACCTTTGCGAGGTGATTTTTTGGGGAAACACATTGCGCCAAATGCACCAACACAACAATATATCTCGCACACAAATGTTGGAACACAGAGCGCAGGTGAACGTGAGAAAGAGGATGGAAACAACCAAACCGAAAGCCCCAAAATTCTCCGTCTCTTATTCGATTATGAAAGTGCTTTTACGCCGCGAAGCCTAATTAAATTGAGTACAAGAAGCAGTTTTTTTTCTCTTTGGCCAAAATTTATCTCTTGAAGGCGTGGAAGATGCACAGGAACTCAAGATGGATTTATTTATTTTGATTAGTACACTTCACTGATCACGGCATACCATCTGGGTGACTTCCAACGCCGACCTTAGGATAAGATATCCACCTAAACTGTTGGCAGAGCTGATGAAGAGGACAACGAGAAGGTTTCTACAAAACTATCCAATTGAAAGAGACTCCCTTTCCTTTCCGTGTTTTTTTTTCTTTCTTCTCTCCAATAGATTTCATTTGGACCACCCTGATATCGCGTTGCGATTGGAGGAGTACACCTGCAGTGCACCTTTCCCATCAAAAGCTTCAAGTAACGGCAAAAGAGACGAAAAAAACCTTGTTGGTGGTGTAACGCTTCGATTGCGGACCACGAAAGCGAAACGGAACTTTCCCAAAATAGTGCCACCGTGAGACGCAAAATGTGCTAGAAAGTAAATCTTGGCGCAATTAATCAAGATAGGACCTTACGGCATGGAATGTCTGTCTCTATGATAAGTAATCATGTTTCCGAAATTCTTCTCCATTTTGAGGAGTTGCGCGCTAGAGCTGTGACCATTAGCTGATAAGCGGCAACATTTTGAAGTTTCAAAAAAACGGCTTACAACACATTCGATAGAATTTGTGTCATTGAACAATAATCATTTCACTTCTTATCAATAATGATGGGGCAGCTAGTAAAGCAACCGATAATACTTTTGCTGATGATGCAAAAGGTGCATTAAATTTATGGCCTTTTTTTCGAATGAACCGTGGCGCGTACTCATTCATCACACAGGGAAGAGTGCATGGGGGCTAAGGGGGAGACAATTTTCTTTGTCTCCCACAGTCAGGCCAAGGTTCTATGGTCGATGCACTTGCTGTCGGGGGGGTATACGTACGTATATCATCGCAGTCATAGAGGGAGGTGCACATTTACGAAGAAATCAATGATCGTGAAAAGGAACCGTCCTCTTAGGAAATTGTTCCGATTGAATGAGTCTCGATCGGCTAAAGTCAGCCCAACAGTTATCACTACCGCCGACCGACCAAATGTCTTTCGGCTATTTGCACATTGAATCGGCAGTTTCTTCGCGAATACTAAACCGCATACTGAGGGAGGTTGTGCTTTGAGCTAACGATTGAAAGCCGATACCTTAATGCTACTCGAGCGTGAGCCAGATAATGGAGATAATGGTTGCTTGGGGCGCTGTTATACCATGGCGATGAAGGTCCCCAGCGTCGAACAATACGTCTAAATGAAAACAAACAACACCAATTTATAGCGCTATAATATTCAATCACCACACTAAAGGGTTTAAGTTTGTCAATAAAACTGTTTGCCCCAAACTGCCAAGCAAAACTTGCCGAAAAAAAGGAGATGCGAGGGAAAACCTTGAAGTTACACATCGAGAATTATTATATAGTGCTTGTACATTACCGTCAGCCTTGGTATGAAAGTTGGTAACACATTTACCAATGATTTCCTCTCCAATGTTGCGAGATCTTTCCGGTAGCTCGTACATCATGCACAAGTGTTCTTCAGCGTACTCTGGTACACTGAAGTAAACTTAGCTTGTTAAACAGCACTTCAGAGGGCTTTAGACAGATGAGTAATGGGGAAGGGGGGTTCCAGCTCAAAATCTTCTTACAAGAAAGAGAGAGAAAGCAAGAGTAATTAAAACTTTCCGCAAACACTATCGGGGAGGAAAACAATAAGATGCCTTCATCTGGCACGATTGTACGTGAAGAATCGCTCGTCAAGAAATGGAAGGTTCGGTCGGAACAAACACAACAGCCTCTTTTCCCTAGCTCCGATGTACAAATTTGCCTTTTTGTGGCGAAACGATGGTACATCCCCCTTCACTGATAAGCGGCGAAAAAGTACTGTGCCATTCCGTACGATGTCTCTACGAAAGCATTTCTTCACTCCACTTGCCGTGCCGTGGAGGAGAGTTTTATTGAAAGTTTTGACACCAAAAAAGGAAATCCGTACGAACAAAACACACCGAGCCGGCATGATTTGGCTCAATATTTCAGCGGGCTCTGGGTGTCCAGTGTGGGATCTCCTCAGTAAGTCACACTCCGTTGGGTTAAGTCACAGCTTTCACGTCTGTCAACGATGGGTTTAGATTGTGAAAAAGTTATGCGGGTATCTCCCCTACCCTCGGATGATTATCTAAAGCACTGGAATATAACTTTTATTGACCTGCAACCATAACCAGTCGGTGTAAAACCCAACGTCAACAACATCCAGGAACACTTCGCAAAGAAAGAACTTACAGCTTCTAGTTAAACTTTTCCTGCGCCAGAAGTGATGCAGAGGACAGGGATAGAGGTAACTCAATGACAGCGTCTTATGCAAATGTCAATTAAGCGCAGATTGCACGTGGTAAGCTCTTACCGAAGGTTGTATCGAATGTTCAAGGCTATGGTAAAGTTGTCGGGTCGATTACACATTTTAAAACAGCGTCTATGAGTTAGAAGTGGTGTTTGAAGACATCTGAATCTAAAGTCTACATGTCAGTTACTCTAATTCTATCAAATTACCACCATGGAATGACATTTATGAAAGACTTCGCCAGCGCCTTGAAGTTTAACGGTCTAACATCATGGTCTCGCATATCGCTACCATCGCTGCGTAAGTGCATCATAATGAGGAAGTCACAATTAGCTTTCCCCTGCTGCTAATTACTGTAAACTGGCAACGGTTCGGCCATTGTCGTGGTTGATAACGTTTCCTTCGCTCCGTTGATTAAATAATGCTCATTCAAAAATGAAATTTACGAAGGCAGAAAGTGGAGCTAGAAAATGATTAATAATTCATCCCAAGATGAAGGTGAAACTATAACCCAATCCGTAAAACGTTAGAATATTGATTAAAGGGCTCTACCTTTTGCTTTGAAATATCTCCCACCCTAAACGCCTTATGTGCGAGTTCCCCATATTACGGGAAGGGATATTACTTCTAATTCGACTTCATTTCCCCCGGTGTGCTAACGCTGGCAGGCTGATGGGGTACGTTTGATTCATCTGTTTTCTCGAAACCTTTCTCCAAACATAGTTCACTCAGTGTTTTACTATCATAAACATTAAACAACCACCCTTTAGGGCCCCGCTGAGCAAATAAATTCCAACTCCAGTTCACGCTAGCCGACAAACAGGGTGTGAGATACGTAAATAGCCCTTCCAAGTGGATGAGTCTCAATTTCTCGCGCAGTGTTTTCCTGAATGCAGCTCGGTGGGCAGCAACAGTTTTATCATATTTTACTGTCTTATCTGTTTTCACCTTACCAGAAGCATCGTTCTCGTAGTCGTCGTCGTCGTCGGTGTCAGCGTCATGGTTGTTTAGAGAATAGTATTTTATTTTCTATTTATGACGGCCCAGAAAGCAAAACGACATATCTTTTTGAGGTCCAGTATGTTTCTGGGACAGGAAGAAATCTGACTCTTATCCGTGATGGTGGGTTTCATAAATTTTAATAAATACCATTAAACTCTATCCTCGCATCGCATATACCGTTACTGGATAAATCCTGAGACTAACTACGAAAAAAAAGGAAACTAATGCCTTCTGGGCTGCCGGGGCAGTGTCCTCTGGTGGGTCCATTAGATCGTCATAAATTAAGTTTTGGTTTGTTTTTCTTTTTCGTTAGCATGCACAACGTGTTTATTTTGTTGATTTTCGTTTCATGCTAATTAAATCAACTTTGTGCTACACTCTCAGTAGGATGCAATATCAGGTACCCTTATGCCAGCATGCCAAAAAAACCAAGTTCTTACACACATTAAAGATCGAACTTGAACAGCTTTCCAATCAGATACTGTGGACAGCAAATCCGATTACCATCATCGGATTATTATCAAAGACCACCCAACAATGTGGCAGGAGCTTGTTACTGGAGTAACTCAAAAATGTTACAGATACCATCCGCACACTGTGGACGAATTTTCGTTTGCTAGAAGACTATCATAAATTATCCGCTTATTGCACACGGTTGCAGGCACCTCTAGCAGCAACAGCACAAAAAATGGTTGAGATAAACTGTAACAAAGTGTAACAGCAGGACCAGATACATGCTGGACATTATCACAGAACGGCTGTTTCTCGATTCGGTGTGCTGGAGGGAATCCGAAATTAATGGCATAAACGTGCCGTCAAAATGCATCCGGAAAGCGCTGCAGGCAGTTAATTAGCTTCACTGCCTTACGGCAGGGCTTAGACTTAGATCAACATCGAGGTGGAATATGATATCTTTCCTTGGTTATAAGAGAATTATTGGTCAGAAGATTGAATTGTTTAAGGTACGAATAAACAAACAACGTTCCAAAATGCATTGGAACTATTTAAAACTGAAGGGAAGTGCCTCTAGGGACTAGTTTCCGGTGCTTACAATTAATCAGTCGCAGCTACAACCACAACCAGCCGAATTGCGACATTCTAGTTAAACTTCCAACAGAGCTGCACGATTGGCTTGCATTTTAATAGCACCTATTGGTCAACTACTTCTCGTGCATCTCGAGACACAGATTGCATTGGTTCACTCCCGGAGACTTGCAACACCGACTAGGGTCTTTGGCAGAGAACTAAGCAAAGAGCTAATGACTTCGTGGAGACATGTTTGGCAATTTTTAGCTACAACACACCGACCAGCAGTAAAAACGTGCTCGAATCAATTAGCACCTGCGGTCCGGTATCTGAAGTCATTCTCCCTTCAGCTTCGTTTTGGGGTGTTGTAGTTCACCAGGCAAAATTCGGACACTTGCAAACATGATGCAAACAACAGGCAGAACTAATTCTGCACTGTGGTAAGCACACGGGACACGCGCCAAAGCTTTGCAACACGCAAAAAAAAACGATGAAGGAAATCTAGCCATTGTCCGCGCGTGGACCTGATTTCACGTTACGTATACGCACACACGTAAACACGTTTGGATTTTTTTTTCTCGATCGATTTGTGTTTTAATTAAATTAACTCCCGTGCTCATGAGTCGTTGAGGCCGAGACCCTTCACTGTTGGGCAGGAAACTCGTGCCTTCTTTATGACCCCATGGCGACCTTTATCGGTGCAGTTGGATGATAGCGATAGGGCAGGCTATTGGGTGTGTTGATGGCTGTAAGCTAGGTGCTGGGTGTGCCCAGAATCACATGGCAACGGTGGTTCTACAGCAAAGGAAACCTGGTACGAAAACAGAAGAGTTGTCATTTGGGAAAAGCAAAATTAATATGCTTTCACTTCCCTTTGGTTCGACTGTTAATCCTTTTCCACGCAGTCCACGCGATGTCTAAGCGCCATTGTTCTTCAAACACACACACCCTGTACGTTCATTTCCGGGGTAAATGATGGACTAAACGTAACTTGACGGGAGGTCATTGGTTTTCTTACATGTTGATAAAATTCCGCATATTTAAGAATTCCACTCACGTATTGCTTGTATGGTGTATCTCAGGGGTTAGTAAACTATTAAAACAGTTGAGTTTAATAAATCTGAGTTATGAATTAGAGAGTAAAAGTTCCTTAACTAATTTTGTTAGCAATTTTTAATAAATTGATTGATTGATTGATAAGATATTCCTGTAATAGCCTTCAATAGTTCCTACTATCTTGCCGTCCCCTGGTGGTTGGTGACAACTGTACACAACAACACAAAATGCTATTAGTAATTTGCCATTCGTGGCTGTGTCTTGAAAGTTGCCAAAACGTACGAATAATAGAATGGATCGGAAATGGAACTGTGACTGGGGCTCCAATTCATACATCTCGGTTCATTTCGAGCTGAATCAACTTCCCTTTCAAAATAACACAAGTTGACGAAATGACTGAAAGGAACACGCTTGTGAACTGTGGTGACAAGTATTACTTCCACATCACGCATCGGAATTGGTGTTGGAAGATAATTACATCCCAGACGAGGAATCACCTTTCCACACACGTTACGAAGAAGTTAGGCAAATGAAGTGATGTCATGCGTACATGCTGGGCTGAAACGTGCCTTGGATTACTGACAGGTTCCTGCTGTAAGAACTCCAGTACAATATACTGGTAATTAGTTACGTTTTATATCGTACATTGAAGCGCACGTCCAAACCAGTGAAGATTTATGATTTATATCCTCGTAAAAAGAGCTATCCATGCTCATGACCAAGAATTTATAGTTTTTGATGTTTTACAACAACTTCATCCATTGCGTTTCACTAAAACAAAAAGTCACGATTTATTAAATGTCGCGAAAGATAAATGCAACTCACGAAACATAACAGAATGGCTTTGGAACTCACAATGAAAAAGCAATGATAGAATTCGTTGTTTATGTCACCTTAAAACAGCTTTCGAAACAACAACCCACGCCAGTACTAACAAACGGCTCAACGCCAACAAGCTCTATAAATGGTCAATAGATTTGCGTAAATCGAACCAAAAAGTGAAGGAATTAAATTTATATGTATTTCGTGTTGTCTACTGCAAAAGGCATTTGCAGTGAGTCAGTGTATGCAGGCAAATGTGCAGGTTAATAACGAACAGAAAAGGAAGTACACACCAGAACCGGTCACGGTTACGAGCGATAAAGTGCACTTTCAGCAGTGTTCCAAATTTATTGGATCGAAACAACAGGGGTTCGCTCAGAATTTGTTGACCGAGTTTCCAGTTTTGCTCTATACATTTTCGGGTGCCGAAGGGGACACCTCACCAGGAACTCTCGGAAAAATGTTTAGTCCTCAGTAAACGGATAAAATATTACCATCTGGTTTAATTGATTATTTTGGTTCCATGTTTGCCTTACTCTTCTATTCTTGTAGGACAAAAACAATAATCATTGTTTCGTTGTCCCTCCACAAACCAAAACATCATCTCACTAGGGACAATTAATGCCTAATTGATTATCATCCCAAATTTGTACTCGGTTATTCCAATGAACGCATGCTCGGTCGAAGTTTATTACTTTGATATCATCACGGGACAAAAGGGACGCACTGAACATTGGTACCGCAACACGCTGTTCGAGGCCGAGAATGTGGAGTTGTAAAATAATCCTCTCCCCTTCATGATGATAATGGGAAGTCATTAAATACGCAATGTTTGAAGTGACGATTCCCAGAACCCTTTTGAGGAACATCAAACCGACGGTTTACATTTAAAACAGTCATCGTCATAAAGTGACATTGATTGCATCGTAACAGGTATCCCAAATCTGGACCACATTCTGTGAGGCCTCTTTGAAGTGATTTAAATTCTATTAGAGTTGTGGATACCTTCCTACTTTTTTAAAGTAACATGGTATATTCTCCCAGTTTTCTTGGATCTCAGTGCATGATACAATTCTAGTGTACTTACCTAAAGTCTAAGCTAAGATTTCTTTGGTGCGTTGATAGTCTCGTCTTTGGCGGTGGCATTCCGGACGAGGACGATCCACCGTTCGCGTTTGGTCCGGTGCGTCCATGCACTGAGGGCATGCTGGTGGTAGAGAGACCACCGTTTGCACCACCACCACAGCTATTGCTCAGGCTTAACCTTGGTTTGTGGAACCGGGGTGGCATACTTGCAATCGCACCATTGGACACTGTACCATCCATCGAAGCGATGGCACCGGCGGACGATGTTGTCAGGGAAGCACCTGATGGTGGTTTGATTGCGAGTGGCGCTGCTGTCGCTCCAAGCTCCGTACACGATGTGGAGGTGGTGCTCTTTTTCTTCGGCGGAAACCCATTTTCACTGCTGTTGACACTACTAGCTACTGTTGGGGATGCTTTAACGCTGTTGCTACCGCTACTATTACTACTGCTACTACTGCTATCACTCTTGGTCGTTGTGTCAGCCTTTGCTTGGTGCAGTTTACCGGTACCATTCACCAGCCCGGTACTACTGTTCAGATGAGGATGATGATGGTGGTTATCCACCTGATCGATGCTTACGATTCGTGGCCCACTAGTGCCATTCAGTAGCAGACAGGGGGCGGTCTCTGCCGACGAATCTAAGATGTTCGCCCCTCCGAGACACTGCTCGTCGAGCGTCATAGGACTTTGGACGGGAGTTGTTGCAACGGAGGTGTCTTCCGGTGTAGTTACTGCGGGCACCACATCGAGTTCCCCATCCAGCCCAACGACGAGACTGTTGTTTCGGTTGGTGCAGCTAATTTCGCGTATGTGTCGTAGCTTCTCGTAGCTGCTGTTGGGCGGATGGTCGGCCACCGCTGGCCGATGGGTTTTGATGTTGAGCAGCAGCTTTGAGGAGGTGGACGTGGACGACGGTGTGGTGGATTTGGGGCATCCCATCAGGGTACCATTCGTGAGAACCATACCGTTGCCGGTGTGGTCGTGGCCTCCTACAGATGTCGGACCGATACCGGTACCGTTGGAATTTGCCGTCGCCGCAGACGCAGACGACGCAGATGCTGAGGAAGCTTTAAATGCAGAAAATACGGAATTCATCGTTGATCGGCACGGGGTGCGGGGGACGAGACGGAAGCAGTAGTGGACACTATCGTTGCCTACCACCGCTGCTTCTGTTCCCTTCCGCGGAAAGCCTTCTGCAGAGCTACGACGGTTTCGACTACGTAAAGCACTTTCCTTTCACTCATAAAATGCAAAACGCCACCAGTATCGCCATCTTTCCCTTCATCCAGCGAGCGATCGAATCGGATGCTCGTGGACTGAAGCTTGCAGGACGGAGGGCACACACCCGAGAGGGAAAGTTGTGACGCGACGAAAACACGTCGAATTTCCTGATCTTTGCTTGCTTCGAAACCCGACGAGCATCGGAAATTATCAAACTGATGTCGTAACGCCACAAGCGACAGGTTGTTTCTATATTTTTTGTGTTTTACTAAAAATACACCAAGTGACACTTTGTTACACTAGGGGCACATGTTTTGACAGTTGAACGCAAAACACTGTTTTCAAACTCCTGGATTCGTGGAAAATCCCCCGGAACCACACAAATCATGAACAGGCTGTTGTCACAGATAAACAATCGACGACAACACTTTCTCTGGCTTTTAATTTTCACAAATACACCACAATTCGAACACACTTGAACTTATTTCGCTTCGCCTTTTCGCTCACTATCTCCCAAACAATGCCATACAAACTTTGCGCTTTGGATGCTTGGAATGCTCCAATAATATCAACACTCCAAGGATGTTGATTTTAACTTCACCTTCATGTGCACATTTACCTCTAGCTCACTTGATTAATTTTTTCACCATACACCACCACCACTTCAGGCCCTCCACACACAGCGCACCTTTTGTTGTTGCACACTTTCTCCACCGCTTTCGGAAGGGAAAGGTTTGCGAAATAGAGCCACTTTGGAACTTGAAAGGGACATCACACACTGTGTATCTTGCCGCACAACACTGCACACCGAGGTTGGTGTAAATAAATTTGCGGTTTTCGGTCGGTAAAAGCAGATCAAATCACACACGCCTTGCTGCGGATTGGCTTGCTGCGATCAGTGGCAACGCACGGCTCGTACACAACTGTCAACGGGGTTTGTTGTTTTCGTCGGATGCTCTTGCTCAATCTCGCTCTCTCGCAGGATGACAAACCGATCAGTGCTCGCACTTTGTACCTTCCCCACCGCCCAGCATCTGTTCGGATGAAGTCATCCGAAATGGGTTGCGTCCGGATTCGTCATAGCAGCGGCATCTTTTCTCAGACACGTTGTGTTTGTGTGTATTTTTGGTATAGTGGCGACTTCTTACTCGCCTACAACCGTCGTCGGATGTCGCGCGTGATTAACTGCCGTACCGGTGCCGGTGTTGTTGTCGCGGATGCTGACCGTGACACGATCGTCGTCGTTGTGTTGGTACTAGCAACCGACGGCTGCATTCGGATATACGACGAAAGGCGGCTGCTGATGCTGTTCACCTTGCTGCAGCCGGTAACCATTGCAGCATTCGGGGAGAGTATGTGCAACGACACGTGAGGGGTTCCGTTTCTTGCTTGCGTGCCTCTCGAAGCTCCCCACGTGAACCGGAGTGAGGTCTCCTTCGTATACGAACACACACAGTCAACCACCACAGATACTCGTGTAGCGGAAACAGTGCGTGCTATGATTGCAATCCAAAAGGGGAAAGCTCCAAAACAAAGCGATGAAATCTGCAGAAGAAAGAACGAGAGAAAAAGAGAAGAAAATATATCAAAACACTGCTTTTATTGGCAAACGAGCGTGAGAAGGGGATGAAAGAGTAGCAAACTTCAAACGGGCTGCATCTGTTCATTTGCCGCATTTTACCGCGATACACACATATACCTATATCTTTGTCCTTTTGTACCCCTTCGCCAACAGCAAATAACTAACAAAACGGCCAACAGCACAAAACCCACCCGTGTACCCGCGTGTTGGCGGCGGAGGAACTGCAGCAAACTTTCAATTTTTATTGCCAAATCTTAATAAGCAGCATTGGAGCAGCAGCAGCAGCCGTTACCTCATCGGGTACAACCATTGGCAAACAAGTAAAAGAGCGAGCAGGTGAACGTGAATGATGGCGATGATCACCAGGTGCAACGGCTCGCTTTACGCACACACAGAGATTCAACCGGCCACCAAGACGCAGATGATCAAAGTTTTCGCATCGCCCACGGTACCTTCGATGTGCGAAACCGCTGGACGATTTTTGCCCCGAAGCGAACAACTGGCGACATTTTATCTGAAGAGTTCTAGATCAATTGGACATAATTGAGGAATATTAAGGTCCTCCTGTAACGCGTCCAAGAAGCAACAAATTACCCGCAATCGGATATTCATGCAGGTGCCGTTTCGGTTGATTGCAGCTGTCCAATAAGGCGTTTGTTAAATGTCATGCCTTCCGAGTACCCTTCAGATCCAGAGACTCACAACACATTAAGATCACCTTTTACCGCTCTTATTTGCGGGTGAGGCACAGCGAACTCCTTAAATGTATAATCTCTGGAGGAGGCACTTGTAGGACTGGACCAGTTTTGTATCGTGACGAATGAGATCACCAGATGGATTTATTTGTGCTGCGTGACGAAGAACTGCTCAGTTTGTCCAAAAGTGTTAGACTCAAAATCCAACCTTTACTTGCGACACGGAGTTTTGCTTTAATTTTTCAAGGTTTCTATTTTCAAACAAGTTCATCGTCCGTTCTGATGCCTGAGGTCTTGGTAGTTTAATTCTTGACAACCCTTACCATGGGCAACATCTACGTAGGGGATGCGCTTTTTCCCTACCGCCATCAGGGTCATGACCTCAGAAATTTCCAACCAAAGTCAATCCACCGTAACCAGCGGCAACCCATTGTTCTGGTGCTGAGCGAAGGGGTAACCGTGTGAGGTTCCTTCCTGCGCCCTGATGAAGTCATCCGAAGCGGACCCTCTCGATGCTCACTGCTTAGGATCGTGGAGAACTGCGTTACTTCAACAACTTAACGCCAGGCGCAGAAAGAACCAAAATGTCTTGTGGATGCATACGACATAGGGTGCTCCCTAAGTCTTAGGAAGGGCACGCACCCTGGACGCGCATTAGACAACTCTACGTCAACTGGTTGCCATAAACGTGGTATCGTAAAATTTTAATTTTAAATTAGCTTCCAGCCTCGTGCGCTTCTCTTTAGCTTGGGCCGTTCGCAATACGCCAGGGAGTCATCCGCCGAGTTGTAATAAAATTTGACTACCAAACTGTTGGAACTGAGAAGGATGGTGGGTGGATGGGTGTGTGTACTGCATGTATCCAGGAACGGAAAAATAAAGTAACAAATTCTGAAAGGCGAATTTGAGAGGCATCAAAGTTTTCCGAACACGAAGCACACGCCGCCAAGGCGAAATTGCGTTTAATTGCTTCTAATTATTTATCGCACAAGCCACCCTCCCGAAACCGTCCTTTCTAATGGTGAGCTTGACAGTACAAAGAAGAACACCGAACAAAAGTGTTGCAGTTCTAAATTACGTTTATGATCTTACTTTATGGCGTGTACATCGAAACCAAAACGGCTACCCTTCGTATCCCACCGCAAAACAGCCTTCGCATCGAGAACACTCGACAAGACGAAAGAACATTCGCCTAATGAGGTAAAAATGCCGCTTGGCAGGCTAATAGATGCCTTCACACTTGATCCACCGAAGAAAAAAGGTTAGGGAAGAGAGAATTTTTACTTTCCAGGAAAAAAAAATCTTCCAGCGAAAAATAAAAGAAGAAAGCATGCACTAATCCAAACGGTTTGATTTGATGGGTTTGAAGCATTCTTTTTATGAAGCCATAACTCCCTGTCACATAGTTGTTTTTGTTTTTCCCCGTGACGACTGTACATGCTCCCTTCAAACATCCGTTTCACTTAGTTCTGTGAAGTTTAATGGCGTAAGAAAATTGAACATTCAACAATCAGTCCGTGCATTCTTTTCGTGCATACAACTTTGCTGTCAAATGTTTTTAAAGTGCCTTAAAAAATCAACCAGCACGGCGAAACTGAGCAGAGGGTGAATGTTTTACGACGAATAAATTGTGGAGCGATCCATCGATTTGACGTTAATGGAGATCGGTAGTGGAGGAAGAGATTTGAATGCGAATCTTAGATAAATTCGTGGTTTTTCTTTGTGATAAATTCACTGTGGTATGCTTCAGAACTGACAAGATAGACAAGCCCTGCGTAAGGGGGAACACGGTTTAGATGGGATTCGATCACCGGTCCTGTCATTTGAAGACCAGCGTCACTATCCGCTTGGCTATCGAGCCGCTCCGCTAGTCGCTAGTAGGGGATTTACTAGGGAACTAGTATGGCGAAATTGCATGGAAACTCTATTTTACTTTATCTTCGAATAACTTATTTTTACGATACAACAGTGCAAACACATAGCAAAAGGAAGTGATTCATCCCAGTAATAATAATTATAAATTGCAGCGAAAAATATATTGTTTGTTTTATTACTCTTTCTCTCCCTCTTTCCCTCTTTCATCTCCCAGTTCAAAAGGAGTAAACGATATCGAAAAACAATCTGCTTACACTTGCATCCCATTGCAACAAACCGAACTGCTGTTATGTATGCATTCACATCACCACCCAATTTGCGTATGTGTGAAATTTCACTTCGTTCCATTGAGCATTGTAATTTTTGTTTTCCACCATCACACACAGAGCACTGTTTGTTGCAGCTTGATTTATTACTTCTTACCAACAAAAAAGTACCCATTTTTCCTCTGTCTTCATTTGTGAACGTGCGAGCACACACACATGATTTACAGGAAACTGCAGGTGATAGCAATAAATAAAAATGCTCACTCCAAACATTCACCGCAGAGAAAGAAAGCTTCCAAAAGGCACATCATTGAGGAAGAAGCACAAACAATAGCATTGGAGATGATTATTATTTTCCGTTGATTTCCTGTCATCTTGTCAGTCAACTGCGTACGGCAGACCATCCTTCGTTTACGAGGCGATGGCGGAAACAGCGCAATTATAATGGGGACCGACCGAGATGATGGTCATAAACGCAACAAACAAATCTTACGAAACGAAAAGAAATTAATGTTCATCTTATTGGTTCGGCAGTAGGAGGTTTTCAATGAAAGGAAGGTAGATATTTAAATTTAAATAAGAACACAAAGTGAAAAAGTTATGCAAAAGAGAAAAATAAAACGATTGGAACTAATAAAGCTCGGTACGTTCCGAAAGAGGTGCCATAGTTGCCATCGTTATGGACTAATGAATTATTAATTGCATTCGATATGCAAACAGGAAAAGCGTGGAGTTTTCAACCTACCTCCCCTCCTCTATTTAAGCATACGAGAGAAAGGCTTTCAAATGTACAAAAAGGAGCAAAAGGATTGACAAATGAATGGAGAAGAAATCACAATTGCGGAGTAGAAATGCATTGATGCTCAGTGAAAGAGCAGAGAGAGACAGAAAGGAAACGTCCAAAAGGAAGCTAACAAGCGCTACTGTACTGTGGCTACTGGAACCAGTTGTGTTTTTATCATAAAAAAAACATCCCCCACACATCATCTCCATCTTCCAAACTTACCGAAAGAGGTTAACGATCTCTTCTACTCGCTCTCTCGCTCTAAAGTGCATACACGTTGAAGCGATGCATCGACTCTGCAACATTGCACGTGTGTGCACGCGTTTGCATATTGCATGTGACCGCACACGTTTGTGTGTGCATGGCAGGCAAAACTAAGGATAGCTCCTTCATTTCCAATTCCGACTCATGCACTCAGGCAGTGGAGTGGCAGCAAAAGGAAAGTATATAAATTCCCTTAAATAAAAAAGCATGTAGGAATTTTAAATTTACCGCAACAAAACGAAACGAGCAAGAAAAATGAATTTGATACTCGTGAGAAAATTGCCAACTGCATGCATACTTCCTCTATCGAGATATTTAAAAGGGTTTCGTTCTCCGAAAATTATTTTCACCAGAATGCTTTTCAAAATACGGAAGGAAAAGGAATTTGTCGAAGTTCTTTGTCTAGAATTGCAGGAAAAAGAAATTTTTGAAAATAAAAAAAATGATTTTTTTCCTCGTCAAACCGTCACAGATGAATGTGTCGATTTGCATAGGTCGAATAAGCTTTAAATTGGCCATTTCTAAGAAAAGATAATTTTCCTATAACACAGATAAGTTAAATTCCAGTAATAACAATAATAGTGAAAATAAATTAAAATACAACAAATAACAAAGAAGGGAAACATCCCCAGCAAAGTACCTACAACACCAGCTAAAACTTATCCATTTCGAGTCCCTTCCTTGGGGATGCAATGAAATGCACAAAGTGCATCTTGAAACGTCAACAAAGCCAACGCCGCCGCCACCGCCGCGACAAAGTATCGGGAAGTAAACGAATTGAAAGCGGATTACATTGTCTCTACGGTGACAGACGGAGGGCTAGAGTTCACAGACAACTATTTATAGCTGGCGGTTGTTCCGTCGCGCCAACCGGATCCACAACCGGGATGAAACTTCCCTCTACCCTCCTTTTTTCCACCGTCCCGCAGGAGGAAATATTATTAATGATTATATACATTTGCTTGGTGAAAAAATCGTCAAGAGCGATTTCTCCCGTGTCGTCCTAACTGCTGATGAAGACAGGGTTTCCAACGTTGACTTTGGCATCCTTTTCCGACACACTAATGCTTTTCACACGATCCGATGACTTCATGTACGGCAGCATAATTATGCTGCTAACAAATTTTTGCTCATTAACGTGCCTGAATGTATGCCTCGGTGTGTAAGTATGCGGAAGACAACAATCGAGTATGATAAAAAAACACTTTATTTTTCCTTTTCGTTTCGGTTTGCTTCGAATGTGCAACAATTTCACATGATCACACACACACCACCCAGTTACATGTTTGGTATCTGTTTGCATCACACACAAATAAGCTTTCTTTACCATATTCGACATTTGGTGTTTATGCCCTTTTCTTTATTTTAAATGTCCAAAAAACATCAGATTCATCATCAAGGTTGATATATTTTAATGTTAATTTTTCTTAAATTCAAACCATGATTTTTCTTCATTCGTGCTTCACAGGAAGTAATTAGCGGGGTCGTTAGTGAAAAACTGAAAGTGATTGCGTTCCTCCAGGTCCAAAGGTAACGAAATTGCCCATAAATCATTGATCTCAATCAGTCGTGAAAAGTGAGGTGAGTGAGATTACACACATTAGGAAACGCAATTTTGCTCACCGAAATGTAAATTTATAGCTCAACTCTTTAAACTCTTTAATATCACATTTCAAAGTGATGGAAAAAGGGTGTGGTTAGTATTTTTCCAATTCTCCAATTCCAGATAGTGAAACTAGAAAATAGGTTTACTTCCACGGCAAACATTAACGCAATAAACGAATATATAGAAAGAAAAAAACTGAAAACACCATGATTGACCCAGAAAAGTAAACATATTTAATAATTGAAACAGTTTTTTTTTGGTCCCTTTTGTAACTCAATCAATAAGTTTTTCATTTCTAATTAAACCAGATTGCAGTTTGTTCGCAAAATGGGACCATGCATGCAGAAATGAACGTAATTTAATATTAACACACAAACTAGCCGCCCCATAACCATGGCAAATAAAGCACATCAGAAACAACAGGAAAAAGGCCTCGCCGTTAGTGCACTGGTCCAAAGAGTTCTCAGCACCCCACCGTGTATGCATTATTCAATTCATTATGCTTCCATTCTAATGCAACTAATTTTCCACCATAATACTGTCAAATGATACACTGTGACAGAGAGAGAAAGAGAGTGAAGCAAGAGGGCTTTTGTTTCGTTTTTGTATTCAGCTAATGTAACATACGCCATCATCGTGCGGATGGAACCGGGAACCAGCGCTTCCCACATAATGTCCGCCACGTGTTGAGAGGGGGTGGGTGGAGTGGGAGGCAGAGAACAGCACAGAGAACAAATTATGCAGCTTGCTATTTAATGCTTCCGGAGTGTGCAGTTGCAACACGCATACGACAACTTTTTGCCTACATGAATTGGAGACAAATTTTCCTCCAGGCATGGCGCTAAGTACGAAATTAGTAATGGAAAGTTCCAGCGGTATGTGTGAAACGGGTAAGGATGCAACAGAATGCAAGTGAACATAATTTACATCCTGCTGCCAAACAATAGGGACAAGCAAGTTTCTTTCGTGGTCTACCAGCAGCTCGTCATCTTCAATCGGCGTGTTTGGTGTCTTAGACACTTGAGACGTACGTCTCGAGACAATTATAAACTTCCCGATTCTAGCCCGCGCAAAAGAAAAGAAACTAAAAACAGAGGTAACCAGAGCGAGAATATTGCGGTTAGTTTTGCTGTGAAATTTACAATAAATGCATCAACACATCTTGAGGTTCTGCTTCTTCATGGAACGTGGAGGCAACACACATCCTTGTCCCGAGGGTTCGACACATGTTTAACATGCGTTTTTATTCGCCCATTTTCCGCCAAATGGGAACAGGATGAAGTTCTCCCTATTTTCTTCCATCTTTACACGATTTTCACCTCTAATAAATCAGGCTTTAACCACATGCCCGAACGGACCGCTTCTTCGAGACTGCGTCTAATGCGAAATGCATGCAAAATTGCATCGTTAGATAAAGGTAGCACGTGTGAGTGAGCGAGAGGAAACCAAAGGCCATTCAACAATATTTAATCGATCGGCGCTCGGTAGACTTAGGCAATAGAAAAAAAGTAGACGGTAAAGAAACGTTTGCCGACGCGAGTTGCATTACAAAAATGAAGGAAATTAATCGGGTGGTTCCCGAACACCGTCGCCCACCCACCACCCAGCTCCCGGGGTTGCAAAGGGTACAGAAAATCGTTTCCATGTGACGGAAGACTGCTTCCATATGGTTTCGTTTGTTCGACTAGCCGGCTACCCAGTTAACTGTTAATCTATACCACCACCCGTTGCATGGCATAACATACCGTCGTATGAAAAATAGGAAATTGAACCAACGCATATCTTCTCGTGAGCAGGAAAATTGAGGAAGGGCTTTTTGTTTCGTTTTCACTGCGTGCCTATTTCTTTTTGCTAACTCTTTTTCTCCTACCACGGGGAAAAAGGTCTTTTGCCTTTTGAGGGGGTTTGCTGCCCCCGTTTGCTTCCATGTCGATGCATTCTGCAATGGGCAAGCTGTAGGTCCAAGAGATCATTGAACCTGCGGTGCGGTTTATTGGTTTGGGATCGATAAATGCATGAATGCATTTCCTTTTGGGCATTTAAATGTCGAAAAGAGAAACAACGTGCCAAAGAAAGATCACTGACCGGTGGAATACGGATCGAATGGAAACGGTTCGCTGGACAGTGATTTGCATTAGGTAATTTATGTAAAGTTCAATTTGATAACTGTCTACGAATAGATTGCCATCTTTGGTTTTTTTTTTGTTAAGAAAGATCATGCAGTTTTGCTATTGGAATTACAAAAAAAAATTGGATTGCACGGTGACATTCTCATAACAAGATAAACCTCAACAAAAACTGTTGGCCTTAAGACACTGGCGTTTGGTCTTGTCGGACATATAAATGACTTACTGGAGATGCCACGTACATGGATAGTCAAATCCTCAATGCAGAAGATCGGTCCATATGAGATTCGAACCTCGATCATTCCCGAACGAGAACCAACGACGCTATCGACCACAGGTCTGTCCATCTTGAGGCCCATCTCAAGAGCTTTTTCCCAATAAAACTTTTTTGTAAAATGATGCTGTAATATTTTATGTTTCATCCAAACCGTCATCATTCGCCAAAAGCATACTTTCGCTCATTAACAGCACCGTCGACATCTTCAAAAACAGAAACCTCATGAAACATTTTCCTCCCATTACGCCCCTCGCGACACAAACGGGTTTTCGGTTTTCCACTGGCTTTTCTCTCTTCTCTCTCTCTCTCTCTCGCTCTAAACAACAAGCTGCACACCATTTTTGCGCAAACGATCAAAAGTTTTGATTGAAAAGATAATCCCCGGCGATGGTGTGTCGATTCACCCGTCGTGTTCACGTTTCTACCCACACACGGACATTCGCTGGATATTATCTCGCGGATATTACCTCAAATTGTTGCCCGCACTGGTACGCGCGAATATACACGTTTCAACCATTTCTTCCGGTCCGGTTGCCACGTAATCTTTCCGGTGCAAAATTTTGGATTGAAAATGGTTCATTAAAACTTTTGCCTCACCTCCAAAAAACCAGCTCCATTTTGTGGTTGCAAATCTGCCAAAACGTACGTACACGCGCACATAAATGGCGTTGGGGATGATGTTGTTTTTTTGGGTTGAATAAAAATGGCCTAAGGTTTGATGACGGTGTACAGGAAGTTGTGACGCGTTACTTGCAGTTTTCCCGTCTAAAAACCAATTGATGGAAAAAGTTTTTTCAACAAGTGATGGTTATCACTAAGCCGTCAACCTTATCACGATGCGATAATGAACAGTATTCCGATAAGAAAAAGGACTTTCTAGGTGTAAGCATTCCTTCTCAACATAGATGTTAATATCGAAGCACAGGTATGAAGAAACTTTCATAAATCCTAGCGCGAGTAAACAAAAAAAGATCCGCCCTGCACCACAACAGGTGATAAGAGTCACGAGGTGAGTCGAAAGCGAAAGTAAAAAACCCGAAACAACCCTTAAAAAGGGCACAAAAAGATTACATAAATCCGTCTGTCGAACGGATTAAGGGTTGACAAGCGATAAGCCAATTAATGGCAGCTAATGGCCGTCGGAAATCCGCTACGCTACATCGCCGCCATGTTGATCTCGGGTTTCTTTTCAATCCCTCCCCAGATGGAGATACATTTCAGCAAGTCTCGTTATGACGTAGAGAGCGAAAGAGATAGGGCGGGTATATAAAAATGACCAACAACACGATCAAGCGGTGCTGTGATTTCGTAAACATTGTGTAATGGAGCACATGGGTGGGGTAAGTTTGGGTGGACATGGCTTTTTGGAACGTCTGAAAAGCCCTTTCAAGTGATGAATCCGATAAAATGATAAAAAGTCATTGACCAGAGCAACAGCCAGCGTGTTTGGAACATTTGTGGTTATGGCCTAAGTACACGCCATTTTTGTTTACACATTTTAAGCTTCTCTTTGAAGTTTGCCAATACTATTCAAAAGAAAAGCGTGATATTTTATTTTTATTCTACTGGGAATTGGTCGAGTAACTAAGCTGAACAATACGGAAGAACTGATGAACGAATCATCCACCCATTTGGACATAGAAGAAAATTATCACATCAATTTCAGTCTCCAAGCGTACATTTCCTCGAGATTTGAAGGTATGGGAGACAATTTAGAGGTTTCTTCTTCACCGGATATTATACACTGATTTCTTTTCACAGCCAGAGTTAATTTATCAACCTCATTTTGTTTGTGTTTTACAATTCCATACACAAAAAACCCCACTCCTCAAAAAAGCATCGTTGAAAAGCATTTAATCACCGTTTTGTTGAACCGATCGGTCATTAAACGATCCACGAAGAAAGTAAGTAACAGGTATTTATTATTTCCGCTGGAAAACAAAAGTGAAACCACATCGTAGATTTGTGGAAACTGTAACGACATGGCCGTTAGGCTTTGTTTTTGATCGAAAGTAATTTATCTGTAAGAAACCTTCCGTTGTTTCCAAAGCAGAGTGCAAAAGCGCGAGAAGGAAGGAATAAATACGTAATAAAATCAAGTACCACCTGTATCTTCTTTTTGTTCTTTGGGAGTTTTAACTTTAGACAACAGCTTCATCTGGTGCGTGTGAAAAAATGGCCTGCAAGTCGGCTTGTACTCGGAAAGTGCCATCATGCCAGCGGATCTCTTTCGCTTGATCGATGACACTTCGGTAGTGCCTGAAGCGGTGGTAAAAATGGTGGTTTCTCTTTCACATCAACATTTTTTTTACATTTCCACCTCCCTCTATGGCCAATTAATTTGATCACTTTCACGCGTACTCGTTCGATGGCACGCACCGGGTGGCGAGGTTATGCAAGCGACACTCAAACCTGTCAAGAAGATCGTGTAGAGGAGGGAGGAAGAGGGCGGGTTGTGAATTAAGTAATGTGTCCGGTGTTAGTTGAAATAGTTTTAGTTTTATTCAATACTTGGGAGAAGTATTTTGGTTGGGAGTCCCCATGTTGGAGATAGTAGTAGCAACACCAAACTTCAAATGACAACACTGATATCAAATCGTAAAAAGGTTTAACAAAGGAACACTATTTATGGCATCAATTATAGCATATACTGAATTCAAATGGAGTATAGTATACAAAACAACGATTGATTGGCGATACAAGTTGACCACACACAAAAAAATGGCCATAGGACGCCTTTATGCCGGCTCAACAACTTTCTTTTTTGAGGTTTTTTTCCTCTGTGTTTGAGTTACCGAACAAAACAATGTTTAGGATGCCTTCATTTCCCCGTACGCGGTTTGTACCACTTAATAACATACGATCAACATATTTCCCAACGGAAGAAGCCCATTATGACACAGACTGTGTGGTGAGCGAGAAAAGATGAATGGTTGTCATTATTTTTAAGGTATTTCTTTGCATTCTTCCATTGTGTCCTTCTGTTGGCGAAGCGTTTTTTTTTCGAGACAGAAGAAATGAAACCATCAATTATGGATGAAAAATTGTTCACTTCCATGTGTGTATGATGATGTTCCACGGTTGCACCAGAGAGGTGTCAATCATCTGTGCCGAAGGAACAATCAAAGTTCTTCGACTTTCTCTCGATTGTGTCCCAAGCATAAGGTTGCTGGGTGCATGAAGACAAAACGTCCTTCACGACGTGCTCCAATGTGAAGGACGGGGAAAAAAGTGTACCCCGTGCAATGCATTTCGTTGCGGGAAGTTTAGGGAAAGATCATCTGACATTTGGAGGTAATTGGATACTTTCGGGGACGCGCAAGTTGCCTCCTCCTTTCCAGATGTTAGGTGTAACTCGGGAAAGGAAACACCCCGGTAGCCACTCGAATGAACTTCGACTGCATTGGAGTTTGCAGTTGAAAAATGATTGTAAATTTATCTTCACAATCAGTCTTGGGTGTTTGCAGCGAAACACGAACAATTGTCAGTCAGGAAAACCCTCTTCTTGGAAAAGTTGAAGTTTGCTTCCTAGTTGGTACTTCTACAACATCTTTTTTGGTTTGGGATAACTTTTGGAAGCTGTTCGACACATGGCCCTGTGATTTTGTCATGATAGACACCAAGATCTTAGACGTCGAATACTTCTGACTATAATTAACATAACCTTGGCTCAAGATATTGGATCTCTCAAATAGGCATTACTCTGATTATGTGCTTAAAGAGGCGTCAAGTTTGTATTTATTTGAATTCTACAGAGCTTCAGCGAGCCTTGAAGTTCTATACATTCCTCAGTTTCGTTAAAGAGAAATCTCATTTGCGAGATGTTTCTAATTTGACTCAAGAAAGTGACATTTTTGATTCGCTTCATTGCTTCACTACCAGCAAGCTTCTGGTTATTCGAAATCCCCAAATTGTTCGTCGCTGTAAAACGAAATCCAAAAACATTCCAAAGTTGGAGATAGAAACGACATCAAGGGGACGCCTACACAACTTACAATTGCGGAGCACAACATTTCCATTATGAGCTGTTTTTCGGGTGTGAAAGCTAGCAGCAGAAAATCAACAAACAAAAACACTGGACGGAAACCATTACAATGTCCGTTTCATTTAGTCTTCCCCTGCAAAGCGGTCAGGGTGGTGACTTTCCATCGGGCTATAACCATTACCGAAGGGTGAGCATGAAAAACCACAAGCTGAATACCAAATAAGGATCGTTTGCGTTGGAGTGTTGATGACAGGAGGGGAGAAATATATATTCCCCCCTAAAATTAAACGCCCAATTCTACGCGCATTAAGGATCCCTTACGCTGTCTTGGAAAACAACAGTTGGTCGATAGAAAAACTTACCCACAAATGAGCACACATCAGAGGGTCTGCTTTCGGTGAAAATCATCAGTTTTAGATTTGTCTCGCTTTGCCTAGTTGCGTGCAAAGGTTGAAAATCCTGACGAAAACCATTTCCATCACCTCCATCACTGCGATGCAAAGGAAAAAAAGGCAGCTGCAATGCATCACAAACTCGATCGAGAGGTGTTTGTTTTCCTTCCCTTCGAATGCACTCGAAACCATCAAACGGTCATTGCAACGCATCTAGAAAACGCGTTAGAATGCGTTTCAATCGTCAAAATTCCAACGCCTTGGTGTGTGAGCTAACCTCTGGAAGAGCCACCAGAGGATGATGGTGAAATTTGAGCGTTGTTTGGTGTGAAAACAATAACACACCATTCGGAATGGCATTTCCACAGGAAGCCCTTGTCAGAGTGGGAATACGTTTCTATCAACTGCACTCGCGAAGAAGAGAATTTTTCCAATCGGAGGAAAAATGGAATTTCCTTTTTTCTTGTTCCATTTTGTTCTGTTGCGATGTGAAGGACCAAAATATGTTTAGATTTTTTTCTTCTTTTGGAAAAACTCATGTTCAAATAGATCGAGAAAAACAGAAATCTTTCCACAACCAGAACATTGAAGATGATTCTCTCCATTTCCAAAGCAAACAAACTGCTTTTCTCGCATTATTTATCATTCCTGATTTGCTAAGGACAGGCGACCGGTGGGGAAGGAGATTTTTTCCCGTCTGTTATGCATTATCCTATCACTAAGGAAATTGCCTTCCAATACAGCTATCTGCTTCTGTGCCTAATGACGCACAGATAGCCCTGAAGGACAAACTGTTTTTGTTGCACGGGAAAGGACAAGCAATGATCCAGCATCATTTATCAGCGCCCAATCATCCCAATACCATTTTGCGATTACAACGCGTCGGGATCATTTTCACTTGTTATTAATGAAATGGGATTTTTATTGAAATCTCACCGAGCGGATGGCCTTGAGTAATGGATATGGGGGATAGGACAGCGTCTATCGATCAGGTGTCAACGATGCTGTGTTCGTCCTCAACCATTTGTCACCGGGACAATGATTTTTCATCAGACTCCCCTATTTCTTATGTACACAACATGATTTTGTTTTTTTTTTCGGTCAAGTGTGGAACGTTCCGGTGTTTTTGGAAAACGATGGAAAAGCTGGACGGACATTTTCTTTTTGTCAAATTCAACCAGAATCTAAAAATAAATAAGCTTTTAATAGACGGAACGACGGTGTGTAGGGAAAATGAAATCTTAATTTCCTACCGCCAGCAGAAATGGGACCAGTTGATGGAAAAATTGGGGCTTTCGTGTTGTTTTGCTTGTTTTGGAGATCTGTTTGCTAGTATTTACCGTTTCCCTTCCTGGTATAGTTTGCTCTGGAAATTGATTGCTTTTGATTAATATTTGTCCCTCCCAAAGTCATTTTGAAGGTAGACAGGGGAAAAAATCCTACTTCCATTTTATTCAAACACCGTATCTCCACCAAGACTGCTTCTCATCCCTAAATGTAGATTGCTGGGTATTTTGGTGGTAAAGCAGAATTAAATTCCGACACTTTACATGCGTTTTCCATCAGTCTTCATTTTCAAAACAATTGGACTGAGGTCTGAGAGTGTATCCAAAACACAAAAGCAAGAGAAAAATGGTCTCAGAACATGTTTAGATGATGGTTAAAAACAAACCACCACGAAGTGGGTGCTGAGATAAATTACCTCGACATGATTCAATCTTAGATCTTTAATGTGCTTTCGCTTCCAAACTGAACCGAACTGAGATCGTATCAATCTAGTGAAGCAAACGCATTAGAAAGACATCGTACAGTTCTTCGTTCCAGCAGTGGTCGCAGACATTAAATCTGTCCGGGAAGAGAGAAAAAACATCTAACCTACATTCATTTAACACACTCGGTAACCACACACCAGGGAGTAGACCTGATTTTCCGAAAACACAGCCCCAAGAGGGGTAAAAAACTCTATAGAAGCATGTTTTCGGTCCTAACGTTCTATCCCACATCAACCCCGGAATGATGTTGATGATGCCATTCTACCAGTACTATGAAAACGATAGGTTTGTTTTCGCCCACATGCGACACAGCCCAATTTTCTGCAAAAAAAAAACCGTAGGAACCTGCGTGTGTGGAGACCAAAACCGCTGACTAATAGCGGTGCGATTACACAACCGTTTCGTTCCGAAGCCATCGCAGATCGAAGGCAGACTCCACCCGGAACCGAGTGCCGAAGGACGACGCTGCTACTACTACTACTCCGAGTGGGAGGAAAGGTGGCTAGTGGATGGGCATGCGCGTAGAGGTAATGGGACGACATGGACTCCTCCCCAGAAGTGCGTACAAGCTGCCGATGCTGCCTCTGCCCGGGACCAAGTAACCGTTTGCCGTACCAGAAAAAAAAGGTACGAAGGGAATTAGAACATGACACCACAGACACGCCGAGATTACGCGTGACCCAGTTTCGGTTGCATGGGATTCCCCCTTTGCAAGGACTACCTACAATTTTAACCGTTTTTACGAAGGAAGCAAGGAAGGAGCAAGTTAAGCAAGTATTTATTTTTTTTTTCTTCATCACAGACAGCGCGTCGTCGGGTGTGAGGAGTTGCCTTCTACAGAATGTTTCCCTTTGGGTCACCATTCGAAAATAAGCGAAAGAAAGAAAAAATATTAAGTGGAAAGGCTCCAAGATTTATAACTTCCAAAAGGATACACGACCCAGCAGGCTCAACCAAGCAGATGACGCAGATGATGTGCAGAAGATGTTGCAAAATTTATGGCTTTATTGAACGGGAACCTTCGAATTTCCCTGATACGCAAGAAGCAACGGTGCAAAAATAACCTCCATAAGTGAAGGAATCTTTTCTATAACAATAACAAAAAAAACATGAAAATACTAGAGGCTATTCTTCCCCACAACAACGAAAACACGGTTTGCTTCCGGTGGGGATTGGTTCACTGTCGATTTAAAGTTTCCTGCAGGACTCTCTTTCAACAACTTTTCACGAAGATTTGCGCCTCCATGAAATAAATGCGCGCATCTCACACAAAATGTTTAATGGATTGAAGAAAGGGCAGATGATAAGGCGTTGTTTGGAACCCTTTCACTGCCATCCAGATAAGTGATGATTTGATGCTGTAAAGCCTTTTCTTCTCAATTTTGAAGTGGTTGACTTTCATCCAGAAATGTTCCTGTAACTTGTACGTACTTAGGGAACTCTGGGTTAAGCATTTATTGGAACACTCCTTGTCCCTTTTACTCTCTACAATGAAAGGAATTCAATTAGTCATCCAACCAACCAACCCTCCGGCATTCGTACTGATTGATTTGGAAGTCAATTTGAGTCACTTCAACAGCTTCTACACGACGATTCCTCTATGAGCGTTAATTCTACGGCTCATTATCAACTCGTCGCCAACTGACATAGATAGACAGACCGAGAGAAGGTCTTTTAATCTTTAGCGTCTCACCGTGCACAACTTGATGATTGCCGGCAATCAATCTGTGCCAATGCTATTAAGGGATAATTTTCCAACCATCGACAACAGCGCTCTGCCTAATCGCATTTCCGAGCGGGCACATTTTCTTCACCGCGCTTAATAAAATGCAACAAATCGACCGAAGGACAGGAAGTTGTTAGTCATCGCATGCATCACGTATCAACCACCATACGGGTCTAAATTTTTTTTTTCATAGAAAAATGCTTTGTCAGTGTAGAAGAAGGAAAAAAAGAATACACAAATCAAAGCTCGGGCAGGGAAAAAGCCTCTTTTGAGCACAAGGGATGAAAACGGTGTGTGTGTGTTGCGAAGTAAAAGAAGCTTTTCACTCTGCGAACAATATCCAAGTCGGGATGTTTCCCGACGGAACGCGGAAGCACATCCTTTAAATATTCATATCCTCGTTAACGGGAGCCTAGCGCCGACACAGTGTCGTTATGATAGCGCATACGGAAGTGGATTATGAAGTTTTGTGATTGATTGCCTTCATGTTTTGGCGTATGTTTGTGGCATTTTTACACAACAGATTCTGCGGGGAACGATTCTATGCAAAAAAAGATGGAAAACTACATCAACCAACACGTGTTTAAAACGTGTTTGGAATTAAACACAGTATGACGCTCGAGATAAAGGCAATAAAAAAAAGCTACGCATATGTTATAGGTGTACAAAGTTCATTCGATTTTCAGGACTGATAGGATGCGTTCACTTGCATTTTAATCATAAAGTTATATTACTGAAGAATATTGTTTAAATCTTATGTGATCAACAGTACACAAGTCGCACAGACTAGATGAAGAAAAACATGAACATTGTAGCAATTGTATTGATCAAATGAACTCAGGATGAAAAATAAAGCAGAAACATGTATCCAACATATGCAATACATTAAACAGAAGACTTCATTCTCACTCGAAAGTAACATGAAGAATATGACTTGTTGTAAACATCATCAGCAGCATCAAGACCTCCTTTAGGTGTACATTAGCGCGGTATTAGTTGTAAGAATGGCACGATGCAGTCAAGTTGTCCTGAAGTGTACACACTTTTACCTTGGAGAAACCATCGCTTCGCAAGGCACCGGATAAAAGATAGAAAGCTACCATTTTCAACGCTGTTCTCCCGGTCGGAAACCAACTTTCCGGCACTTTATGCGTATTTTACTTTTTCTTCTATTTGTGTTGCTTTGCAACCAATGTTCAACAACCATCTCCGGCATCAAGCGACACCAAAAGGTTAATCCATCACCATCGACACAGGAACTACAGCGACGGAAAACACTCGTACGAGAACACGAAACAGGTGACGATGGTTATGGTTGCTAAGAAAGGTTAAGAAATCTGACATCGACAATTCCCTTCCCCGGCACGGCAGCAGCAGTTCGTGGTGGGAACCGATCGGTCACAGTAAGGAGTGGTCCTTCAATTGGAAAGTTTTAACGGAACTGTCTCACTACTTCCTGCCCTCGTGGGTACGCGGAGTTCAAGAGGGCAAATGGGGTTTCTATCGCTTTTGCTGTGTACACTCGTTGTGCAGCTAAAGTGCAACCATGCCGCTCAATGAAACGTTCGTCGACCTGTAGCGAGCTCTACGCGCGAAACGGAACATAAACTTGCGGATGGTAGAGGGCATCTCGTACTGATTGCATTGCCGCACGGGTAGTAGGAGTAACTGCAATTTCTTGACTCTCCCGGCATAATGCCCAACCCTTACTACGTTTGATGTTTAGTTTTCATTTTGCTGCCATCATCATCATCATCATCATCCTTTGCGCTTAATCCAGGAAATTATCTTCCGCCTTAATCTTGCTCGTGGATGCTCAACGGATGAATGTGTCCTCGATTTCAATTTATCCACCCTTTTCCGGTGAGCAGTCGTTTCAGTTCCTTCGGAATTTGATTCACTTCTACAGCACGGTCAACTGTGGGAAAGGGGCTTGGAGGTGTGCCAGGATGTTTAGATAGCAATTCTACAGAGAGGAACAGCGCGTAATTGACCAATAACAGTGAAAAACGCAAACTACTAATCCAATGACTCATCCGTCCAGCAGCAGCTGGATATAGTTCAATAAGAAATGGGACGTGCGGAATTCCGTTTGCACATGCCACAATCGGTTACCATTCCCGGCCATATTGCCCGCTTCTCAGCATCCGCAAAGTGCCCTCGATTGAGAAGAACGCAAACACAACACAACAACTTGTGTGTGCTTTGGGCAGAGCTGCAGTACGGACATGCAGCGCGACAGAGAGAATTATGTGCTCACCCATGAACAGAGTCTTTCTGCCAACTTCTTTGCAAACATTGATCGGAATTTCACCCTACCGTATATCCCGTTGTCGTTAAGGGGCAATTCCGATTTCTCTGTTCCACAGTTTTCTACAACAGAAAAACGATTACAAAGCAGTAAAGAAATTCTATCCGAAAAAGGGAAAATCGATTTCTCACTCCAGTGGTGATTTCATATTTCGTTACTCGGCGAAATATTTGCTGGCAGTTCTTGGAACCGGGGACACCAACAAAAAATCTCTGTTATGATGTGGCAACATTTAAGCAACACGAAACAACGAATGAAAGCGGTAAGAAATGTGTTCACAATCATAACACCATTACGTTAACGAAGCGTTGGAATTTGGTAACAGATTGTGCCGACAGGGCCATAAACTGGGAAGGTAGACGGTGGCACAGTCCCGCTGATTGCCAACACGGCACCCACAGATGGGTGGAAGGATGTTGTTTAGAATTAAAGTACACAAATAACAACAATCAGCATCCTCCTACACATGCTCCTTTGCACAACTGAACCCATCTCTCATCAAGACCACATTGATTCGATTTTCCCCCCGGGGTCGGTTGATGTGCTGCTCCTAGCAGCAACCACAACGCCCTAGACAAACCGCAAAAATCTATAGCTCCTGTTCGGATAATTCCTGTTCCTAATCCATTCAAACCGCAGTGCTGTTCTCGAAACAGATGCTTCTGCATCTCTAATGTGACACGCAGTAAGCGCAACGTTTTGACTTGTGCAAACTCATCGTACGCTCTAGATACCTTGGACAAAATAAAGTCACAATAAATCATTGACCGAACGGGAGAGCACGGTAAGCAACGAGGCCACACTTCACCATCGCATAAGAGCATCCCCCTCATGCACCACAATTCTCCTTTTGCCAACGAAGAATGGATTTTCTGTTTGGTTTGGTGGTCAGCAGAAGATTGCATGCTCATCCTCAACGATGGTGAGTCGTCTGTAGATGCTATATTTTTCCATCTTCAAACTTGCTGTAGCATGATGCCTGTTTGAAGAAATTATCTTGAAGAATTGCAATCGACTTTATCGCCCCGATGCACTCAACCGGATACACCCAAGCAAAAAGCAGCATTAATCTTCAAGGAACGCTCAGCGGGTTTTCGTCGAAAATAACTTCTGGCTTAAGATGCACCGTATATTGGAGCTCATCTTACTCTGATAGCTTGCAATTCTTGACGAAAATATGTCGAATAGTGCCCTTGGGATTCTTTACTGTGCTCGGTGCAATTTGTTTTAGGAATTGAGTAACTGGTCTTGTTTGTTTATAATGCCATTACCTTTTTTGCGTTACCCTTCGAATCAGTCAAGTTGTCGAGCTGTTAAGCGTAAACATTTGTAGTCGCACACCCCGTTAGGAAGACACCGTTTCTTACCTAAAACGAAACAAGAAAGAAAAAGTTAAAATTAGCTACATTTATTATAAACAAAACGCTATACATCTTCATTATGCGCGATTCAAATGTGAATTCTTCAAAAAGCGAAGCACTGAAGGGCATGGATTATGAGCGATCCATAGAATGAAATCGAGAAAACCCTAACAAACGAATCTGAAAACCAAAACGACTAATGGCGATCGTGCCTTGTTGTCTCATGCCGATTCGAATGTCCGAGTGTACCCCCTAATGTAAACGCCGTGGTTCACTTCTTGCTGATTATGATGCTACTATTGCTACGGCACGGGTAAAAGGAGGTCATCAAGCACATTCTTAGCTTCGGTGGAATGGTGATCAAATGTGAGGCCACATGTCCATCTCTCTCTCCCTCCACACTGCAAGTAATGCACATTGGACAGTTTGTTACGCACAGCATAAGACGGCAGTCACGAGAGGTGTACGAGACTTTGAGAAATTGAATAAACATAACTGCGAGACACATCCACGCACCGAGGACACCAGTGAAAACCCATTGCGAACGAATGAAGCATAACGAGAATCATGCTGCACAATTTCTGACGCTTGCGTTTAACGAGATGAAGGAAGATTTTATAAATTGCCGTCTAGTGGGTGAACGCCATGGGGAATGAAGTGTTGAAACCTCACGCAGTATTGCATCGCATTACCATACAAGCAATCAAAACGGCGTTACTGCATGGGTCATGCGTTGGATAGCACAAACGACGATGAGATGACCGCTAGTAGTAGAGGGCGATGTATTCCTCTAGAGTCGTTTACACTGCCCACGATGTCCTACTAAACGAGAACGAAGAAAGACTGTTCAACATTCTTTCGCTTGGGACAATGGTCGATTTGAACGACCATTTAGATTCTGAAGAACTGTATCAATCATGGTCTTGATGACGAAACTGTTGTGTTGGAACTCGGATTTTCCTGCGTACTTTACTCAATCGAAGTTACTACAATCGGTTCAGAGCGCTGTCTAATCAAAGTCGTTGAACTGTTAATGGTTACAATTTATTGCCCAAGAGCAATTCTTGGCTGTGTCTTTCATCATTGCAAAAAAGGAGATTTATGGTTGGAATGGATTGAGCAAAACAAGACATCACGTAAAACGATTGCTGGATAGGAGGAAGTGATTGTTACTGAATTGGAAGAACTGATCCCGAGTCTTCCCTGGGGTTGATTCAATTGATTCTACCGTTGTTCCTGCTGGTATGTTCGTGCGTGTTGAACTTCATTCGATACCAGTTTAACGGCCAATACAGTCCAGTTTCAGGATAGTCCACATGCTTTAAAAGTCTGCTTTCGATGTCAATAATGATTGTACACAACAAAGAACCAATCTTATTGAGCTTGTTTTTTTTTCAACCCATAATTAGTGGTGATTGTATCTCATAATTCCATCCTCACACCAGCTTGAAACTGATCGTTAGAATTGCACTTCCCCATTGGAAGACAACGCGATGTAGACCACCGTTCTCATAAATCAACATCTTCCTCTAACTCGAAACAACTCGATTACGTTCACCCCCATGCAATGCGGCGCTGTTCTTCCAAAGAATTAATGAGGTGTCTATTTCTCAACATTGCCTCAAAACCCACTCAACTCCAACCCGTTAGTGCAAATCATTAAATAGTAGCAACAGCAGCGAATTTATGCCGTTTCTCAACTTCCTCCCACAAAGCGTTTTACGTGCGGATATTATAATGCACCTCGTTGTTCCATACTGATGTACTGATTGGCACGACCGACTGCAACCATAAAATGATGCGTAGCATCCACTAACGTCCCTGAAGAGGTACAGAACACACGTTATCTTTTCCCCTCTGCAAACGCACCGCTGACTTTGAACAAGGATATTCGTAATAGAACGTTGCCCCCGCGTAAGTTCTATCGAATACATTTGTGCCCGGTGGCCAAACACAACATATCCTTGACCACTTCCTGTTGATCGACAATCAAGATCAAGATTTGTTTATGATTCGGTCGCTAGTCATTACTTCTAGCTAGTGTGAATGTGTGCGGATATGCAATATGGCATTCAAATCTTCGGTGGACCGTTCGGTTCGTTGCCCATATTAAGCAACGCTACGACCCATCGACCTTGTGAGGTTGTGGGTTTTTTAACGACTCGCACTAAGGTAGTGTGAAATACCTGCCTCAGACTACCACCGTAGCAGCATCAAACACACAATAGCTTCACCATCCAACCGTGTACCAAGCCAGCCAGACAGAAGACGACCGAACATTACGCTAATAGCGCACCACTTAGTCACCATTCGAACGTGTCTCCATGAACATAGGGTGTGTGTGAATGTTTTGAAGTATCTTCTTCACTTAGGTCTACCATCTTCTTACCAGAACGCATCTTTCACGTCGCACCCAGAACAATAGGTACGTCAATTTCCGTAATTTTCATTCACAGAAACTATGATAAGTCAAACCAACCACAGTTGGGCGGTTTCGAAAACGTGAGCTGCCAGAGTCACCTGAGTCATCCACAGTAACCTTGTGGAGAGTGAACGAAGTGAATTGTTTATGAGCTGCCGCCACACAACGTCATCGATGCAAGTGAGCACAAAAAAAGGGCCAGGAAACTCGGTCAATCAGAAACTGGGTCTTGGTGTCATATGTCCCTTTCTTCCTGTTCTGTGAAACACGTGGAAGGGTGGAGCAATGGAACGGCAAATTTGCGTAACCTCAAATTTTTGTTCCTATGAAGCACTGCTACCTTGTCGGTGGATATAGGATACCACTCCTTAGTTAACACGGAACATAGGCCAAGGATACAAACATTTGTCCACTCATTTAGAGCCTCATTGAGGACGAGGTTGATATGTAGTCACATAAATTATTCAAGCGAGTAGGATGTTCTCATCATCTACAACTCTGGCTTGCAGAGATACATTAACGTTCAGTTCAAATATTTCGTTTTCATAAAACTCCTACCTCAAGGATTTTATTCAAACTCTTTGTATGTTTTTTTACATTAACCAGTGAAGAATAAAACATCCGGACTCTAATTCAACTTGTTATCAATTTCAAATTACCCGTTACGCCAGCATAATCGACCATAGATTGAGGTCAATTTGCGTTGACGCCTTCCACCATTCCACATCTTATCATGCCTTTCCCCATGACCCAAAAGTCGACCGTAATCATTTGTAATTGCAGATCGTTATCGCATTTGCCTCCGTCTACCAGCATATTACCGAACTACGGACCCACCAGCGTTGGTGAAAATTTTATACACTTTTGCATTGTCGAAAACGTGACCACTCGTGAGGTTGTTCAATGGCGCCATCTGGTGTGCGGCGGAGAGAACCAAACATCATCCAAAGATGCGAGAGATGCGGACGATTAGAGTTTGGCGGGTTTGAGATTGATCCCAGAGTTTTCATTCGATAAGCAGAGCGACAAAGCACGACTCGAATAATAAAGTGGGGAAAATTAATCGAAATTAACGAGGGAATGATGAGTGGCGTTGCTACGCCTGTCCACAACACACACACCCAAAAATGCGTACATGAAATTCTTCTTCTCGCTGGCATATTAATTCGCTCCTAATCAACCGATGACTTGGTGGCCTGTCAGAGGTAATTTATTTTCAGCGGATGTTGCGCTTGAGCGGTGCGTGTCTCTTTGCTGTTCGCGTGTGGTCGACGAGAGACTAGAATGCGATTGGTGCTTCTACTACTACTACTACTACTACTTCTCTTCTAGAACACGACTGTCTCGCGCGTTTGCTCAGTTTCGGCAGACCTTGATAGGGAGATGATCCGGTACCAGCGAATTATATCTGGTTGACTTTGGCTTGCCTTGACGGTAGCGGCATGCCCGGCTGATATACGCCAGCTGACTAAAGTGGGGATGGTCTTTCAGGTTCGTTCAGGTTGACGTCAGCAACGCGTCCCATGGTGAAGAAAAGTGTCTCTTGTTACGATTACACCGGGCGGCAGATAAAACCGACGAAGGTTATGAACTTACACTAAGCAGATGGGATGATGCCACAAACACATATCTAGGCCACTTTTCATATCGTAACGCATTCCATGCGTGTTTTTAACACTTTTTTGAAACTCTTTGAGGCGGAACAGGTGACAAAAATGTTCACCTTTTAAGGCATATTCGTACAACTATGTAAGTGACAAGGGAAAATTAATTAATAAAGGAAAAGAAATTTCTACTACTCAACTGTAACCATCTTTAGAACATAATCTTGAGAGGTAAGGGTTCCTGTAAAACTACACAGGAAGCATTTTTGCTCTTAATTTACTCCGCAAAGCACCAGGAAGTGAAACACCAAACAACTTTTGCTTGTAAAATGCCGGAAAACATGGTTTTACTTGAAAATACGAATTTTTCTTCTAAAACATACAACACCTCTGGGAGCAACAGCACCGGATCAACGACCGTGCCATGCCGCCCCCCGAGAGTGCCGAAAATAATATGAAAAATGCGAGAGCGGTAGGGATTGGATTTATTTTCAGGCCTTTAGGGCTTGTAGTTTTGTAGAAACTTTAAGCGCGTCTATGTTATTCTAGCTTCCGTCCCATTTGACAGCTGTGAGGTGGATGGCGGAAGGATTCGGGAAAACAAGCATGATGAAGGATGGGTTTATGTGTGTTTGTCGTTGTACTATTTTTTAAACTAATTCGTACCGAATCGCCTGTGCGCGCGTTCGTTTGTGCTGTGTGCTAATGTTTGTCAAACATTGCTACCCGTAATTCGGCTGTTTGACTATTTTTCATTCCATCTAGCTCCATCCCTCTCCCCGAGGCGGATGAGTCACTGACACGTTAGAGAGCATCAAAACCAGACGTATCCAATGTGGGCCCTTCTTCCACGAAATATGTTCCACGTCATTAGAAATTGGAAGAATCTCAAAGCAAAATAAAAAACAAAACTGCACAATAAACACACGTGTTTCCCTATCGAGAGTTTTTGAGGCCGATAAACGGACACCAAACGGTACTCCCTCGGTAAGGCAAGACATGCTTGTCTTGACCGCACACACAGCCACACATCTGTTTGCCAAATTATTGTTACTGTTCCCTTTCGGGGTGTGGGCAATAACTTTAAATTACACTTTCAAACTCATAAAATCATAAAACACAGCACAACAAGTTTTGTCTGTGATGGGCATAGTACATTCCAAGCGCCCGAAAATAATCCATCGGCAGAAATTTCTCACGCACATGGGCCTCACCAAATGGGGCCGACAGTAATGAGGAATGGTGGTCATTTTTCTTCGTGGTTTTTTTTCGCGAAATTTTAATCACATGGCAATGGGCATTAGTACTGGCAAAAGTAATCAGCAGCTGTAATGAAAATTGTTGGAAGAATATCCCAAACATCAATGGATGAGGTGCTAATTGTAAACGAAAATAGGTTAAAATGAGTTACGTTTAACATAAATTATGGCAAGCGCATTAATGTTAATCTAAGCTTATTGCAGAAAATAACGCTAATGAATCATAAGTTTAATTTAAATTTAAATTATTCTTGAAACGTGAGATAAGCGTCCATATTTAAATGTCTGAAAACTTACTTTCTTATGTAATAAACTTAACATTGAAGGTATTATTTAATAGAAAATTCTATTTGTTTTATAAACACACATCCAAAACTATTTTTGTTCTTTTACGGATTAACCAACTACAACTCAATGAACAAACATTCAACAATCCGTATAAAAGGCGATTTTTTCTCTAGCCAATAATAGTAAAAAAAAAAACACGCCATGAAAAGTTCACACAGCAGATAACTTTACTTCTTTCGTAAATTCCTCGAAAAACACGCAAAAAAACACAACATAAAGCAAATACACACTTTTGTTTGGATGTTTGCCAATTTGCCAAACTCGGATATAGAACGGTACGGGCAGCGACAAACCCTCGTAGCGTCACGATTTTATGTTTCACCGAGCAATGAGGGCGAACGTACATTAAATATTCCTTCTACTTCCCTTTTTTTGGGAGGGAAGCTTTTCAACCCATTTGTACAGCGCTGTTTGACCAAGTTAGGAACAAAAGCATAACAACTTTGAAAGCATGAATTTTTCGATCCGCACCACACACTTCCTTTACCACTTTCGATTTTGTGCACGTTTCCCTGCAAGTTTCCTGATAGCACCGAAAACAACAAGCAAAAGAAAAAAAAACAAGGTCCTTTTAAAGCGAAGTACCGCAAGCGAACACCCGGCAATAGAGCTTGGGCAATGCAACATTACTTCGCATATTTCCATCTATCGTTTTTTTTTTGGTTGTGTTTTCTTCTGTTGTTGCAAGATTCAATACCGTTGGGAACGAACAAACGAAAAATGCGAACACCGAGACGCCGAATATCCAATTTAAAAACCATCCAATTAGCGCCACCGCGCATCGGAATGGTTGGAATTTTTATAACTGCCAATTACTAGCCATCGGACGAATGACTATCGCCGGTTCGTGCGATGTTTTTTCCCCATCGTGTCTCTCGTTGCCGAAATCATAACACGAGTGCTCTTCTTGATGTGAACTGCAGTTGGTGGAAGAAGTGTTGAAGCAAAGCGAGCGAATTGGGAAGAAATTCGATTTTTTTTTGTTCGAAGGGATCATTTTCCAAGTGTCCAATTTCACCCAGGAATACACCTCTATAGAGCACACACGAGAGTCACACAACGCTGTTGCAATTCAATTAGACATTCCAGCGCATGATATACATTGTTGTGTGGGTTTTCCTGCTATTGATGCCGAGCGCTCGTCTAACGCAACTGATCAAACTAATTTGGTTCATGTGAATGCAAATTTGTATGACACTTCGAAAACAGAGCGCATACACCCTTATGCATGACATAATACTTCTGGTTTTAACCACACAACCGACCAGTAGAAATACGAGCTTTCTTCCTCACCAGTGCATTCCTTTCCGTTTAATGAATTGTGTCTCCTCAACAAGGCGACAATGATTAGGGGGCTGTGATGACTGCATCTTTGCAAAACAAAACGAAACAAAAAAAACCGGAGCTACAAACGCATCGACCACAATCGGCCAACACAGATGGCCTCCTCGTCTTGCGTGTCGTCGTAGCAAAAATGTGACACGGGCCGGAATGAAGTCGAACAAATAATTGACTTTAACAAGGCTGCAAATGCATGGAACGGACATGGTGGCAAGCGACACAAACAAACGCACATTCCATTCCTGGAGATGAAAATCCTTGTCCACCCGGTTTTTGTCCTTGTCCGTTCGTCTGTTACGCCTACGCGCCTGTACAAACGCAAGATGCACATACAATGCCAACGGAACGGGCGCAAGATAAACGGCTGCTGTACGTTGCGCAATTTGTGAATGAAAGTGGGTAAAAAAGCGTTCAGCGTTAAACAACAACGTGCAAAACCCCGTCATTATTGCGTTTCATTGCCGAAAGCGGTTTCGGTCTAATAGCAGAAATTGAACACTTTGCGGACATTGATCGATCATTTTCGGCAAATAATATCCACCCAACGCTTAATGATAGGCGGCCGCTGCTGAAGGTGAAGTCGAAGTTTCACTTTGTTATTAAAATGTCCAAACGTAGAAAAAAAAACATGTCTAATGGAGGCATCGTGTAGTTCTTGACAGGCATGAAAAAGGGAAAGGATTTGCTGTCAAAGCTGCGGAGTTTGATGTTACTAAACTTCCAATCAAACATTCGACAACATTCGGCGAAGAATGAATGTTTTGAGGTAACTTCAAATGTTATTTAAGATAGCGAAATTAGCGATTGTATTTGCGATCTCCAGTAATCTTTAGAAGTTGTTCTAATAAACGCAATCAATACTTACGAAAAGAGAAAAGAGCACAACAAGCTCAAATCGGTTATTTACTGACAGACACTTTACGTACCCATTAAGTTTTGACAGCTGTACTACTAACAACTGGGAAGTTTCCCAGTAGAATACCGTGTCCAGTAGCACACCCTGATCTGTCAGAAAACAATTCCAACATTCGACCAAAGAGAACTTCACCCTTCTTCACCAGAAGTGAAATTGAGTGACTCTCCGCTGCAACTAAGTTTGACATTGGTCAGCTCCTGACTGACCGCCCCGTATATCCTTCCTGTCTGCATACGAAGGGAAAGAAGTTTTACAACATAAATTCCCAGCTCCCGTAAACCACCAACCGTACGGGAAAACATCCATTAGGAAACTTTGTTACGCTTGATTAAAACAGAAGAATAAACAGCGTCCCGAAGTCCTCGAGCTAAAGTTAATCTTTTCATTCAGGGTGGAAGTCAGATATAATTGGATTTCATTTAAATGAAATAAAGACAAAGTTTCTTCACCGGCCTCCCACCGCGAGGATACTCCCGAATCTCCGTAAGCGCTTAAGCGTGTACTTAGGAGGGCCGCCGCTATGTGTTTGGGTTTTTAATAAAGCTATTCGGAAATGTGGTAGCCGCCGGGTGCACGTATCGAATGTCACCTATTTTCCACGTTCAACATGTCTTACCGAAGGCTCACGGGAATACAGTCCGACATTCAATAATAATAAAAACATTAAATCCCTACATCTCC
The DNA here is from genome assembly GCA_000349025.1 of Anopheles minimus. Taxonomy (NCBI): domain Eukaryota; kingdom Metazoa; phylum Arthropoda; class Insecta; order Diptera; family Culicidae; genus Anopheles; species Anopheles minimus. The sequence goes on from KB663721.1 coordinate 2,077,359, forward strand.
CGCCCCACCGGGGTAGGATGTTCTTTAATACGGGTCATTCACACAATATGCGTGACTTCCGCAGGGATCGCATACCTAAAGTTACAGGGCACAAAAATAATTACACAAAACTCCCTAATCCCGAACTTCCTTCCAAACCTTGCGTGCCACCATTCCTTAAATTTTCCACGAAAAAGACGTTATTTCGTCCATTGCGTTAAATCTTACTACCGCCTCCAACATGGGCTGCTGACACTCTTACCATCCTGGTACGGGAAGTCCTCACAAAGAAATCGAGATTAACGCACAGAAGGAAGGCACATTACCCATCAACGCGCTGTTTACTTTATTGCATCTTCTCGGTTCATTTCCAAAACGTTCACCCGTGAGACATTTTTTTGTACAAAACTTTGGAGATATACTTTTGCCATGTGCCTGGCACAATTGGCTTTAAGACACCGTTTTTATTTGGTTTTTCTCTCTCGAAGCTTTCCATCCTCTGCCGGTCAGGGTAGGGCAAAAGTACAGAATCTTTCGAGATCCTGTCAAACTTCGTTTGCCGCCGACGTGAACGAGCAGCTCACAGCTTTGTCCCTTCTATTTCCCCCCAGAAAGCGGCATGTCCGGAACAATTTTCATCCGGAGCTTAAATCACGTACTGCTTGCTCTTTAGGGAGGCGAGACGCACAGAGATGAGCACAAGAAAAACAAAAAAAAGGCAAAATGGAAGGTGAACAATAAAGAATTGGAACTTTTCGAATTAACCCATTTCGGGTCACCGTTTTCTACCGCACACAAGCGTTGTTTCCTACCCGTAAGGGAAAAGGGACAAATGGAAATAAAATTCCACCTGAACGTGAGGGAATGTTAATTGATATTTTCTGCCCAACGGAGGACCACCATCGTTTCCTGGTGAGAAATTAAAGGTTTGATTTCGTGTTCTTGCGCCCAAGGGACAGTTGAGAAAGCGAATAACCTTGCTCTTTACCTAGCACAGTCAATTGATGGTTGATAATTTACACCACGCAGTAGAGAAGAATTATGCAAAGCATACCTCCGCTTTACGGTCGTTCACATGCGGTGGGATGAAGCAACTTCCGACGAAGCAAAACGGACGCAAGTAAAAAAGACACAAAACGGCAACACGATTGCAATTCTTAAAATAAGAAATGATTTCATCTCTCTGCTGCTTGCCAATTCTTGTGTCTTTGCGAGCTTATCAACCTACTTTCTTTCGTTGTTACACTGCACGGCTGAACAAGACTAGCCGTACTATCTATTGTGTGATCTTCTCGCGGGTTCCACCCGATAGATTGTTCGTTCGAACAAACACAACTCGACAATTTGTGTGATGTTGGCTGCGATGCCGATGGTTTACACAAAAAAATGTCTCCCAAAATGTGACTGTGAAGGTTAAAGAGATACATGGTGGCGTTTACTGTCCCACGCAGCCTGTAGAGACAGAGAAAAAATGGATTTTGGTAGTAACCTCACATCAGTTACTGACCAATGACTCATTGGTGTCTGTTTATTGTACTGTGAGTAAGTACCATCATGTTACCTAGTAAGAACACATCGATCGACACTTAATCGATGAGTAATTTACGGTTTCTTTACCTTTTAGCACATTTATTTTTGCAAATAAATACCGCATGACCGCAAACATCTGCCATGAGTAATCGCCTAACGTTCCGGATGCACTTTTGACTGAAAGTGGGCCTTCTGATAATTGCATTACCTTCGGTAACCCGTACCGTAGCGAACCTTGTGTAATCTTCATAGAAAGTGAGGCGAAAATAATTATAAAAATAGTAACGCTTATCTGTGTTTGCCGTGCAAAGTCCAGAAACAGCATCTCCGCACAAAAGCGAATAGTGAGAAAGCTATTTATCATCATCCTTAATCATGCTTCAAGGTGCTCCGCCATCAGTAAGTATGCTGTATGTAAGACGTTCCTCGACAAACGTTGATAAGCGATACCGTCCCCTACTCGATGACGACCTCTGGGGGCTACGGGATCCAGGACGCGAGATTAAAACAATTTCGAAACACATGCTAATCACTGCCAGAATCACACACCAAGCACGTGAGGCGGAGTGTAGCATGGTTTTGTTTTCATGCCTCTTCAAGCCCTCAAGTGTCTGAGAACCAAAGCAATTCCTGCGCCAGAAACGAAAAGAAGCGTGTTCATACTGGTGCAGCGCAAGCAGGAAACCAAGGGCAAATATGAGGAAGTGTCTTGGAGAGTGTTGAAGAGGTAGGCGGTACATCTCGCGCAATGAATTATTAATCTCGCAGCTTGTCGGAAGGAGGTGGAACTGTGTAAGACGGGGGAAAGTGAAGGAATCGATACGGAATGTCTACTATGCACCATATACCCCTGCAGTGATGGTGTTGGAACGAAGTTTGAGCAAAAAACAAAACACACACACACACAAACAAGCACACGCGCAGGAATTTCAAGAATGCAGCCACTTCACAATTAATGCGTACGTTAGGGCATCCGTAGCAGAAAACGCTATTCATCTTTCCGATCGAATAACAAAATCACTCGAGGTATTAAGCCCGGAGTATATTTATTACCCATACATCGGAGTAAAATCAGACCGGGCCGGCAAACGCCTCCAAGAATCAATAACTCACGATGATGTCTGTGTCGGTGGCTCACGATGTCTCACAGGAGCACAGCGCAAGAATGCATCTACTGACATCGATCCGATGGCTTGTGTGTAAGCTCCAAACTCCTCCCTCCTCCAATGTTTCAAAACATCAACATGGAAAAAAAACGGTACCACAGCTCACATATCACAACAACGACCGAATCCGACGGGCAAGTCATCCGTCCAAGCAGAACCGACACCAGAAGCCAGTCAGCCATCCCCAACCAACCAACTAACCGGCCAGACAGACAGACAGACAAATCCAATTTCCTTCGCGCCATGTCAACCGAAAATACGCCGTAGGCCAATGTTTTAGATTGCCAGAATGGAAGCCATCTTCCAACAGCAGAAAAAAACGGCACTCACACAAACATTTGAGCCGAGCCTGTGAGCTGAGCAAAAATCAATTCCAATCCGGGCTTTAGAATCCGACAAGGATGTGTTGCAACTGATTGTCAAAATAAGGTATTTTCTGTCGCTTTGCTGCTTTCGAACGTGCGTATGCTTTATTGCTGTCTGATCGATTTTCGACCCCATCTTCTTGCGGCATTCTTGAAGATCTCACACAGGTGCACATCGTCATGGCAGGGATTCTTTTCACTTTGTATTTCCATCAAAAACATAGACCTCCCCTGAGGGGGGAAAATGGTCGTGAAAAGAACCTCTAATGTTGTGTCCATTTTATAGACACTTAACACAGGATATTAAAAGGCGAAAAGTTCCTCCCTTCGGGGGCTCCACAAGAGGTAAACAAAACAACTTCCATCACTGGAGCATTAGAAGTTGATCTCCCCCGGGGTTACGAAAGAGAATGAGAGAAGTTCCCATTCCACGTGCAAGTACCAAAAATTTCCCTGGAAAGTGTAATAGTAATAACAGACGTTTGGTTATTCCACTCCATTTCCAACCCAACGAGAAACCGATTTCGTACATGAGTCATCATCGTCACTGACTCATCGGTATCCTTCGGAAAGGTACTTCACTTTTCCATCGTTATATTTTGGAAAACATTATGCAGCATTAAAAATCGATTTTTATGCTTCTTCTCATGAGGTTTTACCGCAGTCTATACACAAATGAAGATATTTGGAAAGACTTACATTCAAAATTCTGATTTTCCTCCACCAAACGCGGTGGTAAAGGTAACACACCCAGTTCCGTTATATTTTCCTGGCCCTATCCCATACACCTGCACGCTAGGGAGATGCTCAAGAGCGGAAAAAAGATAATCATCAGACATTATGTCCGGTAGACATCTTTTTCTATCTTTTAATATTGGGAAACTGATAACTTTGGCGTTTGGAACTTCAAACTTGGTAGACATCGCGTGAGGAGGGTTTTTTTGGAACCAGAACCTTGGTTTGAGGTTTTGGAGCGAACCCAAAACAAAATAAAACTCCCACGCCCCGACCAGAACCAGACCCAATTGAGGTAAGGTCGGCTAGTCTGCCAGCCAATTCCCTTCCACGGCAAGCAATACTTGGGTGCGAGGGTTCGTACGAAAGTGGTCGAATGACTCGACACCAAATTGATCGTCACTGCCGCAACTTCAATGTGGTGCGACCCCGTGTTCTTGGCTTTGTAGGCGTTTTGGCTGATGGATTTACTGTTTCTTCGAACAACGGTGACTAAAAGCGCGCTGAAAGAATCACGATTACCACACGATAAAGGCACGAAACAGTTATATGCGGGAAAGAAGAAAACGATGTCGGCGATGACCACAACAAAGCCAAGAGTCGATTGCTTTCGGATTCGATAGTGAAGAAGGAACGAAGAGTCATCGAACTTTAATCGAAATTGTCGCTGATCCCAAGTGTTCGAAAATACTGAGGTTTACTGAAGACCATCAATCTAGCCTATGGTCAGAGCAAACACCCGCCATCGTAATGAAGCGTTGCATATTAACATCGGAAAGGGTTCGTTAGATTGTGTCGGTTTGTTGAAAAGATTCATTTTGAAACACCTTGACATACTTGACTTCTTGGGGAAAGTCTGTTAACTTCCAGAAACTGAGCAAACAGATCGGATTCCGATCTTTAGGATTACATGACCAAGCTCCCAGAGTTAATATGCTCCAAGAAATTAATTAAGTCACTGTACGACTGTGTAAAGATGTATTAACTTGCTCCTCCTTCCAAAACCCCAATTCCTTGGCCGCAAAACACAATCTGTAGACTTTCAAATTTCGAGCATATTTCATTGGATCAGTCTGCAAAGTTCTCCACTTGCGTGTTCTTATTTTCTTCTAAGTAACTCTTGTCCGTGGTTTTCTTTGTGGAACAGTCACAGCTTCCAAAGAGCCGTGCCAAATCAATAGCTTTCGAACAAGCAAGTGTAAACAAAGCTTCCTTCTGCTAGGAACCTTCTCGTACTTGCGCTCCTGTGCTCAAGAGAAGTTAGACAACTTTGTTTGTTCCATGTTTTCGTCGTGAATGATGCTGGCAAATAAATACAGCCTCACTTGTTTCTTGCGAAGGGTCGTCATTAGAAATGTCGCCACATCGAACCGAATCCCATCCGGTTGGGATGACGGGATGGAGTTTGCTAAATGTAAAATAATGTTTCGCAAACGTCCCTTCAGCGGGTGGGATGATTTCTACCGAATGGTTTGCCGGCGTTATTCCAGTATGTACCCATGTGGACGTAATTCATTGTGAACCTTTCTGAAAATAATTCATCATTTTTCCGTCGGACATTTCCAACAGCAGCCCACATCATACAAACCTACCACCCCGAAGTACCAGTTGCGATAAAAACAAACATAACGCAGTAAAGGGACAGAAAAAGATTACGTATATCAATCACATTGCGTACGATGACGGGTGAGGGGGCACGCTACCGTGTCAACGACGTCCTAAATCCACTTTTGGAAAGCGTTAGAAAATCTCGTCAAACGTCATTGCGTCTCTACACACGCTCATAAAACCCTCTAATTCATCTGTTTCCATCGCGGAGCTCTCGGATCAGACCCCCATGCAGTCGGCATTCCACCGAAAAAAGCATCCGCCGACACAAGGGCAAGATTAATAGAGAACCCCACTCGAAAGCGGTCGTCTCTATTTTTATACTACCAGAAAATATGGAAAACAATTCATTCCGGAACATAAAATCGAGAATGAAGTGTATACAACGCTATTCTGTTCTGTTCCTGGTAGGATTTAAATCTATATCCTATTTTAGGCATTGCAGGGAGAAAAAAAATCTTTAGTTAGGTGTTTCCCCATTTCAGAAGCGGTTTACTTCCAATTCTTCTGCTTTATCATAATTTTTATCATCCCACCACGGTGGACAATAAAAACATAAAAAATACATTAAGGCTCACGGTCCCCGATGTTGCCACCATAAACACGTCCCTGTCCTCCGTCCGCACACGCCGACGCCGTGTGTAGGCACATAATAAAAATATTCGATAAATTGGATATTCTATTGATTTTTATCTCCCCTTCGTTTGTTCACAAGGCGCAATGTCTAGGCATTCAAATTTTCAATACGCGCTATATCTCCTGTAGTCCAAAACTATTCCAACAAGAAAGCAGAGCTCCGCTGTTCAATATCAGTCGATCTGTTCTGACAATTTTCAACCCTTATTCAGTGCTTCCTGTTTTTGGGTAGACGTATATGAGTTATTATCCCACGAATCTACCCATTTTCATTTTGTCAGACAAATCTGTCTTTCCCGTCGATTATACTGCTCGTGGCTGTATGCCTAGGAAAGGGTTCCCTCCGTTGTTCCATATGTTCCAACGAAACCTTTCTCATTGTCACGAATGTCACGCAATACGCAAAAAAGGCAAGATAAATATCCAATATCCTTTACACGAGTATGCAGACGCGTGTGTAGGGCGTGCGTGCCGAACACGATACAGATACCTCGTACCCCGTTCAGCAGCACGAGTACCCAGACACCCCGGAACCCCATTTGATCTTCGAGGAGCCACTCGAGATATTCAAGAACCAAGTTCGTCTCGACGACGCCCGGTTTCTGTCACATAATCTGTTCTGTCTCCATGACACAGACGCAGAAATAAATGCCCATTAACTCTTTTCAGCAGGTTAGGGGACTGCGAATGAAGGTTCCAACAGCGGAAGGAAGGAGGTGGCGAGGGATTCAAACCTTATATCTTATTCGTTAATAATACACCCAACGTATTCAGCAAGTATGTCGGCAAATTATGTTTCACAGACTGTTTTGACTCGGTACGCATGAAGAGTGCGAGCTGTTTTCGGTATAATTTTGATGATAATTTAATGGTTATGGTTATGGGAGTCGGCATAGAACAGACCAAGAAAGGGTGCCCGCCCACTGGTTTTGGTCCCTTTTAATGGTGGATCTGCGGGTAAGGGTTCATCAATATCAGGCAATCAGGGACAAACACACACAGTCGTCCTTGACACTGAATGTTTTACACAATCTTATCAACGTATAGAACAATCATCACCCGAACGGCAGTTGCTGCAGTTTCCCAGTTCCTTCCTATGTACACTTCAAGAACTTGCTCAGCATTAAAAATATCTCAATGTCTTTGGGAACCACTCATCATGACATTAGGGTCGAGCAATGTAAGAACTTTAGATAATACTTCCAACAGCTCTTGGCACTCATGTGTTATCGCTTAGACCTCGGTTTAGTGTGGGGGAAGGGAACGAATTATCATTACTGGCTCTTTCCGGAAGAAGAACCTGAAATATGTTGAAAAATCGTGAACAGCCTCGATGAATGAATGCCTCCGGAAGTGATAGTTGCAGCAATCCGCATCAGCCAGATTACACGTGATGCCTCCGGAGCACGAGTCGTGAATTGCAGTTGTGTTTTACTCATTCGCCAACTTCCCGTTACACAGCACAAGTTAGCAACCGTCCTCAAGGGTACGTCCGTAGATAGTTGCCTCGAGCTGTACAAGAATCGGGTTTCAAAATGGTCTCCTCAAACATCTCGCACACACACGCAAGCTAGAGGGGAGTAAATTCTTGAGCAAGAATTTTCTTCTGTTTTCCCCCAGGGACGGTTTATCCGGTAAGTATTTTTTCCTGTCTTTCCATCACCCCTACTGCAACCTCTATGGCCCCGAGGTTATAAGGCAATCATTGGAAGAAATAGCGTCTAGGCTAAACCCCAAACCGTCTGAAATCAAGCGCGTTTACATTATCACATCGATAAAGGTTACATCAACTCGAGTGTAACGTTTGCCGTGTCGAAGAAGGAAGAGGAGGCCTGATACAGGTGCATCTGTACCAAGACACGTGCGCTTTAAGAGTAATATTTTTGTAAATAATCGTACACCTCAATGATCCCTTCGTTTGTTGTGGTAACTGTTATCGTGCCCTTCTCTCAAATGTTACGGGAATGATAAATGGCTAATAGGTACTGTCAACAAAACCGCCACAGATGGAAGAAGTGCGCCACGTGCGACTGACAATGAACTGATGCTTTAGCGTTTGCGGATGCTATCTGTGATAAGAGAATAATGCTTATATCTTGAATGTCAATATAAGGTGATACTGTGAGTACACTGAATTGAGCTACAGGCAGGTGAGTGACTAGTAATTTGCATATTTCAATCATTCGTTCCTATTAAATGAAAGCTCCCATAATGTACTCAAAAGACTGTAGAGACCTCACGAAGTAAGTGGTCAGTTTGGGGCTTCTCAAACAAGAACAAGGGTAAATAAACAAAACCTTCAAAAACAGACGGGTGCTTTTTTGTTGGGTGGAAGTAAAACCAAAACAAAAACCGTTTAGTGACCGATCAAACAGAATTCCAACCGGCCAGATATCCCAATGTTGAATGTACCGTAAGCACGCAATCGTGTCTTCTTCGTTTATCTCTGTAACTTCCTCAAAATGAACTGCTGCTGCTGCTAGCAGCATGAGAAACACGAAGTGTTAACCTTGAACGAGGTATGGCCAATTTTGCCACCACCCACCTGAATGCCAAACCCCACTCACAGCATCACGCCTAACTATATCCGTAGCGGAGATGTCAAAACCGATGTCGCATTCGTCTTTGTGGCGACGAGAAGCTGTCAAAAAAATTCCAAACCCCACCCCACTCGACCAAAATACACACACAGTCACACAAAAAGTGGCTCAGGTAACCACCGAAAAGGTGCACCGAAGTGTGACGTGCGAACAGTAAAGTGCTCTGAAGAGTGGCGCTTACCTTTTGGTACGGTGTGGGAGTTGATGATGATGATGTCAACATGAGGAGAACCGTCTGCGTCTCACTAGGAAAACCAGGCGTTGCCATCACTTTTCTGTTTGATCTTTGGAAGCTTTCGCATCCAAAACCGTTCCCATTCTCTTTGCCGAAGCAGTGGAGGAAGAATACGAAGCGTAAGACACCTGGGGAGATTAGAAAATGTTGCTCGCAAAAGAAATCCCCCTCCGACAAACACTTCGTTGCCATGGCTTTCGCGCCCGGTTAGTGGAGCTGTTGCTGTTAAATGATGCATTAAGGAATCGCTTCTAATCGATTTGCGAGATTTGGGAAACAGCCGCCTCCACCAAGAGGCACTAGCTAGCTAGCAGCAGAGCAAGATAATGTTGTTTACTTCGAAATCGAATCACGAAAAGGCATCCACACTCCACTCCAGCAGAGTGAGCGCACTATATAGGACTTTCAAATAACAGACTTCATTTTAAGGTGTAAAATGAATTTTGAGCATGAGATAAATTGGATTGGCGGGTTTCACACAAATGGTTGTTAAGATAATTGCAAACATTTCAGGTAATGTTGGTCTAGGAATCATCAACAAACTTTTCTGTACAATAGTCAATAGCCAAAGACTTAAACTAGATATTCATTCGAGAGTCCGATTCCAAACATAAGTTTTTAAAACTGAAACTATAAGCAACTCCCCTCCAATATTTGCACAAAAGTGAATGGGTAGTGAAGTTTCATTGAGTCGAATCAAACATTACTAATTCAAAATCAGCTCAGCCGCCATTCCACCACGCAGATAGTTGGAGCTCTTGCGATGCCTACCTCGAACGTGGTCAATCTCCTCGTTTATCATCCAAATGCTCACGAAAAGGGTGTAAACAGGATGGGGGGGGGGAGAAGGTCGTCCACAAACTCCAAGTGGACAATCGTTTCTGCCCCTGTCACTCACCCACGGGTACACGTGTACCCGTGCAGTCATCGTTGTTGCTGTTTTCTGTCTCCAAAACCGGACCTTTGAACAACAATCACTGCGAAAAGCTACTCTTGCGTATAGCATCATCATCATCCCCCTCGGGTTGGTGGCACACACACACTCTCGAGGAGATGATATGCCCGCGCGCGCGTGTGTGTCTCGCTTGTTTTGTTGCCATGAACTTCTTCCTCACCGTAGAGAGCTAGGAGAGCCGCAGCTATATTGGGGCCAACGTTGCGTGCATTCGTTCACCCCTTTCCTTTTCTTCCGCAGCGGTTTCTTTGTATAATGCAAAACAAAAAAAAATCAGCATGCGTATCCGTACACTTTACACATACTAAAGCATCAACGCCACACCGACACAGGGGAACAGCAACAGCCCCCCCAAAGCAGCTCTGGTGAGGAAGGAAAAAGATGGTAATTTTTTAAATAGCAACCCCCAACAAACGCAAATTTGCAAATTGCTTTTATGCGCGCCGTGTGAGAGAGATAGAGGGAAGGTGAGCAAAGCAAGTGTGCATGTATGTGTGTGTGTGTTGGATTTTTGCAACCCCTTGCGCGTTGCGATCCCCAAACAAAACAAAAAAAAGGTACTTCCATTCCATGCGCACACAAATAAGCGAAGCGCAATATTTACACGTTCGTTTGTTTTGTTTCATTTTTAGCCACAGGTGAAATGCAGTTTGGAATAAGGTGGGGAGGCCATCAAATTAAACCTGCACATGAAGTAGAGAGTGTTTATTGAGAGGCCGTTTTTTTGTGTGTCGAATTTTGTTATGTTTTGCGGTACAGGTAACGTTGCACACCGTTTTGAAAGAGAAATGTACCGCTTTCGTTCCAAACCGACAAAAATCAACACTTCTCCTGTACGAACAATAGAATCTGTGAATAGTGCGAAACGTGTATGAGGAATTGTTTTTAAAAAATGCATTTTTCTGCCTCGCCAACCAGCTTTACTGATTTATGCATACGAAAAAACAACCCAAACTTATGACTTTCCATTGCAGATATGAAATATAAATAAAATGATTAGTGAAAAAGAGTTTTTTGTGATAAATTAATGCGCAAAAGACTAGTGGACACACTCAACACTTCTTGACAATGCATACTTGGCAAGTCACGCCGCTTTCTGCTTGATCATTTTATGAAGCCTTTCCACATGGGGATACTACCTCTAGGAATGACTTCACAGAAATGTAGTTCATGGTTACAATAACCACCTAATGTACTTCTGGGTGCTCCAAGCACGCAAACTTTTTGGGCAGGGCACACAATATCCTGTGACCGATTAATCAACACCATCAGAACCACCACCAGACCAGGTTGGAAGGAGTCGAGAACGCGTGTGCCCCGGGTGTCTAGGTCGACTACCCGACTAGACCAGATGTCCCGACTAGAGCCAAAGTTGGTCGGAAAGATCACAATCTCCGCCCCTTCAACTCACAATAGAAAAAAGTACATTTATTATGCCGCGTGTGGAGAAGAAGCAAAAGCATATCCACCAGGGAGTACGCAACGTACGGAGCAGCAAAACACGAAGGAAATCTCTGCAAATTAGCTGCACGCCACATAGTTAGTGTGCTGGTGTTGCACTTGTTTGGGACTGAAACACACACACACACAAACACCGCTGTGGAGACCGTTTTTTGACCATGAGCCAGATTTAACCCCGTTGACCGAAGGTTCTCCCGGGGATATGGTAGATCCGCTGTACGCGCGACTCCACGTAAGTCCGCACTGTTTGAGATTGATTTGTGAGCGGGTAACTATACGTGTTGCCCCCTTGGTTTGGATTATTTCTTCACTCTTGTTTTGCAATCGATCGATTCCGGCCTACCAGGCACGCATCCAATCCACTCCGAAGAGTTTGGTGTAGCATTTCCCACCTCGTTTCAAGTGTCCGAATAATAAAAAATCAATACTTCTATACTGTCAGACCCGTTCGATTTGGAGGTCATGTTAACCCCTCGAACGGAACATTCACGAACCGTTCAAAATTGGGACAAACTGCAATTGGATCTGGTCATTTAAAGGTGCCTCGGTGGTGATGCTGACCGTGACCAGCAAAAATCAATTCCCCAACGGGGATACACTAATTGGAAAGATTTCATATGACACTGACAGGTTGGGTACAGTGTTTTGTTTAAATTTTAATCCTCACATACGACTCAAAAACAACCGATGACAACCTTGAAGTTCATCCGTTGCAATCCTTTCTCATTCTCAATAGGCGAGTTCCCGGAAGAAACCAATTCCATTGGCCACGGGACCATCCGGATGGATATGGCGAATTTTAACCGGGGTGATCTCATCCCAAAGCACTAATTCACGAGATGTCGCGATAGCTGAACGAGATGCAGAAAGAACACACAAAAAAGCAGCTTTTTGCGAAAAATCTGGTTTTTGCCGGCGAACCCCGGGACCAAGTGGCGTCATTTCTTAATACATTGTGATGACGATGGAACACTCTCTCAGAGGCGAGATAAAATTGGTTCAGCTGTTGGAAGGCGAGGACTTTGAGCACCAAAATGGACAAATGGAACGAACAGCTAGACAACCGTTGCAACGGTACTGGTTTGTTCCGAATTGGTACCTTTGAAGAGGAGATTAGGCAACATGTGAAAGTTCCGTTTGAAAAAATATGCTTTTTTCTCACACTGCGATGATCTCATGTGTATCACTTTGATTTGCATGCAGCAAACAGATCGGAACACAGGTCACGGTCAATACTAGGAAGGTTCACTGTTCCAAGAATTCCAGACGAGAAGCTATCTTCAACAGAAACTAAATCAATTTTACATGTATAACAAGAATTACCTGGTTCCCAGGGTTGTATCTATTCTGCATATTCAGTTATCCATAATAAATTTGTTGTGATTAATTACCTGTAAAGAAAGAGAGAAAAAACGAAACAAATATTTTAATATTTGCATTACTGATACCTTTAGACGTATAGAACGAAAATCTAATGAAAAATGGAAATATCCATTATTCGTTCATCACCCTACAAACTCCGGGTAAAGTCCCGAAACGTGCTCTATCTCTGTGCGGTAACTCTGGAACTGCCAACCCAATCCCCTTCTGTGGATTGTTTATACAATCGAGACACAGACGAAGGAGTTGAAACTGCGTGATGGCATTCATGGAAATTTATTTCTCGTAACAACACAAAAGCTGAACAAACAACTGACAACATGGATTAAAGCCTATCATTCGATGACGTCGTTGGCGGCGAATGCAGTGAGATGATGTTGGACAATAATTAATGACACCGTGTACGCACTAAAGGAGTCTTGAGGGTCGTTATATCTCCCCGGCTCTCTACAACAAACATGTCTATGATAAATCGTCGTTGAAAAGGCTATTACCAAAAAACAATTAACCTGTTCCAAATAAATAAACTCACAGTTTTGGAACCTTTTTTTCACAACATCACCAAGAAATTATGACTGCAGGTCTAAGTCCACAAATAATGTCCCAGTTTCCTGTTTCCGAAAACCACCTTCAATGTCTTGATTGATGAACCTTGCTGGAACTCCTACCAGTTCCAATCTAATTACCGTTCAAACCTGTTATAACCTAATCCTGTTTAGATTTCCGTGCCACTGATTCCAATGATTACTTCCGCGCTCACCACCCCTGGCCCGTGACGGCTGCCCTTCTTCCACATGGCCGGGTGTAGTTAAAAGGACATTAAAGCGCAAGCTTCACCGTCCCACACACACACACGTGATAACATACATGCGTCGTTTTCGTAGAGACACATCGTGAGTCCTCAACCAGTATCAAATCGATTGGTTGGCATCGATTCTAACGCGTTGTCGTGTGTCTCCTGGGCAGGAAAACACCCGGAAGTACCTCATTAGCGAACTGCACACACGTACCTTGAGTGATGGGGATATTGCTAGATCAAAGTCCCGCAACGTCAACGACCGATGAATAATGTCCTAAGGGACTTGGGGGTGGACTCCCAGTTAGAATGTAGGGCATGTTGGGAGAGAACTGAGGATATGCGTTGTTGACGTAGTACTTGAATACGATATCGTTCAAAGTTCCCGTGGCTAATGTTCCTGGAGCATTCACTGTTCAATCGAAGCACATGAAATGTTTCATAAACAATGCAACAGAGAATTTAGTCAAGTGGGGACCATCGTGTTTGCTTTAACTCTGAAATATGTTTCTTCATTAAAGGACATTCTTGGAACACCATTCACGTTGATAATAATATGGGATATTCTAGTTAGGAAGTAAGTTTGTTTGCTTTTCATTATAAAATGACCCAATAATGGGAGTTATAATAAAACAAACAATTCATACTTGATCCCTCTGGCTTACTTCCGTTCAACAAGTTATCAGTTCTACACATTCTACCCATTTGCTCAGCACATTCAACACAGATCGTTTGTCCCACTTTGGCCCTACCAGTGTGCACGAGGAAAGTTTAAAGTGCCTGGTCGGCTTTTTGTGGCGGTTCGAGCGACCATAGTAATCAGCTAATTGTGCCCATCGTTTATCTTGTTAAAGCTAGAACAAACACAAACGCATTATGTTCATACAAAACAGGGAGGATAAAAATTCCCTTTGCTGCACCAGTGTACATTTCCGAAGCGACACACAAATCGAGCAAACAGACGCTAGCTGAACAAACAAACTAACCCAAAAAACCAACACGAACCAAGAAGGACGGGGTTACTTATGGGTGAAAAGAAAATGGCGTAGAAACGAGGCTAAATAGGACACTTTTTTGGCTGTTCTCAACACCAACAAAAGAAGGAAGAACAGCATTTTCGAAACATGTGTCTGAATGAGTTCCTAAAATCCTTAAAATAATATCCAACCTTGATTACTTTGTTTTCCAACTTTTCAAGCTGTTTGACCACATTGTTTTGGATAAAGTGTAAAGCACAAACATAATAATAATTATCAAAAGATAAAGCGGTTCCATACAAGAAAAACCGGAGGGAAGACAACATCATGAAGAAATATTTTCCTTTTGCGGCCTAAAGCAGCATGATCCCAACTCCGCAGGCAGGTAGCGAGATAATCATCTATATGGTAGCCATTCGGCGATATAAACACACTTGTATTAAAGCTTTTGATGATCCTTAGCCGACGGCTTTTTGTGTCCTTCTTTTTCCTTGAAGCTGAGGAGATCTCAAAGAGATTCAATGGTCAAGCAATGGAATAAAACAAGCGAAGGAAAGGTTCTATCCATCGATCCTAAGGTACGGAAGCCACATTTTTGGGACAATATCGCAACGCCCGGCACGCTTAGCATCAAGAAGAAAGCTCAAGGCATACACATCGAAGTATTTGTCTATACATAAGAACCTTTTCAAGCCGGGGGAAAAACAACCCGTAAGGTTGTGGAATGTTTTTGTATTTTTATCTGTATGCTTATGGTATCTTCCTACTTTCCGGGACATTCAGGTTGTACCTCCGGTTGTGAACTATTTTTTCACCCATTTTTATAGGTTCCATATTGCTGTACTTTCATACTGGGAACAGTTTAAACATCGATAAGATATGGGTGCAACCTTTTCTGAAGCACCTTTCTACCTGTGGTTCAAACCGGCTTAACTACTCTGCCCAACCTTTTTTATTCGTCTACAAATACACTGGAATGCAAAAGGACATCGTAGGAATGGAGCGCAAATATTCCTTTCTGGAGTTCCTCCGAAAAGAGGACAGTTTGGTAAGGATGAAAAAGGTCTTCCGAATCCCGGGAGGGAATGTGTCTTTTAACCCTTAAGAACACTACCCCAATGGGATCTCATTAGAGAACGCTTCTCATGTACTCCCGCTTTGACACTTTTGTTCTTTTGAGGAAGAACAGAGATCACCGTTAACGCAAGCTTAAAGCAAGTGTTAATTATGTGTTAAACCTAATGAAAATCTTCCAACGTACAATGCGGAAGCAGAGCTTGGCCACACACACAACTTCGCGGAAGATACGCATCTTCGAACTACATTTGAACGAAAGCAATTTGGCAACAATACTCTCCCTGTCCCTTTTGTTTCAATGTGTAGCATCATTTTCCAGTGTTCCCATGGTGGTAATGGTTTTGGTGGTTGAGTGCCTCCATGCTTCTATGTGGCTTTGGAGTTTGTTTCATCTGGCGATCATCGTAAGCCGCAATGAAGCCATCATAATGCTACATTCAATTGCACCGCTACTCCAATACAATTAGTGCACAATGGGACAGTCATTTCTTCCATTTGGAGACACAATCCTCCAGCTCGTGGAACTGGAGCGGTTCCCAAAGAGCTTTGAAAGACCCCAAACGGCAACGGGACCATTAAACGGAACCGAACACGACAAAAGGTTATAAATTGAAAAATTGTTTTACAACCATTCATCCCTTCATGCCGGGTCTCGTTCCTGCGAAGACTTCGCTTAGCGGATCTCTGTGTGCGCTATTGGGCCATTCCACCCCGAACGTCAAGCCCGACGTTTCTCTGGAGTTGATCAACAGTTGTTGGGAGCACACTTGAGCAACAATCAACATTCCTAACCCAATGAAGAACACAACCTCAACTCCAAACGAAGACTGTGGGACTTTCGCTGGGACATTAAAGTGCGGGCGGTTGTGGAGGAACCGAGAAATGGAGTTGTTACAATTGTTGACAGATTAAGTTTGATCGAGTACTTTCTCTTTCGCATCATGCATAAGTAGTGAGCAAACGTTTGAATAGATCTGAGAGCATTACGACTAGGTTTTATCAGCAAAACATTCCACAAACCGCGGTCTTTCCACTATCTTTGAAGATCTCGAATATCGTCTCCACCATCTTTGGGATCATCTTCCATTACACGCTTTGACAAATCGCATTTTCCGCATCCGTCACCAAAGACACTGCTACTCGTGTGGACTAGATTTTGCCACCCCACGATGCAGGGAATACCTCAAACGGAAATTTAATTTCCATCAAACCGTCAGCCCCACACCGATACCCACTCGGAAGGAAATCGTCAAAGCAGCGAGGAGGCATGGCTTTCTTGCTCCCATCGGGGGTTTTGCCCGATGTTTCCGGGGAGCGAATATCGCTTCCGCAAACACCATCAAACAACCGCCAAAGCTCACATTACTCCATCGACTTCCGAAGAAAGCAACAAAGTAGAGGGGAAGCAAAAAAAAAACAAGATAGAGGAACCTGGACATAACAAAAAAGATGTGTAAGTAGACGCGTAATCAGTGAGGAGGGAAATAGATTCGTATACGCGCGCACACGTAGTCGGGTGTTGGCAGATGCCACGGGGAGAAAGTTTTTTAAGCTTTCGCGAACAGTTACTGACGATGTGCGGTGCACACTATTGCCACGGTTGCGCGCCTCTTCCTTGCGTACCATTTCGAAACAGGTCTATGACCGATTTTTCTGTTTACTGAAGGGTTTAACTGGATAATTTCGGTTTCAATTACGTTCAAACGTTAGCTCAGACGCTTGGCAGAATGTTCGACAAAAGGGAAGTGGCTTCCTAAAGCAGTTGGCTTATATTGCAAAGGTAATGTAATACAAAAAGGGATTGAAATTCGCGATATCATGCATTGCGTGGACAACCGTTCATTGAGCACCGCTGTGTCAAACAATGCTATCAGCAAATGCCGATCAACAACCAACAAACACCGTCGTGATGATGGTTATCGTTTTTTGATTGCGAAAAGTTTGAAGCGCAACACCCCATCGTTGAAAACTGCATAACTACCTCACGAGAGCTTTTCATTCGAGACGAGGCATCTTTTTTGAGGTAATGTTGAAGACTTATCTCCGGTCAAAAATCCCCCCCATTGCTGATCGATTAAACGATACCCCACCTCAATTCTGTGGAGCTTTTTTTGAGGACGTTACCTGGTCAGTTTGATTTTCTGGGTTGTAGCTGTAGCGCACCGTAATTAATTTACGTCATCCAATAAAAGTGGAATGCGGCAAAATTAATCAAAATCCTATCGGCAACAAACCCGAAGAAAAAAAACACGTTCAATTTAAATTACTATTCACAATAAGTCCCGCTACCTGTTTCTGGCAGGTGTTTTCGTACCAAGTCGGTTGTACTGTTATAGTGCGCTCTCTATTTACTATAAATTCCGTTGTTCGCCAACTGGTTCAATTGTTGGCTATTATTGGTTAGCCTATCTTATTTTGATTCTTCAGCATATCGCGCCTAAACACGGGATTTATGCTCCAAGTTTATGCTTCGATAATGTTTCTGTTTTACCTTCTCCAAACCAAAGTTAGTAAAATGGACACCCGAGAAGGGGGTTAGTTGCTTTTCCTGCTCTTTGTTCGGAATCAATTAATCCACTTCTGGAATAATTAAATACGTTCATAAATGTGGTTTGTTTTTCACGCAAGTCGATGAAAAACGTTGATTGTAGCTGTTCCGTACACGAAAGCGATTATTTTAAATTAGAAATTGAACGCGGGACTGTCGTGAGATTGGGATAAGATTATTATGAAATGAGTTCCTCTGTGCAAAAAAAAAAACAAAATCAAACACACAATAAATAGAAGTAAATGTGATACGGTAAACACAAACAAAAATTCTTTAATTAAGCACGATAACCAATACAATGATGAGCAACACGGAAAGCAACTCCAAAGTGTAAAAGTGAGAAAGAGAGATAGAAAAATAAAAATACCCGACAGATTTCTAATTTCCGGCAATTTATGTCAACATCGCAAACGTCAAACGGTTACGCTAAGCTAACCTTGAATAAAATTTACTTCGTTTAAAGTGGTGGTTGAGTCGTTTTTTTTATGCCCATTAGTGTCCATTTTTTCCCTTTTACTTAACTTTATAGTTTAAAAGTTTAATTCCATGTGTGCGCGTGCACGTATTTGTGTGGAAAATATTTCAATAAACAAAAAAAGGGAACGTGTGACGAACTCGGCCCATGTAAAGTTACATCTCGCACCAACACACCGGCACAAGAGGTTACGTTTTAAACGCCATTTGTATCCCAAAACTGGTCAACAAGTCGTGATTGTAATGTTTATTGTTGAAACGACCGATGGGCGCTGATGTGAAGACTTGTAACCGTGACCGTATTTTACCGTGGCGTACGATGGTCTGTAGTCACCGCAATATCCTTTCCATTCGAACGTCAATTCGAAACGGTGGCAACACACCAAAAACAGTTGGTAGTAGTTTCGCTTTCAGCTTCGTTACGCACAAAATGATACCGGCACCTTTTGCACCAACATCTTATGGGTCAATTAAAACATCTGACTCTAACGGGCGCAAAGAACCAGCTGTCAAGGTTGGAGAACTCCTCCTCCGAGAAGAGAGAGAATTATATATCTGGAAAACTATCGCAACCAGATACCAGAAGCTTAGCGTCCGGAAGTTGACAAAAATAGCATGTTAGGACACAAGATGCCAATTAACGCAAAACCTGTCCAACCGACTCAAGTGGCCGTCTTCTTGGAACACGTTAAACCACTAACGATGGAACAGCAAGTTTGGAGTAGGGCACATCAAAATTCGAAATTCGACGCGAGCTACGGACAAACGTGTCCAAATTTCGATCTCGCGCATTCTTCGCATTCCATTGTACCTCACCTGTATTCTCCACCCAACCCTACAAAAGCACACACATACACTCCGAAAGAGTAGTAGTTGTAGCGAGTGTGACCGAATGTTTACAAACATCGTGGCCTCCACCGTCACCGTCCATCGGATATGAATATCCGAAACAGGGTTGACAGTTGGCAACCCTTACCATAAATTAACCCCTTCCAATGGTTGGAAGTGGCATAATAAGTGGAAGTAGCCGGAGCCGGGTGACACTGATTGGAGGTACCAGTGCGAACCGAACATGGACGGGGACCAACCGATGGAGTCGTCACCGAAACCGATTTTGGTGATCGGAATGACAGTTCCCTCGGTAACGCGGGAAATGGGGGTCACTCACTTTCAATTGTGTTCAATCAAAATTCCACCAGGGGAGGGGAGGGTGGATGGGGTGGACAAAACCTTCCAAATGGGTTTTGTTCGGTAGCGTACGTCTAAACTTTAAACCAAAACTCGTCCCGAATTAGACGAAACCGGGCGGAATAACGAGGTCGCTTCAATCTCTTAACCCCAACCAGATGGATTATGAGAATGCGTGATCTACAAAAGCAAACGTGAT
Source organism: Anopheles minimus (assembly GCA_000349025.1). Classification (NCBI taxonomy): domain Eukaryota; kingdom Metazoa; phylum Arthropoda; class Insecta; order Diptera; family Culicidae; genus Anopheles; species Anopheles minimus. The sequence continues at coordinate 2,097,268 of KB663721.1, forward strand.
CGCAAGTGCAACTAGCAACAAAGGCAGGCGAAGTAATTTGGTCCGAAATTCTTCCCAGTTTTGATATGATTGTAAACAAAGTGAAGATTTCGGAATTTTATTTGGAAAAACCAAAACCTCAATTTCAAACCCGCAAACATAAAACCCTGTAAACAGATATACAACACCCTTTGGCATTCTGGTTCTTTCACAGCCAGTGACTTTGTGCTACAAACATTCACAATTATTCAGGGTCAGCAGCAGGGCAACTGTAGAAGCAAACAGAACCAGCAGAAACACAAACACACGAAGAATCCAATGGAAGTCTTCAATGTGTGACATAGTATCCATTCCGAGTCTAGAATCGACCTCACGTAGTAATCGTCCACAGGGAAACCTCATCAACCGTAAACGACGGCGAAGACGTTTCTGGTTTGAGGTTGCTGCTCTGTGTGGTGGACTTTGGATCCAACGTCGTACATTCCCGTTCATGTCGATACTTATAGGATAGCAGTAAACTCTGCTAGGTGGAGCGTCGTTCCACGAGATCCGCAACACGCGTACCTTGCAAGGCCAACTGCTATTTCTAATCGCGGCCACCACCGGCTGGTAAGCAAAATACGCTAAGATATCCACCGGAGCAGTTGTAAGTTTTCCGAAAGGATGCACATGAAAACAAAAACACCTCCCCACGTGTCGTAGGTAAGTAGTAGTGGATGATATTTTGACTAACTTCTGGAAGAGGAGCAATTGGAGCCAAAAATAGTGCAACCAACAAGGTCACCGTCAAGTAACAGTAAGGTTTCACCATTGACGTCTGCAGGAGTTCATTAACAATTTAACGCTTTACTCAAATATTGTTCGTTATAAAGTCTCAATAAAATCTTCCTTGAATACAAACTTACATCATGACATCAGCACTGCAGAGTTCTTGCATTCTTCTGGACTTTCTACGCCATCGAGTATTTAAAGCGCTTGTTACAGGAAAGTTTTCTACATCCTCCTTCAACTTGAAGTTGACTTTACGTAGAGTTTTGCGCAATCAGTAACGAGCGGTTCATGTGCCCACCTCAATACATCCAAATGCATTCACACACAAAGGAACGCCACGAGTACATAAGCAAACACAAGGTTAAATTACTTTTTTTTTCTCGCTTATAAGAACCCAGCAATTTATGCAAAAGAAGACTGCAGTGAAATGGCCTCAACCATCCAGAAGCAAGAATGCCCAACACCAATCAAATGTCCACACGCCGTCAGTGGCCGTGAGGTTAAAAATCAATAAATGTCGCCGTCTCGACCGCAACCGGTAGCAATGGCGGCGGCACCTTCCACCTCACGAGACGGGACCTTCACGTTGGAAGTTGAGCAGTTGGCCACCATTTGCTCCCAATAGCGGTACTCCCTAACGACCCTCCCCTGATGCGGTAAGGTTTTTGCCAAACGCCTAAAGCTAACTTGCCCAAGGCTCCAACAACCAACCAGTAATTGCAATGGCAAGTTGCTACTCCATTCTATTAGTGAGCAAATGGCGCTTGCATGATGGGGTTGTGTGCATGTCAGTTTTTGACCTACCCTAAACGTTACGACTGCAGTCTGGTTGTATGCGAATTTTTACGCTAACTCCACCAAGATTAATCGATGTGAATAAAGCAAGTTAAAAGATTAGCTTCTAAATCAATCGCAAAAACTTAGTCTGTAGCCAGTTCCAATATTAGCTGCCGCAGCTGAGATAGTGAGATGGAGTGGGAGAGCCTCCATGGTGGGCTAATCCCAACGACTCGCGCGGAAACCCTCTCAGTGTTTAATCCCACTTAAGCCTCTCATAGTTCGAGCATGGTTTCAAACCAGATTAGGGATCAAGCTTCAAAGCCACATTCCGTGGCGTTTCACCAATGGGGTGGCTGGCGTATTGCAAAACAGTAGGCTTTACTCGAGGCAAGACTCAAAACTTGCAGCTGGCCAAAGTGATCAAAAACAGCGTTGGCTGGACCACAATTGTTGGACTATACGAAAGATGAATGATAGTGGACCCTCTTGATGGCGAAATATCAAGTTACGTTTGTTGAGAGATGATAATCGTAATAAAAATCATACGGAACAATAATTTTACTGTCCATCGAAACCCTTCACAGAACCTTCTCAAAATCTCAATCACGCTGATCACGAATCTAAAGTTGCTTATCAGGAATTTGTAAAAAAATTCTTCTCGATCTCGAAATGTTCTAATTGAGTACGCTGGTAGAGTAATTCTTGTGACCAGATCACTTGGAACCGCTTTCGATAAGACAAATTGTTCCAAGAAAAAGTCGTCAATGGCGTCTAAGAATTTCGGACTACTCATAATGTCTTATATTAAATAATTTACATCGAAAAGACCATTGCATTCCAGAACACAACTCACTGCTAAACCTTGACTGTTGGTTGAATCTTGATGAGCGCCTATCAGCAATGCGTCTTATCAGTTGCCGGTCAACCGAGAGGCCAAGAACGGAATTCGAGCCATAACATGAAATCCACCCTCCCGAGGAACTATTCTAACCAACAGCAGATAGATCAATGACCGACCGCATCATCGTAGCGCACCGCAGCCAATTCCGAGTGCATCGTGGAAAAGTGGGTAAATAAATAAATTACCCAGCGACACAACGCTTAAGCATGCGCTTCAACAAACTGACCCATATTGTAGAGCTGCACCCTTAAGCTGCCATAAAAAAAGCAGAGCATGGAATACATGCACGGCTCCGGTTGGTTGGAACTGTGACAAGTAAGCTACGAGAGTTGTCACAAACTGGGCCAGCCCTTGGGACATTATCAGTGGAGCAAATAACGCGGCCCAACTCAAACGTTCTCTAACGTTGGGTTGCCGGAGGAATGGACAATGTCCAACAATGGCAGTTTCGAAACAACCAAATAAGAAGTAATGCAAATCTGGTGTGAAAAAGACCATAATCAAATTCGTTCGCGAATAAACGTGCCGAAGTTTGGTCGTTAAGCAGTCGTAAGCACAAAACATTTACGAAATGACTTCTGCTTCCTTATTTCTTATGTCCTTACCTTGGACAATGTGGATTTCCAACAAAACCGCCACAAATAAGGGTCACTGGCAGGATGGGGAAGTTTTTTTTTCTGCAGGTTGCTTCCCTTTTAATTTTCTTCAAGTTAATTTATTGAAGGTTACCGGCGCCCTAACGTTCCAATGGTATGGGGAGCAAACTTGAGGGTGTAAAACTTTTTTCCCTCAGCCAAACATAATCAATAATTCAACAACCATCCTCCTGGGGAGTTACTTTGCGTTGGGATTTTTTCTGTGAGATGGATGAGGGACTACGATAGGTTTAAAAAAATGGAAAATGGTAGCTATTATTTAGATCAAATTCGATTCCATTCTCCACAAAGTCGGTGTGGAAGTAATATGGCAAATAAATCACAGATGAGCAGGGCTTTCCTTGTAAGGATGTAGGAAATATGGTATTTGCTGCCATTTCTTAAATAAAAGCAATAGCACCAACTGCTTTTCTTGGGACAAGGGGGTACATAATCTACCTACATCGGGCTCCACACTTAAATTGGTCCACAAATGGTCCAAAAACCATTTCTCTCCTTCCAAATTACCCTTCACCAACCACCAGGCCAGCAAGCAGCAGAGGCACGATTTAAGCGTCGGAAAAGCGAAAATCATTGGGTGTGCATGAATGAAAATTTAGAAAATACTACATCTCTAAACACTAACGGTGATGGTTTGGGGTGAAGGAAAAAAAAAGAAAAGAGATAAGTACGGGAATGTCTTTCATTTCTTATGCGATTTGCTTGGATGGCTATCTGGGCTATCTAGAGATGATCATTAGGATGATGATGATGATAGTCGTGTTGTGGTAGCTTAAACAAGCCAGATGCAATCGGGGGCAGACTTTGAGATGCTTGCGGTTATAGGAAATGTTTTTTGCCAAGAAATGTTACAAAAGTTTAATGCATGTTGAAGTTTCAAACTAATACAATTTATCGGAAGATGAGCTTTATTTCCTTCAAGAATGATTGATGCACGTTACGAACATCTCCGGTAATAGCTTCTACTGAAGGTACTAATTCCACTAAAAAGTTAGACATGTAACAAAAACTGTTGGAACTTTTGTTTTGTGCTAAGCATCCTGTTCCGACAGATCCGACACCCTCACCAGAGCACGTGCATGCAACACGTGAATGGAAATCATGAACCCTGTCAGAAACCGGATGAAAGGATTACCTCTCGTTCACGGCGGTGATAGTCGGCTTTGGCGCGTCGAAAGTAACTTTCCATAAAAGGGCTTCCGGCGAAGTTACTACCCACTTTGTGGAGAACAAAAGAACTTCCAAAACAATCATTCAAACCCAGACACGTGTGCTTAAATGATTGATTCCACTTCTTTCACAAGACACGAAAGCAAAATAACACAATTTGTGGCTTATCAAAGCTTATTTGAGTGTAATAAAAAAAATAAAGAAAGGTTTTTATCCTCATATTATCTTTGAGAAGTACATATTTTTGGATGCTTTTAAATAAACTACGATACGATTCACTTATTCAACACCCTTTCCTACCCTTGTATGCAGAAATCGATTGTCGTAGGCTTACTTCAGGCTTTACAGGACAAGGGAAGGTCTGACTGACAGCTAGTTCCGTCATTTTCCCTTTTCTTCCTTTCTTCCTTTGCGAAGGTGACGTGTTGTATACTACTACACCCGTTTATCCTTCGTTTTGTCAACTTTTCTCCAGTATGAAGCAAAAAAAAGAGACAGACCAGGAAAGCTAAAGACAACTTTCAACTCCATGCCAAACAACTTGGAAACGTCCGAGACCGGGTCGATTCATTCATCAAGCTAGGACGAACTGTGTGTGTCCGGTTGTAAGCAGAAAAGCGTCTTGAATGTAGTGGTGAAAACGCATGTGAACGATTTTTCCAACCATTCGACGAAAAGCGGATGCATAATTATTTCATCCACCAGTTTAACCATCCAATATCGTGTTTCTTGTTGAAGTCATTGCGTGTAAATGTGTACAAGACAGTTTTTCGGCTTGATACGATATGGTTCCGTCTGGTCGCGCCCTTCTGGCTGAGTTTTGCAGGGTGGCCCACAAACACCACCACCATCAAAGCTCCCCGGCCACGGGACAAATACACATTTAATCAGCGTCAATAAGCAGCTCCGAAAGGGACGAAGGACGACAGAGTCCATTCGAAGCGTAAAGTGGAGTCGCCCAGTCTGAGGTGTTTATTCTGATTCCGTGTCGACACTGGGTATGAATGTGTGTGTGGGTGATACTAACCTCCCACACTCCCACCCCCCCCCCCCCCCCCCAGATACACACACACATATACACAAACGAACCGGACGAAAACCCGAATGAATCCGAACGAAAAGCTCGTCCTGCGTTCAAGGCAAAAAGGATACGCTTTTCATTACTGTCTCGCTCTCTCTTTTGAAACTTGCTTCTGCTTTCTCCCTTTCCTGCTCTAGTACATTCCAGCAAAAGATATGGAACAACACCCACGCGATTCGAGCGCTGCAAAAGCCGTACCACTAATACACTAACAAGCCGTATGTCATAGTCTGCATTCAGGCGCGTTTTGTACAGAGAAGCTGCGACACGTCTGGCACAATTTCGATCTCAAGGATTCGCTTCTCTCTACGATCCTAGTAGGCGAGTGTGTGAAACGTCCACTTCACTCCAAAAAGGGAGGATTTGCACACAGCTCAAGCTCGGTTCGCGTACGGTGAAAGCTGTTGAGCTTAAAGAAGTTGTAAAGAGGAAGATTCGCTGCAAACATCAGTAGCATGTGCATGCTACCGGTGCAATTAACACGTTATGAAAATAGAAGAATTTTCCCATCCACTCCATTTTCTCAGGGTTTTTTTTTTCCTTTTGAGGATGTAACCCACCAAACCAGTAATTGTTTAGCAAAAAGGGAAATACATCTCGCTGCTTAAACAAACAACGGAAAGCACTGGTACTGGAATGAAAATTGATTTACGACCAGCGAAAACGAACGTGAATGTGGACGGTAAAGAAGCTACAAATTTTACAGTACAACCAAAACGGCGCTTGGGAAATATCGGTCTCCCACCCCCGTTTTGCTATTATTGTCTGGAAAAGGGGAGAAATTTTCGAAAAGCAAATCCCCCGCTGGGGTGGTGAGGGTGTACAGAAAAAAGGGGCAGAAACCAATTGTCGGAAATTGGAAAATATGATATTTGTTTCCAACCATTCATTTCTTAGGGATTGGCGCGCGCGTAGGGATTTTGCGTAACCGAAATGGCCGTGTGGCCGGGTCGGGCGGACTCTTCCGGAGGGTTATGTTACGCTATGGAAGTGGGTTGAGCAGCATATCCCAGAATGTGGTAGGTGTTGCAATCTGTAATAAAATACCACCGCGAAGGAACGTGGAATCTTTATTTCCCTCTTCCCATATGGTGCCAAGCCGTACCGGGACGTGTGTTTTCGGGACGCTATTTTCGGGACGGAAGAATTAACCACAGAAGTGTTTGTTTCGAGAATGATTTTCAAATAAAAGGATGTGAGACAAGATTCCCTTTACAAAAAAGTTAATATTTATGCATTTTTCAATGAGACCGGTCAAATAACAAAATTGCGTGCCTTCCGCTTTAAGAACCTGCTTCGCCCTACGAATATTTTCCTGTTTTTCTTTTAGGAGTGGTACGTAATGATAGAATTTTTTTATATTAAAAATATCACAATTAAGTGAACTTACCTGTCTTTTTCCGTTTCTTCTGCAAAAGCTCCCAAAAATCTTTCTGCAGCTTTATACTCCGTCTAAAAATCTTCAAACTAAAGCTGACCACTTCATTAGAATCGAACGATCCGACTTTTTTTTTGTCTAACGGCTGCACCTAATCTCTCAACACCACCGAAAAGGGAAGAACGACACTATGGAACACCACGAACTGGACCGAAATTCTTTTCATTTGATGTGCACACAGGAAACTGCATGTGTCGTAGGGCTACACGAAAAAATAACAATTACTACACACTCACACGCTTTATCAAACGGCAAATTTCCGGTGGCAACAATCTTCACTGCAAAAGATCAAAAACCCATTAAAAACACTGTGGATGAAAACAGAGAGCAATCGAAAAGAAAGTAGGCATTTGTTTATCACTCTGCGAGCCAAATGGCAGAACGAAACGATACACGCACACACATGCAAGCATGCCCAAGCAAGCACCCGACACACACCAACACAACGCGGGCAGAGGATTGTGTTTAAGGGCGTTGTTTTGGTTTGATTTAATGCTACACTTTTGGTTGGATTTTATGCACTTCACAACACCTTACGCGCACTTTGTTCGAATCGGGGAACAAAACTATTAAATGCACTACTTTATTCCACAACACAGTTAGGGGGGTTCAAACGGATTTTAAGCTTTGCCACGGTTGACACGGATGCAATGGTGCCACGCAAACAGACCAAAGAAGCGCGACAGAGGAGAGTGAGCGAGAGAGAGAGAGACAGAACAATGCACACAAAATACACCATACCAAAAGGAACCGAATGTTGATTTCTTCGATTTGACCTCGCAGGATGATGTCGAAATAGGAGACATTCACTTACGATGGTGGCACAATGTTCGGAACGGAACGTAAGAACAGAAACACTACCTATACATACTTTTATTCCATCTTTTTGTTGTTGTTCGTTTCGCACACACTGTCACTCTATTCTACTGGTGTATCACATTCAATGCACCATACTGTTCGATCTGGCTTTTTTTCTGCCTCCAATTCCTTACAACTTCTGTACTCTATTTTTACAGCTCTTATTTTCACAATCAGGCAAACATTTTTCGAAAAAAAAATCCACAAATGATTGCTGCGATAGGGTAGAAGCTGCTGCAATCTCACACATACTTGTTTGCATTTGCTCGTCGTCGCATGCTTCTGACGCATTGCTCTGCGTGTGTACTGCTGGCAACAAGCATCTCGCAAGGCAACCGGGATTCACACGTACAATTCCGCACACAAGCGTATCATTTCCGTTTCAACTGAACTGCTACTACACCAGCCAATTCTTCTTTAGATTGTACAAATTTATAATCGGTAGCACAATATACACCCAAACACCTCGTGCGGGAGTGGTAGTGAACGCTGTAGAACGGGATTTAAATGCACCTACAGCTAGGTTAACTGCAACGAATGGTTTGCTTTTCTTCACTAACCTACACTGTATTGTTGCTACACCTTCACTGTTGCGTTAATTGTGGTTGCATTTGTCCATGCAAACAGTTTTGCGTAATGTACAATTTTCAGTAACACAAAACACTCGGAACGCGGACGCGACAGACGCACATCCATACGCTTTGACTTTTAGAGTGAGAAAAAAAATGGCTGACACAACAAACACTGCCAGCACCAAATCCGGACTTTCCGCACGGAGCGAGAGGCAAAACTGTGCGGATGGAAAGAGATGCAACGTGCATCGCGTTTACCGCAAATCGCGCCGAACACTGCCGAAGTAGCGTCGCCCATAGTGCGAGATAAATTTGTCCACCAGCACCCAAGTCACAAAACGTCCCGAAGGATGATGGGAAGCAGTAATTAATTTAAAACATTGTTGTTTATTTTATTTCGAATCGTTCACGATAATATTTATGCGAAAAGTAGAACGATTTTGGGAAAGAGTTTTTTTTACCTTTTCAATGGAAATTCATCACGACTATCAACTGCTCGAAAGTACAATATTTGACCATAGTCCTGTGCAAACAAAATTCTAGTGTGCAGATCAAAGTGTCTCTTTCACGCTGTGCCTTTCCTGCTTACTCGCGAGCGAAGCGAGAACTCGAAGAGCGAGACAAAAGGACGATTGATGAAAGTGCCCTAAGAAAAATCGCCAGTAGGAAAAAATTTTCAAGCAACAGCTAATGGAATTTTAAAAATTAGGAAAACGGTAAAAAAAACTAAACAAATTAGTTAGATGTGTTCTGTATTCTTTCCAGAGGATGTATCAGGCAAGACGCTAGTCAGGGAAACTTAATGTTTGACTAAATATTTATTACAAATTTGCTTTTGTGTTGTCCGTGCCGCTCTTCTGTTGTCATCATAAATCAGAGTCCAATTAATAGAACCCCCAGACTATACCCTCGTTAAGAATTGTTATTTATCAACAATTATCCGTCTGTGAACTAATTTAAACGAATTGAACCAGCTTCTTTTACTTCGCCTACATCGTTGAAATCATTCGTCCACGGTTGGTCCAGAGGCAGACAGTGGCAAATACCCACAGGGAAACAGCTGCTACCCGGAATCGAATCGGCAACATTTTCCTTCATAAATCGAATCAATTTGATTATTCGTTTTGTCCTAACAATGGATACAACTTTTATCGCAACCATAAGGGTACCAACGGTTTCGATTGATAATGATTGAATTAGTCACTTCCATTTGTTTCCTTTGGAAAGCCACTATACGATGAGTTCTATTCTTTTCCCCGCTAAAGTGTGTTTTCCCCTTCGCGTTATTATTTTGAAACACCCGTATGCTACCGCAATAGAATTCCGCTGAAAACTGATCCCCCCCTGCACAGCATTAGAATGCGCCCCGAACCGCTAATGGATGTAATTTCTTATTGGCACCCTATTTTTTCACCCCGATTGTACAACCATCGATGCGTCGTGCTGGGGCGCGTGGCAGTTCTGTCTCACCTCGGGGCCGACAATTGAAACTAGACAACAAGGGTACGATGGGAACAAATGGGAAGGTTGAACAGAAGGGCACATAAAGTGTTCCTCGACGCCATGTAATGGTGGTAGAGCCAAAAACGGAATGAACTCTGAACTCATATCCCGACGTCTGCCGTAGTTCTTCAGGACGCCGATGGTGATTATGATGTGGTTTTGGTCTGAGTCAAGGCTAACACGCAATACGGTTCCATTGCAAGGATTGGTCAATGAACGTTTGCCCTTGATCCTTATACTAACGCTTCCTTCCATACCAAACTAAACGGAACACCAAATCTAGGCCAACGTTCAAGAACATTAAAGGCACACAGTTACAAAATGACGCTAGAAAAAAACGGCGAATAGTTAAAGCAATTAACATACTATCCAACAGACAAAAGAAACGTATCCGCATTCCGACTAACTTATCAGAAAATGCAGATGGAGAAAGGCAAAGAAAATTTCGTAATTAAGTCGAAAAAGACTATCCTTTTATCCTCCCCATGACTCACTCTCCGTTTTTTTGCGACCCAACCAGATAATGAAGACATGGACATAAATTCCCCCTGTTATCGTTCGGTAAAATTCGTAATGAAAAAAACATCGACACATTCATTTCATTCCTCAACTAACGATGATACCAAGGACGGGATATTGCAGACGGACGAGTTCCGGGGACCAAAAAATAGGAAAGTAATAAAAAAAAAAACACAAACGATAACCCGCGATAATGGTTGTCGTATGGCCGTTGTAAACGCTTCCTTCCGGTTGTGTTGCGGAAATCATTCCTGTTTCTGTTTCTTTTTTCTTTGTATGTCCTTCGCTCGAACCCTCGTTTTATCTGGCCGTGCCCTTTTTTATATTTTGTTTACAATTTACTCGTTCAATGTTTGAACCAGTCGACCGATTGGGCTATTGGGTCAGGTATGTTTTTCACGACATTTTGCCCGGAATTAAACTAAAGAAAGATTTTTTTAAAAGTAAACCAAATGAAATCATCAGCACAGGCTAAGATTTGGATTAACATATAAAAGATGGTTCTCGAAGTTTCCCCCGCCAAGTCGCGGATGGCCCTCTTTAGAGCTAGGTTGAAGAGTAGACAAGCTAGCCCGTCCCCTTGGTGGTAGCAAAGGGCACCCAAAGAGTTTTTCATCCACCGTGATGGTGGACGTTAGCATATGACGTTGATCATTCTTACAAGTCTGGTAAGCTTGGACGGGATTACAAAAGGCCTCATTGCGTCGCACCGTATAACCCTGGCTATACTATCATATGCGACCTAGAAATCTATGAAAAGATGGAAGGAATGTAGCTGCTACTCCGCTATCTTCTTCAAGATCTGCCGCATGATGAAGATCTGATCAAAAATCTTTCAAAATGTCCCTAGGAAGATTCATTAGTTTTGGACAGGAACAGCAAAGTTATTAGCGATCCTCATGCCTCTATTGAGAACAGGAAAAGGAACAAATCTATGTCATCGTTGTATATCAAGATCCGGAGGTGATCTGTAGTGGATTAGACCATCTAGGCCATGAATCTTAAGAACTGTTTTTTAGCCAACAGATGCATTGTTACTCATATATTCTTAAACATTGATTATAAATCATTACTACCTTTCACCAATTACTTACCCTTGCCACCTTTCCGCTTGGCCAATGCGCGTTTCTTCCGTTGGATGTTTTTCAACCGTGCCGTCTTCTCCCGCGTCATCTTCGTTTCCTTATCAAGCCGTTTCTTCACGATCTGTTCCGGTGTCTTCAGATCCAGATCGCGCAACTTACGCAGATCGGCCTTCGCATTGTGCCGTCCCCAGTGGGTGGTCGGATAGTGACGCTGCACAATCGGTACCGATGAAGCCGCACCACCACCATCACCCTCATCGTCCGACTGTTGGGCCTGTTCCGCCAGCAACTTTTCGTCCAACTTGGTACGCTCCTTCCAGTTGTCGTACCGACCGGTCTTGTACGATGCCGCAATCCAGACGCCATGTTCGGTGCGAATCTTACCCGCCTTGGGGTTTTCCACGTTTACCATCTTTTTCTTCTTACGGTCCCACTTCTGCAGCTGCCGGTTCATACGCTGTCCATCGGCCGTATCACCCACGACACTCAATTCGGCCGAGTTAGCCTGGCGCGTGAAATTGTCGATCGCGTAACCATCTTCCTCGACGGCATCCTTCGCCTGGTATGCGATGAAATGTTCCTCATCACGGGTTGATCCCTTACGCCTTTTTGTCCCGTCCTCTATCTCTGATTTACTTTTCTGCTTCTCCTGCTCATCCGCGTCCAACTCGGCCAATTTACGCTTGTGTTTTTCGATCTTTCTCTCATCCGCTTCCCGTTTCTGCGTCATCACAACCAGCCTCCGGGCGTTCGCTTTCGGGTTCAGCTCGAAAATGTTCGCTTGCGGACGGTAGTTCTTCATTCGCGCAAGGAAATCATTCCTAAAAGCGTCCGGATCGACACCCGGCGTGGAACTCGATTGAACCTCCTGCTTTTGGGTGTCCTCTTTCTTATCTTTCTTCAGCCCGCTTTTCGCCTTTCCTTTCTTCCATTTCTTCCCTTTCGTTTCGCCATCCGGTTCTGTGTTTTCGTGCTGGAAATCTTCGAGCACTCCAAGTTCATCGATTTTAAAATGTTTCGCACGTTTGTTGGACGCTGCCGATGCTGCTGGCCGGGTTACGATGTACTGTTTGTACGCATTATTGCTCACCCGGTATGCCGTCGCTAGGTCGATGTGCTGAATGTACTCCTGCACTAACAGGTGTTCCGTTTCCTGTGTATCGGGTGGAACGATTCCAACCGTTTTCCGATCGGACGGATCGAGTGGTCGATTCAGAAACATGTGTAGATCGATCACGTGTGCGATATCATCGTTGGAAAAGATCGAAAACGCTGTTCCACTTCGTCCGGCACGAGCGCAACGTCCGACACGATGGATGAACAGTTTCGGTTTGCCCGGGAAATGCAGATTTATGACATAATCCAGCGTCGGAATATCGAGACCACGTGCGGCGATATCCGTTACCACGAGCACGTTCACCTTGCGATGCGTAAACTTGGCCGTATTGATTTTCCGCGCTGACGCATCAAGTCCTGAGTACACATGACTGTTAGGAACTCCGGCTTTTGTAAGCATCTGCAATGAAGAAAAGCGAACATGAATAAGGAACAAATCCATCAAACGTTCATGCTCATACTTACCAATGAAATCAATTCCACGTGATGCTGGGTACCGGCGAAAATGACCGTTTGCGCGGTGCTAGGGATCACTTCGCGTAACAACACCAAAAGAGTGGCGTAACGTTCCGCCGGCCGGCAGTAAATGTACTTCAAATCTAGCGTGTCCGGTATCTTCGATTCTACGTCCAATCGGATCAGTACCGGTTGGCACAAACCGGCCGATGCAAAGTCCACCATCAGCTTCGGCAAGGTCGCACTGAACAGTACCATTTGGCGCGATTCAGGCAAACGTTTGATCGTTTCGGTCAACTGTTCGCCAAATCCCATCTCAAACAACCGATCGGCTTCATCCAACACGCAGTACTGCACAGAATTTAGCTTCAGATCCATCTCCACACAGAGGTGCAAAAATCGACCCGGCGTGGCAACAATCACATCCGGAAGCGTGTGCACAGCGGCAAACTGTGAATCCATCGAATCTCCACCGAGTACCAGAATCGTTTTCAGATCCATAAATCGGCCCAGCTGTTTGATGAACTTGAACGTCTGTATGGCCAGTTCGCGGGTCGGGGAAAGAATCAGTGCTCGTGCGCCTCCGCCCGCTTTCGCTTCCCGTTGCTTCAGCTTTTCAAACATTGGAATCAAAAAGCAACCCGTCTTACCGGATCCGGTCTTTGCCATCGCCACCACATCGCGCCCATCCATGATAAGTGGAATAGTTTTGCGTTGAATCGGTGTTGGGATTTTGTAACCCATTTTCAAGATACCTTTGAGTATCGGTGCGCTGAGACCCATCGCCTGGAATCCTCCGGATTTTTTCTTCCCCTTTTTTCCTCCGTCCGCTTCATCGTCGTAGTCTACTTCTGCCTTGTGAAGCGTAAAGCCTGGCACCTCTTCGAGTGTTTTTACACTCATTGTGGACTACGGGAAATACGTTTCCCTCGCAAAAATATAGAGATAAATTCGTCGAACCGGTGCCGCTGGTGAATGAAACACGCGGTTTTGTGCTATTGTTTACGTTCGCGGAATATTTGAAGGCTGTCAGCACTGTCTTCCTCGTATTCTTCTTTTGTACTAAAAACGCGGATGACGTACGTTTGACGGTTACTTTGACAGCGTCTTCAAACAAAAAAGCCGAACTAAAAAAAACACACACAGCCGGGCGGAGTTTTGTTGATATGCCCAGCAAGGAGGAATATTTATACATAAATTCTACTAGAACAACGATTTGGAACGCCTGGAAAACATTCCCACAAAACCCATCGATCAAGCGTCAACAGCAACGGCTGCAAATTTGCAACGAGATAAGCTTTTTGGGAAAGCTGTAAACAATTGCACCGAAATAGCGTCTCGGTTGGAGAAGTATAACGCATAGAATTCTTAACGTATTCGCTGGATTCATTCGGGTTTTTTTTTTCTAGCCATCAATGTCCATGAATGCAATGGATAGCATTAGTGAAGTTGCCGACCCAACACCCGGAGACATCGAACATGAAGGAAGCCCTAAACATTCTAAAGAAAATAATGCGCCCTCTCGAAAAGATGACCAACCGGGAGAACAAAGTTCCGCGAATGGTGAAACATCATCTAATAAAGCACCAGACGAGGAAGATGAAGCAAACCTACAGGAAAAACTCCAAACTCTCAAGGGCGATCGAATCGGTGACACAATGTACTCGGAACGTTTCGTCCTATCGACCGTACTGAAGCTTTCGAAACAGGACAACCGATTGCTGGAGGAGGACGAAGAATTCGAACATGACCTATGCAACCTGTGGGACATGACGATTGAACCGGACGTGGTGCGGTTTCTGCTGGAACAGGACGTCATCGAGCTGTTTCTTGCTTTAGCTTCCAAATCCGAGGACTACCGTTTAATCGAGATCCTGTTTGGGATCATCGGTAACATGTGCTGTGTGGAAGGGATGCACGATCTGTTCTATCGGCAGAGCAATCTGCTGGTGGCATTGTGTGACTTCCTCTCCATCACCGATGCACCGGTATTGGTTCAACTGATGCGAACACTGACGACTCTATTCGATCGATCGGATGATGAACGATATCATTGGTTCGGCGTGATGAAGAAGGTTGATAATTTGACGGAGAAACTAGCACTCATCCTCGCCACAAGCACCAACCGAGCACTTCTAGAGCACACGGCTGAGACAGTAAACGCAATGATTAATCGGTTCACCGAGGCGGAAGTGGATTATGCACAGCTAAACGAGTTCTATCGGCTATTTGCAAAGACCTGTCTGCTTGAAGGACTTTTCGAAGCGTTTAAACAGTTGTATCCATTGCCGGCGCGCGATGCTGGGAGTGATGGTTTCGATGAGGAAACGTTAACACTGAAGGACATTAAAACGATGCGTCGTTTTCTGGAGATTCACGAGCACTTTATCGTGAACGCGAACGAGCTGTACGAGGCGTACGTGAGCGAGGTGGACCAGTGCATTCACCGTGTGCTGGTATCGTTTGTCAACGAAAGCATACTGTTTCCGGTTTCCAAAAACCATGTGTGCATTTTCGTATCGATCAGCAACATTTACAGCGGTATTATGTACCACTTCCGGGCGGAATCGTTTGTATACATGGTGAAAATCTATGATCAATTGGCAGAAGCCTTGCGGAACCCGCCACCCGCCGAGGAAGGGCCTTCGAATGGAACCGAGGATGGTAATACGGCAATGGACGAAGAAGGTGAAGACACAGCAGATGACGGTGGAGAGTTTGATGTGGAGACTGCCTGTGCGGAGGTGCGAGAAGCGATCTTTTTCCTCGTCGGACCGATCGATGAGCAAATAATCAGAACGGCCATTCATATGGGACAGCTGAAGGAGTCCACCTTTGAGCAGATGTGTCGCGAGTTGCGAGAGACGATGGACGGGGAACCGTTGCTCTATCAGACCTGTGCAAAGCTAATGAGTGCCGCAAAGCCGAACCGTGAAGAAATAGATGTTCCGATGACAAACCCTGTAGCAGACTAGATAGAGGGCTACAATTAGAGATTAATTTTGAAATGTACCATTAAATATAAATAAATCTTTCCTACTTACTCTACCACGCAGTACGATTGCATTGATATGGTGGCCTATCTTGAAGCGTTTCCATTCCTTTTCTTCTTCAAAAACGTATCCTAATCATGCTGATTCGATCCTTTCCTTTCGTCTTCTCAATATTGAATCATTTCTCATCCCACAGGCTCTAATAACAATTTTGAATTAATAAATTATTCAATCCCGCAACTCTATTTATTGCCGTACGTACTTACGCAACTTCTCGCCTGTTTAACACACATTGGAGTCTGTAAAACATTTCAACAGCAAGTCCCATGATGAACCTTCACCACTGTTGCTTTTACGCAATTCCAGCAGGACACGATGTGACTCGAGTAGCGCTGCGCTTTTCTCCGGCAGTATGCGACTAATCACACGTACCCAGTTCCCTCGCACGGCATCATAAAGCGGTAACAGCAGGTTTGCCATCGGCACTACATCATCCTTCGTCGCAAAACGTAACAGATGCGCTAGCGACAGACACAATTGCTCTTGCAGCGAATCCCTTCGCTTGTACTCATTGTAGTCAACCAAATTATCCGATTGTTCGAGCGCGCGCAACAGAGCGTGCCAAATCTGCTGGAAAAATCCACCATAATGCTCGCGCTTTCCAATGATTGACAGAGCTTGGGCTGCATTGATGCGTACCTTAAAGTTGGGCGAATTAACAACCGTTTCGCACAGCGCAGGAAAGACACGACGTTCCCAGGTTCCAGCACCAGCCAGGAAGAACGTTTCATTCTTCATCATATTGCCAAGTGCGTAACATGCGTTCCATTTCACCTTTACGTTCACGGTGCTCGAACCAACTACGTTCTGTATCAGCCGTTCAATGGCGTCTTGGTAGAGAGGGCTCCAGGCAGGTTGCTCCAGTTGTGCCGGCCGTAAAAGGTGCAACACGTTACCAATCGTGCGCACGGCATTACTGCGGACCTTATCGTTGTCTTTAGCCGATTCGAGCGCAACCTCCAGGATGCGTCGCAGCAGATCATCGCTTATCATTAAATATCCCTGATCATGTGTCGAATCCTGAGGAGTTTGATGGCTGTGCTGCAGATGATGCTGCTGGTTTAAAATGAGCGCATCGGTAGCATTACCCAGCGACCAGCTAGTTTTGATGCGTGCCGTAAGATTAGGATCTCGCATTATCCTTAAAATCGATTCAATCGTATTGTCCACGTAACATACGTCATCCCTTAAGGATGGAAACAGTATGTACACAGAAAGGGCACGAGCTGCGGCCGAAGAAACGCCACTGTCGTCATCGAAGGTACAACCGGTTAGAAGAGAAATCAGTGCCAATTGTCGATCTCTCTGAAGAAGAACATGACATTATTAATCTGAAGACTTTGGCACCTCGTCCTTATGTTCTGAATTCTTACCGGGAACTTTTCATACACGTGGACACCAATATTCCCGAGGGCGTCACAGCACACGGAGCGTAATGTAGCAACCAGACGCTCATCTTGTATCTGCTCCGTAACAGTCGGGATGATGCTGACCCAGAACTGAAGCGCCACATTAAGTTGCTCGGAATCGATTTTGTCTATTAAAGGAAACTATTAGAAAAAGAACGACATCAACCAACCCGTCACTCACCTTGTAAAAGCAGCTCAGTGTGTATGGCATGTCCAAGCAGATCCAACAGACGACCGGCATAAAGCTTTATCTCCGACAGTGGATCACCGAACGCGTTCTTCAGGGCCTGCGCTACCAGTGGGAGATGGTCGGCAAGCAGCGAATAATGGCTCGTCATAGCACACAGCACTTGAAGACATTCCATACGAACGGGCATTACCGTGCTGGCAATGCCGTTTACTCCTAAATTTTCCAACGTAACCTGAACCAACCAAGACATGCTGTTTTCTTCTGGTTTATCAGAATCATTCGGTTCGAGCGATATACCATCCGGTTTATCTTCCCGTTTGGAAGTGCCATCTTCTTCTGGGTCAGAATCCAACACTTCCTCTTCCTCATTCTCCTCCTGGTTTAGCTCAAGATCAAAGCTAAAAATGGAAGAAAATTATTAAATTGTACTTTATGGTAGATATGGAAGTCTTACGCCTTTGAAACCGGTTTACTGCGTGCCACATTCCCTGTCGGTGTTTGTGCCAGTTTCTTGATTCCAACCAAACCCGCGATTTCTTCCGTCAGATCCGGCACAGATATTGAAAAGCCCATCACCATTAGTGCAGCCACCTTTATTGTTGCATCCCGATGTCGCACTAAAGGACGAACGGTTTTAACGAACCGACTCGCTATTCCTGCTCTCAATCGATGAAACGGTGTTGCCTGTATGAACACCGTTAGTCCCTTCAGTAGCTGAGTTAAGACAGTAAGGTCACTCTCGGTGGCCAGTGCTTGCGTTAGCATGTCGTACATTTCGATAACCATATTGCCCAGCGTGACAGAGAACGGGGTAAACGATACGAGTGCTTTTTTGCTACTTTCCGCCTGTATAAGGAACGGTTTCGATTTGTAGAGCAGAAACGATGTGGCTTGGATGGCCGCTATGCGGCATTTCGGTGAAGGATCGCGTAGCACACAGTTCAAAAGGGATACCGTTGCTGGCGTGCGTGTTTCGTCGGGGAAAAGGGCATGCCAGTAGCCAAACATGACACGTTTTTCCACGTGTTGTGCTAGCGTTCCAATGAGTACCAATGCGGTTTGCCTTAGTTTGGCGGTGCGGTGCCGATCGATTTGTGCGCGGGACGAGGAAGCATCGTTTTCGGAATAATCCGAATCACTCGTTTGATAACAACCGGGTATAGGGGGTTGTCCTTTGGTGGACCCTGTTAAAAAACAATCCAAATTCCCATGAAACCATGTTTTAAACACAGCTATGTGCACTTTTACTCACATTCCAAAACGATGCTTGCCTCTGAATACGGTTGACGGTTGATATCTCCTCCTTCCGGGGTTTTTTTCTCTCTGCTTCCAGCTCCACTGTTTCTGGATGAAGCTTTTTTGTTTTTTTGATGCGTCCGAGTTTTACGAGTCTTTGCCGTTTTCCCTCCCTTGCTAATGGGTATGTGCTGCGGTTCTGGTATGCCCTGCTGTGACACGGGAACACGCTGGGGTACTATTTTGCCTACGTCTGGAATGCCGTACATCATGAAGGATTTGGCCGCCCCAATCAGACGTCCAAGCTGACCGGTTGTCCACTCGTTCGGCTCTTCTAGTGTGACAATAATCCGTAGGCAATTTACTGAAGCTGTTGCCAGACTGTAATAAGCAAGCTCCGTGAATGATTCGGCACGTGTTTTAAATATCAAATCCAGCACCGCATTGCCGACTATTGTAAGGTACGGTTCGAGTACTTCAACACCAAGCGGTTCGCAGCAGAGAAGGATAGATTCGAGACACAGCACAGCAGCTACATAGAGCTCACTGGAACTACATTGATCAAGGAGGGCAGTAGAGACGGTTCTTGGTTCCACTCGCCGAAAGTCCGGATCAGCAAGCACATTAACTAAGACGCCATTGTTTGATATGAAAAAATCAAGAAGCTAAAATAGAAATGCACCATTAGAAATGGGGAAATTGTATTGCTCGCGGATACGGCTCTCACCTGTGTAATATCGCTGCACCGACAAAAAAGCAGCTGCAATGTGCCCAGCACATCACAAGCCACCTGATAAAACCTTCGTTCAAGGCACTTTCGGAGCCACACAATCAAACCCAAAGCGACCGGTTCCGGCAGTACAATCTTCTGCCGCCCGACGAGTGATTTTATGAGAAAGCATGCTTTCACCACCAGAGTGTCTTCGTGCACGGGAATGTTGACGAACGATTCAACCAACCGTACCGGGGACCGTACGTCACTGATCCTTGCGCCACGATAGTTTAACCCGTTCAGCTCGTTAAGCAGTGTGTTGATTTCATTGCGATAGTCCGCAATCTGGGTGCCACAGTTCAGGAAAAGGAACTTGGTCGAAAGCTGAAGAAATTCCTGTTCCAGCTCCATATGGTGAGAGTGTTTTGTGGCAGTGCTGTTGCTATGTTTTGTTTTGATGGTTGACTACGATGATTCATTTTTAACCCTTGTGTGTGGTAGTTCGTGTTTTAGTACATTCGTTTGAATTCAAAGCGACCGTTTGTTTTGGGCATGTTACTTCAATTTGTATGAATTAAAAGGTGATCTCTTCTGGAAGGTTTCGGTGATTTTTCTTGAGTTCAGCCATTTTCATACAGTATTCCCATTTTGGTTTCTTTTATTGTTAAACTACAAAGAAAAACACTGCCTGCTGTCAATTATTTCTTCTTCGATGCACCACCCATTTCATCCAATTGCTGCTTCAGTTCTTTCAGGTCCCGATCTGGAACGTACCGCGCTTCCTCCTGTTCCCATGTATGTTCTGATACCTTCAACGTAACACCCTCGGGAAGTGCCGCTTGCAGTGTACGCAACAACAGTGGGTATAGTGGCGCTTGGACCTTCTCCACCTGCACCGTCCGTTCGTACACGGTCAGCTTGTACTCGCTATCAATAATGCTGGAGCTGGGTTTAAACTTTTGCACGTTCAGTTTCTGTGGTGGTTTTGCGTAGCCATCGGCTATCTCCAGATCCATCGAATCGGCCACATTGTGGATGAACTTTTGATAGCTTTCGAGCAAAGGATAATCGTAACCTTTGATGGTAAGGTTCAGCGTATCGTACAGTGGATATTTCGGTTTCAGTAGCTGGAAGAATGTAGACGAAAAAAAAAAATTAGCCTATTGCATTTGTTGTACTAAAAACGGTGGAATCGCAGCGCTCGTTTGACAGCTCTTGTCTTTCAAAATAACTGTGGAAAGGCAGATACCGAGTACTGTGTGCGCGATTGCAGAAGTTTGTTGTTGACTCGAATACCGGAAATATAGCAATAATGCCGCGTAAAAATGAATCCAAGACGGTGCAAGGAAAAACTAACGATTCCAAAGCTACACGTAGTCGTTCCAGAATCGAACAGCCGGACACCTCACAACGAAGCCGGCGCAGTAGAAGCAACGATGAGACGCCGTCTACGGGCGAAAATAGTCGAGGATCACACCGTAGATCGCTATCGGCTGATAAATATTCCACTGAACAAAGCAAGAGAACGCCAGGAGCTCAAAGAATAGCACCTTACATAAAGGAAATGCTTTATCTACAGCAAACATTCCACTTGCTCATCCCGAAGGCAGCTATCGGAAGGGTAATACGGGAACTGTTTGACAATCAGTTCCGGATAACACCAATGGCCTTGTGCGCATTGCATGAAGCTGCCGAAATGTATTTAGTTAACCTGTTCGCTGATGCTGACTTGTGCTGCAAACACCGCTCAAAAGTGACGCTAAAGCCGGATGATATACGGCTGGTTCTTTCCATGCGGAAAGGAAAGTAATTACCTCTAGATAGTCGGGCTCATATATGCGGTTCATCCGTCCAGCAGAGTGACCAAAGCAACGGCCACATCCGGATGCTGCCCATGTTGTCCTGGGGAAGATTGCGGCCTTTAGGCCAAAGTGAAATAAGCGAATGAATTGAAAATAATTACAATTATCACCGAACTACACAACACAAACCAGTCGGGTAGCCATTGGAATCGATTGAAAATGTGCCTTTGGTTGTAACTTTTAATAGTGGTGGGGAAAAAGAATTTTTCACTCTTGAACAAGAACGCGAGCAGTGTTTCCTCGAATATTTTCTATTGTTATCCTATAAACTGTCAAACGCAATGTTCAACATGTGAGGTTATGTAATTGGCGTTTCAAAACAAACGAATACGAATGCCAAACAACAGATTCGAGCGTGCGGAGGAAAAAGTGAATACCAGTATATTGTTACCATGCGATCCACCCTACACCGGTGCCATTCATGCCTTTCGGGGTTAGGTTTAATGCACAACCGTTACTATGCGTCAGGTAGTAAGCGAAGTGTTCTCCGCCAGGATGTGTCCCGTTTGCCGGTGCACCAGTTCCCGGTAGCTAAAGCGAATGACACACGTGTGTATGTGTGGGGTTTGGCTGCAACGGGAGCTCTTGGAATGCAAACATCCGTGAAGAAACAGGCACAGGTATACACCGATTTTGTGCAGCATCCCAGCAGGCTAACATTCGCCGAAGGACATACGGTGTCGGATGTTGCGACTGGATACGGATTTACCGTGTATGCGGTTAACACGAAGAAAGAAACAGAGCTATGGGGTACCGGTATAAACACTGATGGACAATTAGGCTTTCAAAAGGCGCCCGGACCGCATAAGAAACCGCTGGAACTACTCATCTACCCCGCTCCGATTGATTTGAGCACAGCGAAGATCCAGCCAAGCAAGCGGATAGTTCAAGTGGCCGCAGGACGAGCGCACGTGCTAGCGCTTACCGAGGACGGTGCAGTGCTTGCAATGGGGAATAATGCGTACGGCCAGTGTGGTCGAACAATCGTTCCCGAGGAGGACTACTTTCGTAATCCCGTGGTTACCACTATCCAGCTGGAAGAACCAGTACAAGCAATAGAATGTGGCCAAGATCATAGTTTACTGCTGACGGAATCGGGTCGTGTGTTTTCTTGCGGTTGGAGCGATGACGGCCAAGCGGGCCAGGGCCGCTATGGATTGATCGATACACCCGGTGTCGCGGAAGGTGATCTGAAAGGAGAAAAAATTGCGAAAGTTTCCAGCAGCTGTGATACGGTATTGGCCATAAATGGTAGGACGGTATCGGACGCTAGGGCAGTCGAAGCAGTCAACTAAAGGTATTTCCCACTTTGTTCCACAGAGAAGGGTGAACTATTCGGATGGGGTAATTCGGAATACGGTCAGCTCGGGGATGTAGCGCAGGACAATCCGCAAATCAACACTCCACGGCAGTTGTCTTTCACCAAAGAATGTGGCAAAATTATCGACATCGCAGCTGGAGGATCTTATTGTCTTATTTTAAATGGTAATTTGATGGAGATCATTTCCTTCTAGAGAAAATATTACATTTCGTGATTTTGTTTCTTCCTTCAAGAACACGGAGATGTATTTTCCTGGGGATACGGTATCCTTGGCTTCGGTCCGGAAGTGCAGCATCGACCAAACCCTACCCGGATTCCGCCAACACTATTCGGCAGAAACGAATTCAACCCAAATGCAAAGGTGGTTTCGATTGCGTCAGGCATTACCCACTGTGGCGCGATCAATGATCAGCATGATCTGTACATGTGGGGCCACAATCGGTACGCCTGTCTGGGGCTAGGCCATAAAAACGATCAGTTCTTTCCACTGAAGGTAGCACTGAATGCGCGCGTACAGAAAGTAACGTGCGGGGTAGATCATACCGTAACACTCTGTAAGGCATTCGTTTGATTATTTATCCATTAATGAATACTTGAAATTTTCTGTAAATATATATACGATACGAATTGATGTGAGCAGCGTGTGTAGTTTTATTTAATTTTCATATCGAACGCTAGATTGAGATTATAATTATATGAGAGAATCCGTTTACTTCCTTCCAAACTTCTTACCATGCGTCAAACGCATCACTAAATCGAGTGCCCATTTGGGGCGATCTTTCGGTACCATGTGACCCGCGTTGCGTACCAACACCTCCACCAGATTGCCCGCCTCCTTCGCATACCCGGCAATCTCACCATCCACACGCCAGATGTATCGTGGTGCCTTCTTGTAGTCATCCATACCGGGGAAGTTAAGCTTCGTTACATAGTTCATAGTCAGCGGGTACGCCACGATAATGTCCAGCTGCCCATTGTAGATGACCACGCGATACTGGTGCAGCAATTCGTTCAGATACGGCATAACCGACTGCATGACATCGAGCTTCAGATGATCCTCCACTTTGTTCTCTCCCTCCAGATCGTGGAACGAGTTGTTGCCCACATGTATGGCACGGCGTGTTTCCGCCAGCTGCAAAAACTTCCCCATATACTCATCCCCAGGATCAGGAACCGTTTGCAGGTAGTTGAAGTATGTGGTGAAGCCCGACGCATTTTTAAACAATGATCCACTCGGATATTGGTCTCCATTGATCAGCTCATCGAACACGTCAAAGGCACACTTGAAGTCCTTCTTGTTGATGCAGTCTCGGCCCTTCGCCTCGTACTGATGGAATTGGTCACGGGTTGTTCCATCGATCAACCCCAGCTGGTACAGATAGTCCCCGTACACGAGCTGATGGTACGGATCGCACAATCCATTTCCGATAGCGATACCCTGCAAGTTGAGCTTCACCTTCGCATCGGCATTGTTCCGGTGGATCGTGTGTGCCACAGCCGGGACATACTTCCCCCCATACGACTCGCCTGTCACGAAGAAGGGCTGCTTTTGCAGATCAGGAAATAGGGTGAAAAACTGCTGCAGGGCGTTGTGTAGATTCGCACCGACGTGCGTCTCGTTCGTCGAGTAGCCCTCCTCCTTATCGGTGAAGCTGAACCCCGTTCCGACAGGGTTATCAATGTAGATGAGATGGTGGTTCAAGTGCCAGCTGTATTTGCGCGTCTGCAGCTTCAAGTCGTTCCGCACAGCGAATGGACCATTTTCCGTAAACAGTCCGTAAAGAGACGATGCACCGGGACCTCCCTGCAGCCATAGAACCACCGGTGCGTCTTGGTTCAGCTTGGCCGCAAAGTACCAGAAGAAAAGATTCGAGTTAGTTGTTTCATCCACCGTCAGGTATCCGGAATAGCTTTCGATGTCCTTTGGAATGGCGGAATGGTTGACACGAGCCGCGTCTCGGCCTGCTGCGATCGAGTTGTTTGCAATAAATGGCGTCAAAAACAGCGGTTCACCAACATCCTCGTTGGGTGCGTGTGGCATAGCTTTGAATCTTGGGTAGGGATTGATGAACGATCGCTTCGCTTCGATCACGGTACTGTCCCACAGTCCGACCAGCAGCAGAGCACACGAAAGAAACAACATGGCGCAGGTTGTACCGGACGCTTGTTGCACAAATTAAATTAAGCACCAAGTAGCAAGCCGCGGTTGCTACTCCACCAACGAACGCACAACACTGATCTTTACCGAATCGTTTGCTCACGCCTCAACCAACTACCAACGCTATGCGGCCCAGATGGAAGTAAAACGAAGAAGAGAAATGATGATGATGATGGTTGATAGCTGTTGAAGTACAATGCGTGCATACAATGTGTCAATGATCAGAGAAAGAAAACAATGATGAGAATGGGCGTTAGTTACGAAGCAGTAAAAGGGAAATGTAATAAAAGTTATTCTAGAAAGGAGATTCGTGGGGAAATATTGAGTCATCAGCATACTCCCCAAACGTTACTCTGAATAAATAATGTACATTACATCGAAAACCAACTCAAATTGAAGTAAACAATTGCTGTTGCTAGGCATTTTTACATGATCAGCATATCCTCCATTTACATTACACCCTTTGTGTGTATGGGTGTTTATTATATCGTCTTTTTCTTGGTGAAATACAAATTTAACATGGAATTTAAAATAGCCGGGTACAACGAGCAATACAACAGAACCGCTATTTTGCGATTGTAAACAAATCGAGCTTCAAAATAAAGCCATCGCCTGCAACACCACTACTAACACACACAGGCACCACGTGCAGATAGGGGTAATAAACCTCCCACCCTACATAATCATATATCCCCTCCCCATCCCTCTTCGGGCACTCGGTCGTGTGTTTGTGTACGTGAATATAGTAAGGGATGGTATCGGCTCTAGTAAAATCAACCTAAACAAACTCAAAAAAAACATGCGCGCGCCCGTGAAATAATAGTGGAGAGGGTGGTAGTACATTTTTTGACAGCAACCCACCACTTCGCAACCTGACGAAATGATTCACCCGGCTACGGTACCGCGATGTGTTAGATCCATCTATCCAGTTCGATATTTTCACATCGAACGGCACATCGTTTAGCGTGGAAGAAAGAAGAGTGTTGCTGCTGCCAGCCGTTGTCCGATTGACGCAATCATGGAACGGTGGTAGCATGCGATTGTGCCGTTTCCTTTCCCACCAACTTCACCAACGCGCGTAAGGGTGGTTCTTTAACTGCGGCGGACCGGTTTTTGTGCTCGAGAGACAATTGTGTGTACTTACGCCCATAATTAGCTGCTGTAACGAGAGAACAAGAAAGCACGACAAAAAACAAAAAAATGCCCCCGAAGTAACGCTGAACAGAAGGAACGGTTCCCGCACTGCAGCATTACGGCAATCCATCATTAGTGTGCCTTAAATCAAAGAAACGCTTACCACACACACTCGATTGGCTGGAGCTGGACGTTCTGGCACGACGTAACGATGCATCCGGGCATCGAAATGACTACCTCAAGCTGGGACAAATTTGTGTTGCTCCTGTGGAAGAATTGGATCATCCAGAAGCGACACTATGCGCAAACAGTTTTCGAAGTGACCATACCGGTGCTGGCCTGTTCGCTGCTCATACTCGTCCGGGGTCTCGTAACACCCACCATCTACACCGAACCGACGACCTTCGGTAGTTTGAACGTACAAAGTTTGGCCATGATACGGTACTGAGTGTGGTGAAGGTTGTCCAAAGCGGGGTGTGTTGATTTCTGATTCTGCATTACCTTCTGTCTTCCACAGGGAGATGGTAACGAACCATCCGATCAATTTGAAAATTGCTTACTCACCGCGCAATGACGTGCTGGAACGCATCGTTGGCCGTGCAGCAAGAATGCTCGGCACCGATGTCCTTCACCAGGGCTACAACGATAGTGAAAGCATGTACAAGGATCTCGTCACGCACAACTACTTGGCGGGATTGGAATTTGCCGAGGAGCTCACGGTAATGACCTGCTTCCGGAGCATCGGTAAGCACGGTTGCTAATAGTTCTTCCCCGTTGCAGAATATAACAAGCCTCCCGGATAGGGTTGATGTGGCCGTTCGGTTTCCGAGCGAGATGCGTACGACAACCCTGCCAGGGGCACAGTTTTGGGCGAACTGGCGCACCTTCTTGATATTCCCACAGTTTCAAGTGTACGGTGCGCGTAACATTAACGCGAGCGATGGTGGCTATCCGGCGAATTACTACGCGGAAGGATTCGCCTCCGTCCAGAATGCGATCAGTCGGGCGGTGCTAGAGATGCGTAGTGGTTCTAACAATTCACTGCCGCATGTACATCTGAGGGTATGGATCGATTACCTCCAACGAACTCGATAGAACGATTTAAACGCCTCCCTTTTTTCCTGCAGCGCTTCCCTTATCCGCCTTTTTACGATGATCCACTGTTGCGTGGTTTAGAAAATCTGTTCCCCTCCATCATCATGGTTGCCTTCTTCTATTCTTGCATCAACACGGTTAAGTTCATCACGCTGGAAAAGGAGAAACAGTTGAAGGAATCGATGAAGGTAATGGGACTTGATGGATGGATACACTGGGTGGCCTGGTTCGTGCGCACCCTGACGCTACTTACGGTGTCCATCACCCTCGTTACCGTGCTGCTGAGCTGCAATCTTACCACCAACACGAAGGTGGCCATTTTCCAGTTCTCCAATCGCTTCCTCATCTGGCTGTTTCTGTTCGTGTACAGCATCACGACGATCATGTTGTGCTTTATGATCAGCACCTTCTTCTCCAAAGGTAGGCACCAGGAGATCTGCAATGTTTATACAATTAATTTTACATTCCTTTCCCTCTCTCCCACTCGCAGCGAACATTGCCTCAGGTATTGCAGGAATTGTGTGGTTTTACTCACTCACTCCGTTTCAGTTAACGTTTGGAAACTACGATCGGATGTCTCTCGGGGCGAAGCTTGGTTCTAGCCTGTGGAGTAATACGGCCATGGGTTACGGGGTGATGCTTTTTATGAAACACGAAGGTACATCGATTGGTTTGCAATGGGACAACCTCCTGACGCCCGTCACCGTTGATGATCAACTAACGATGGCGCACATATTCGCCATGCTGGTAGTGGATGCTGCTCTCTATCTTGCCGTCGCCCTGTATGTGGAGCAGATTGCTCCGGGACAGTTTGGTGTTCCGCGAAGGTGGAATTTTATTCTCACCACCAGCTTCTGGATGCAGGAGGTATTTCAACGTGGCGGTGCATCTTCGACACCCGTAGGAAATGCTATCGAAAGCGAAAGATTGCAATCAACGGGAAGATTCCATGGGAATGCGGAAGAAGATCCAACCGACAAACAGATCGGTATCAGTATGGTAGGATTAACGAAGGTTTACGATGGGAAATCATCGTCCCGAGCCGCTGTTAGTGGACTTACCGTAAACTTCTACCGCGATCAAATAACTGTCCTGCTGGGACATAACGGTGCAGGGAAAACGACCACCATGGGTATGTTGACAGGGATGTACCCTCCAACATCGGGATACGCTACGATCGCTGGTCATCGTATCGGTGGTACCGCGGTAAACCGATTCCGCAACACGCTCGGTTTCTGCCCACAGCACAACGTTCTATTCAACGAGCTTACCGTCGCCGAACACATACGATTCTTCGCTAGACTGAAAGGCATTCGGCAGCAGGAGTACATTGAGACGGAAATCAGCAAGTACTTACGAGCACTAGGGCTCGAATCCAAGCGCAACGAACAATCACACACCCTTTCCGGTGGTATGAAGAGGAAACTTTCGCTCGCGGTCGCACTGTGCGGTGGTTCGCGTGTGGTATTCTGCGACGAACCAACGTCCGGTATGGATCCAGGCGCTCGGCGCACTGTATGGGATTTGTTGCAGCAGGAGAAGCGCGATCGTACGATCGTCCTGTCGACCCACTTCATGGACGAGGCGGACGTGCTGGGGGATCGTATCGCGGTCCTGTGCGATGGAGAACTTCGGGCGGTTGGTACACCGTTTTTCTTGAAGAAACGTTTCGGAGCTGGCTATCGGTTGGTTTGTGTCAAGCGTCCCGATTGTCAGCCGGAGGTGGTAACGCAGCTACTGCGTCGGTACGTACCGGATGTGGTGATCGAGTCAGATATTGGGACGGAGCTAAGCTTACGGCTTCACGAACAACATCGAGCCATGTTTCAGCCAGCACTGGAAGAACTCGAGCAAAGCGTTGAAAAGTGTGGCATCTCGAGTTACGGCATTGCGTTGTCCACGCTGGAAGAGGTTTTTATGAGGTAAGTCTACATCGGGGATTCGCTAGGAAACGAATGCTTAGTATTAGTTTCTCCACAGGTTGGGTAGTGATGAACTTCAGCCTACCGGTAATGGAATTGAGTCGAAGGATAAGAACCATACCTCAAACGGTTCGCATATGCCTCCTCCAATAACCATCACGGAAACTTTTGAGTTACAAACGGGCAGAAAGCTTCTTTGCAGTCAGATCCGTGCTATGTTCTGCAAGAAGTATCTCAGCTTTATCCGTTCGTGGAAGATATCCTCACTGCAGATACTACTGCCAATGATGTTTGTTCTGTTAGTTATCGCCATTGTACGATTCTTTCCCAATAATGTTGTTCTGCCACCGTTGGAAATTACACTTGCAAGTTACGATCGTACAAGTACCATCCTCTCGACAAGTGATCGTAATGCCTCGATCGTAGCTGCGTATGAAGAAATGATCAAGAATTCTTCAAGCTCTGGACAACACTCACTCACTGTAACGGAGCGTAACTTCACGGAATTTATCCTGCAAAAGGTAATTGAATCAGGTGCTCGATTTCACATTTACATTTATATTCTATATCTCTTGCTTTGTATTCGTTTCTCCTTTATCTCCAATAGTCAACGGAAAATATTCGAGCAGTAGACAATACGTTTATGATAGGAGCATCCCTAGACGTGGTTCATCGTAACTTCACTGCCTGGTTCAACAACAAAGCGTACCACACGGCCCCACTTTCGCTTAGCGTGCTTTACAATGCGCTTGCACGAACAATCTGCACCAACTGCAGTATCTCTGTGACGAACAAACCGCTCCCGTACAGCAGCCACGTTCGGTTTCTGCGCACACAGTCCGGCAGCAATCTTGGTTTCCAGCTTGCCTTTAACACCGGCTTTGCAATGGCTTTCGTCGGGGCCCTCTACATCCTGTACTACGTGCGAGAACGAGCATGCGGATCGAAACTTTTGCAGTTCGTGAGCGGTGTCAACGCTGTCACGTTTTGGGGCATTTCCTTTCTGTGGGATTTTGGGGTGTACTGCGTTGCAATGGCATTGTACATTGGTACGTTGGCTGCCTTCGGCGAGGAAGGTTGGTCCACACCGGAGGAACTTGGCCGTGTTGTGATTGTGTTCGTTTGCTTCGGACTCGCGGTCATTCCGTTTACGTATCTCGGTGCGTATTGTTTCGATGTACCGTCGACCGGATTTATTAAGATGCTGATCTTCAACATCTTCACCGGTACGGTCATGTTTACGGCGGTGTTTCTGCTGAAGGTGAAGGACTTCGATCTGCGACACGTGGCAGAAACGATGGAGTGGATTTATATGATATTTCCACTGTTTGCGCTCAGTCACAGCTTGAACAATATCAACGTAATGGAAACGACGAGACAGATCTGTGATGCTTATTGCGATGCGATGCCATTCTGCACTCCGCAGTTGGTCTGTAAATTTAACGAACTTTGTTGCGGTAAGTCACACAACGTAGATGGGTGTTATTCTTTTGTTAACTCAATTCTGAATGTTTTCCCCCCTTCCAGATGTGGAAATATTTTCCTTCAATCCTCGTGGAATCAATCGTAATCTGACATACCTGATTGGTGTTTCCGTACTTTCGTTTGTGGTTCTGCTGCTTAAAGAATATCGTGTTCTGGCTGAGTTGAATCTCAGCACATGCATTCCGGAGCGATGGCGAAACTACAGCAGACATCGTAAGACAACGGTTACAACGGAAGAAATGGAATCCATTGCCATTAGTGAGGATTCCGACGTTGCGGACGAGCGTACCAGAGTGGATCAGTTCTGCGAAAACCAGGAACATCAATCGCTTACAGGACAGGCGCTGTTGATGTTGCGCGATCTAACGAAACGGTACGGCTCCGCTAATCCACCTGCCGTCGATCGGCTTACATTTGCCACCGGTGGACGGGAATGTTTCGGACTGCTGGGAGTGAACGGTGCCGGTAAAACGTCCACCTTCCGGATGCTTACCGGTGATCGACGTATTACCGCCGGTGATGCATGGGTCGTTGGGTACAGTCTGCGTACGCAACTTCCCGCCGTTTACCGGAAGATCGGATACTGTCCACAGTTTGATGCACTGCTCGAAGATCTGACTGGTCGGGAAACGATGCGTATCTTTGCCCGGCTGCGTGGCATTCCGGAAGCTTCGATTGACGCGATCGCGGAAAGACTCGCGGTGGAACTACACTTTGTGGCTCACCTAGACAAGCGCGTCCAGGCGTACAGTGGAGGAACTCGGCGGAAACTGAGCACCGCACTTGCTCTGCTTGGCGATCCGGTTGTGGTGTACCTGGACGAACCTACCACGGGCATGGATCCGGGTGCGAAGCGTCACTTCTGGAATGTTATGTGTCGGGTACGGTCGGAAGGCAGAACGGCCCTAGTGTTAACCTCACACAGTATGGAGGAATGTGAAGCTCTTTGCACGCGCCTCGCCATCATGGTGAATGGAGAGTTCCGGTGTATAGGGTCGGCTCAGCATCTAAAAAACAAATTCTCTCACGGGTATTTTCTCACCATGAAATTGAAACGAAACGGGGATGGGTCACGCACAGAGGCCGAAAAGAACAAGCAAGCGATCAAGACGTTTATGCAACATACCTTTTCCGTTGGATCTACTCCTGGAAGTGGTGGTAGCGGAGCCATCCTCAAGGAAGAGTATCATAACTACCTCACCTATCACATCCGGAACACGGAGCTTCGCTGGTCGGAGATGTTTGGCGTGCTTGAGGCGGCTCGGGAACAGCTGCAACTCGAAGACTACGCACTCGGGCAAACATCTCTCGAGCAGGTGTTCCTCACATTAACCGCTAGCCAGCGTACCTGCAACGAAGCATAGAAGAGTTT
This sequence comes from Anopheles minimus, assembly GCA_000349025.1. Classification (NCBI taxonomy): domain Eukaryota; kingdom Metazoa; phylum Arthropoda; class Insecta; order Diptera; family Culicidae; genus Anopheles; species Anopheles minimus. The sequence continues at coordinate 2,129,102 of KB663721.1, forward strand.
TCTTGCTACTTTCTCAATTATTTCTATTAACCTGGCCGGTCAAACATAGATTAGTATACGTATAGCCGAATCTCTCCCAAGGACAATATTTAGCAACGGAACGGATTAGATGCCTTCTTCACCACACACTAGTCTAGTCTAATGTTTTTTTTTCTTTCCACTACCCGATATGGCCTTTGGTGCACGTAGCTCGAATAAGTAGAACGCGTGATGTGGGTAGACCGAATGTGATCACAACTTAAGTACCGAGTAGTATTTTCGCTTCCGTAAGCAAATGCAAATAAAGTTGTTTGTTTGAAGAAAAGTTCATATTGTGTTCATATTTTTTTATATTTAATGATGCTGTTGGTGTGCTGTCCACTGGTGGGCATCTTGTAGGGCATCTTTTTTTCTTTTTGTTGGGGGGAAAGTGATTCACAATACTCTGTACACACATCTTATTGCTCGCCTTTTGACGGATTAAAAACTAATTTCCCATTCGAGAAGTAGTGATTTCAGCAAAAATACACTTACAGCACAGAATAGCTTTTCCTCCAGCAGTGATTTTCACACGCTCACAGATTAGTAGTTCGCCGAGAAACACCACCTATCGGTATGCGAGGTTGCTGCTGGTGGAAACGATCTGTTTTCTAACTCTAATTGTAATCAAATGTATCGGATCAGCACTAATGTGTGCTCTATCACTTAAGGATGTTACTCTAAAATTGGCTTTCCATGGTTCCACACAAGGAAATGAGCGATTGCAATACTACCAACCGTTTCGTTTTTGTTATAACCTTTACAAGAAATCACTGTTACTTCACTATACATTGCCTACAATCCTAGATTCACAATCTCACGTCTTAATAGCACTAAAGTTAACAACACGGTAAGGAAGTAGCAAATCTGATAAAAAGTATAAAAATAGAAATAAATTCACTAACTCAATGCACATTATAGAGCAAACCCTTATCAACACTAAAGCAACGAATAAAATTATAATTGTGTAAAATAAATTGCTTCTAAAATAGATCTGAAATAAATTGAAACCAGCGTGTAGAAACGCCGGCTATCGACACTGTCTAAACGTTCATGAGCAAACATGAAAAAATGGGCTAGAACGGCATTGTACATCCTCACCAGAAGGTACAATCCTTTCCTCCTTCCTTAGTGCTAATAATTGTGCTGCCGTCTGTTCTAAAACCCGAAACTTATGAATTGATAACAGCGGTTTGGGATAAGCAAAACAACTCAAAACAAAATGAAAGCTATAACACAAAAGAAACGAAAGAGAAAGGAAGGGAACTGAGTGGCAGTGCGCGCCCCGTTTTAGTTGTTGCCGGCGCTGGCACTGTTCAGTTTGGCTTGCTTCTTGTTTTCACGCTCCCGGCGGCGAAGTTTCTTGCGCCTCCGATCGATACTTGCCAGCTCGGCCTTGATCGCGTTGTACGTTTTGCGCAACTCTTGGATCTTTTTTCTTATAATCCCTATACGGTGGTTGCTGTTCAGGGATGGATCTGCGGAATGGCGCGAAAATAGACGGGAAAATGTAAAGAAATACTTGAAAGATTCATATAAGTGTGCTTTACCTAAATTGACCAGGAAATTGTACTGACAAGGGCGGCCGGTTTTGCTTCCAACAAAGATTAAGGAGGACGATCGGTGGAATGCCGCTAAATTGTCTGAATTGTCCTCGCTGTCTGTCGCTGTAGAAGCGAAAGAGAAACTAATTAGAACACTCCTTCACGAACGATGCTTGCTCAACATACCATTGCTTGTGTTAAGACCTCTTTGATTACGGCCGTAACTGGTATTGGAACCATTATTTCCAAACCCATAACCACCCAGGCTGGTATTACCCGTGCGACGACGTTTGAGCGTTGGCTCTTCGCTCGGTTTTCGTTGTCGGCGTTTTTTCATCGGTGACAACGATTCTTGATCATGAGCTAAATAAAAAAAGAAAGTATGTCAGAACGTTCGAGCAAGGAGGATCGCTAATTAACATAAAGACTTACTTTCATCTTGACTAACAGAATCCCTCGGAGAACTGTTAGGAGTATCGGCGGTGGATTCTCCCCCACCAGAAGTTTTGCTTCTTATTGACTGCTGCTGTTGTTGAAGATTGGAAGTAAACGATCCCGTCGATCCTCCGCTCTGTCCACTTTGACTGGTACTGCTGATCGTCGTATTACCACCGATCGTGATCGTCACCACCGGTGGTTCTAGATCCATCGGCACGGGTTTCAGATCGGTGGCTGTTTGAATGTTTTGCGGTGGAAGGAAAGAGGATGATGATGATACTGGAACAAGCGGTGTCTCCGCGTACACCTTACGCCCGACCGTGGACTGTGGCATTCGGTCGTGATCTTTCGGTGCTGGCGAGCCAGGAATCGTTTCCTCGCAGAGTAGCAACGAGAGCGACTCATTGTTCGGTGCCTGTGCTTGTGGTTGGGATTGCAGATAGTGCATGGATTGCGTTGGGGAATCGTCCGGATTGAGTGATAGCGTAGAAGATCCCAACGATTCGTTCGATCCCGTTGAAGTTATGACGGATGTCGTCGTAGGCACGACGCCACTGTCGTGTTGCTTCTGCACAGTGAACTGTAACACATCCTTACGACCTTCACCATCCGCGCTGATGCGTTGCTGTGATATCGGTGGCTGCTGCTCATGCACCTTGTGCATCAAATACTCTTCGGAGCTCATTCCTCGGCTAGCCGTGTTCATCTGTATGATTGTCTCGAGAAGGCTTTGCTTTGCACCACCTATTGTCTTTTTTTCGGTTGAACCTGTCGGTGCGCCAGAGAAGGGCTTCGCCGTATCTTCCTTCACATGCGACGAAGGTGGTGGATCCGTTTGTCCAGGACGGTCTTGCTTAAGGATAAGTTTCTCCTTATCAGCCACCGCTGCAACAGCTGCTGCCGATGCGGCTGATGCCATCTCGAGCGTAATGGAAGTTGCAGCAGATCGTGGCTTTTCCTCAAACAATTCCTTTTTGGCCGATATCACTGACGCGGTCTGTTTGCTCTCATAATGCACAATTACCGCAGCCGTACTGGGCAAGGCGGAACTCGTCACTAACGACTGCGAGTGTACTATCGCACCTCCTGTGGTTGGTTCACCACTACCTTGCGATTCCGCATCCTCAATGATTAACCGATGTTCCGAATCGTTACTGTCGGTAGATTCATCGTCGTGAATAAACCGAGGATCTGGCTCCAGCTTCCGAAGCGATTCAGTTAGATCGTTACTTCGGGATGTGGGAATTTGCTCTAGCGATTGTATTTTCTGCGCCCCACCAGTGCTGGAAGATGATGTCCCATGCGGTAGATTGGTAGCACCTTTCGAATCGGCACTTACCGGTGATAACTTTGTCGTGGAGGTGTGAGTATCTTCCGGTTCCGTCTTCATTCCGTCGAGTGGCTTTCCTGAGTGTGGTGGTTCATTTGCACCCAAAGATCCCGGTTTTGTCGGATGATTTACAACCATCATAGTTGGGGTGTAGGACGAAACGGTGGCGCTATTACCACCGCTGCTAATCGATTCTGATTTCATCGTTGGATGCACTGTGGAACTGATGGACATTGGTGTACCACTTTCCATCGCCGGTGAAGACAACAAACCACTGCTTATAATCGATTTCGGTGTGTTTGGAAGCGAGTGGTGATGCATCGAACCGGACATGTACTTCGGGAAGTCTGGTTTTTCTGATTTAATCGCTTGTAGTTGTTGTTGCTGCTGCTGCTGCTGTTTTTCGCTCAGAGCTTTCAGCACCTTGTCCGCAATGGATGGCGGTTTCTTCACATTAGGAGCATCGAATTCAAAGTTCATATCGTTGAAGTACTTTTTGCAATTCTCCAACGTTGGTTCCTCTTTCTGACTCTCGTCACCTGCTTTGGCTAGCAGGACGGAAGTAGATGGTCCTTTACCGTGCGGATAAAGCACAGCAGAGATTGATCGCTCATTTACGCCACCACTCCCGATCGAGGCAGCAGAAATAACAGGCGTAAATATCCCAGGTGTTGTCGTTGCCGGCAATGGCGGTGGTGTAGTTTTTGTTTCGACATCTTCCTGGGATTTGAAAGTTTCCTCCTTACTTCCCAACGGACCTGGTGTCACCAAGTTGAAGCTTGGAGATTTCCGCAGTACGTCGAACGTTGAATCACTCTTTACGGGTGTTTGTACAAAAGCGGTCGTTAGTCCTGCTTGAGAAGAGGTAGTAACTGCAGTTGATGTTGTCTTTAGGGTGGGCTTTTCTTTAACTGGATCCACCGAAGAAACCGTCGTACGTAGTGCTTCCGCAACCGCTGTCGCTGATTCGCCTTCCGCAGGAAGCTTCTGTTCCTTATCTTCCTTGTCCTTGTGAGCCTCCCGGCGTAATATGCCCGCTCCTTTTGGTGATTTGTTCTCCACACCCGTCGGTTCGGGTTTAACCGGTGAAGGCTTTTTCGCACGCTTCAATGTACCACTATAGCCGCCCGGAGCGAAATTGGATGTATCCAATGGATCGACCGCAACAGCTGCCGATTTCCGTTGTAATGGTTTTTTCCTTTTCTCATCTCCAAACGTACCCCCCAAAGTGGACGATCCTGTGGAGGATGTGAGCGAAAGTGAGCTCACTACCTCGGCGGGTGGAACATCGGATACGAGCTTCCGGGGACCTGTTCCACCTCCGGGAGTTCCACTTGCTGTACCCACCACTCCCAATGGTCCACTAGCTGTATCAGATGGATTGTCATACTCATCCTCAAATTCGTAGACGTCCGAAATTTTCTCTTCCATCCGGCTAGCAGTCGATTCGAACAGTGACTTGATGGACAACGCTTCCTTGCTGAGCAGCTTATTCTGCGCCGGTGTGAGCGTCGAAGAGGAAAAGTGTTTTTTCTCCCCAAGCAAACCGGAACTGCCATGTTTTAAGGAAGCGGCCGGTTGAGTGGATGCGGAAAGAGCGGATTGAGAGCTCGGTGGTGATGAAAACGCGGAAGTTCCATCCCTTCCAAGAGTAAACTTCCTCTCCATTACGGTCGTTGCTGAACCCGGTCCAGAATGTGGTACGTTTGTCTGTTTCTTTTCCGCGCGCAATGAACTAAAACCACCTCCATGTGGCGAGGAACTGGTAGTTTGCGGTAGAATGTTCGCCGGTCCAACGGGGGAAGCTGTCGGTGGATTGACCTTACTATCATCCTGTGCGGTGACCGTTGATGATATTGACGATGTCGTTGAAGGTGAAGATTTGGGTGACTTTATAGGCCGGGCAGTAGATCCGGCTGCGATAATTACACCCGGTGATGAAACGACGGATTCATCCTTATTACTTCCAGCCGTAGCAGATGGAGACGAACCGTAGCTAGCTTTTACAGGTGTCGTTAAAGAGCTGGCATTTGTGCGACCACTGGTTGGAGATGAAAATATCATATTGGAGCCAACAGCTGCAGCTTTGTCCTCTGCTGCGTTTGCTTTCGACCGTGCCGATAGTGAAGGAGAAACTCCTGCTGTCTGTGACACGTTCGGGGAAACATTTTTCGACGGTGACTCCACCACAACAGAGTCTTTCGCGGAAGGTTCACCAAGTTGCGGTTTCAGCTCGTTTTCCGTGCTCGCATCACGCACGGTACAGAAAGCCATCTTTTCCGAGTTGGCAATTATTGTTGCTGCTGTGCCGTACGTTTTAATCGGAGGTTTCCCAACCGCCGATGGCCCAGTGGCTGTCTTTTCAGTACCCGATCCACCACTATCCGTTGGATCCTTTTTAACGTTTGCTGCACTCTTTTCAAGGGATGCCTTGGCATCCGCCGCTTTGTTAGCTACGGTTATTAAAGGTTCGGTGGAGGACGAATCATCGCACTCCACGCTCGGTGGAGGAGAGGCTAATATCTTGGGACTCATCACAAGTCCAGCTGCTAGCGGTGTTTCGGCTGTATCCGAATCAACCATCGTGGTTATCGGTGAGCTCGAGAACGCCTTGTTGGAAGACTGCGACGAATCTTCCTCGCTGAGAGTTTCCGATTCGGACGATTTTTCCGGCTCATCATCCTCCTCAGTTACGGTGGATTCTTCCTCCTTCACCGTCACTGGCGCGGTCAACTCCTTCTTGATCGTGGCCAACGATGTGCTAGAGCTGGAAAGTGGTTCCTTCGCATCGGTGGAACTACTTCTGGTGCGCATATTTGGTTCCTGCTTCGGTATCAGATGTTTCGGCACATCCGTCACGGAGGAGGCGGATGCGGGTCCATCTCCTGCACCGGCCGTTGTCGTTGTAGTCGTTGTTGTATCCGACGCCGGTGATCCGGGCGATTTCAGTTCCTTGAAACCCTTCAATTCGGAACGTATCTAAAATGAATGATCGACAGGGTTGGGGTGAAGGATCAGAAGGAAAGAATTAATAAAAAAGGTTGAACACAAAACAAAAGGGAAATAGAAAACGAAAGCAGTACCCAAATGTGATGATGATGCGACGCGAAGCGTAAACCCGAACCCGCGAACCACATAAAAGAGAGACAGAGAGTGGGGAGGATATAGAAAAAAGAGAAAGAGAGAGAGAGAAAGAGAGGATTGATTCCCCGGTTAGTAAAGATCTGGATCGAGCGGTTAAATGCAGCGCAGTATGGTAGGAAATTACTTGATTCAGATCATAGTCACGACCACCACCACCAACACCGCCAACACCACCACCCTTGGATGCTCCGTTGGAGAACTCGTCCGATATGGCCGCGGCGTCGGACGACGAACCGGCCTCGGCTGTTGTACTTACTTTCGTGCTCGTTGATGAGATGGATATCGACGAGTTGGACGAGGTGGTCGACGAGGTGCTGTTGGTGGTGCACTTTTTCAGCATCGGTTCATCCGAATCGGTGTCGCTGGTATTATCCGGATCGGTCGGCACCGACAACGACGAAGAAATGTCCGTATTGTTCGATGTACGTCTGCCGGCCGCTGCGGCCGAAGCAGAAAGCGATGATCCTGTAGCCGCCGATGAACCACCACGCGTGAGTGGCCTCCGGTTCGACGGTGTGGCCGGTGACTTATTCCGCCCGACATTGGGTGTCGTGGAACGAGGCGTAGAATTTCCTCCCGGACCACTACTCTGTTCACCCTTGGAATTGCCCCGGCTACGTTTAGCTACTTTCGGGGTTTTATCTCCCGCCGGGGTGTTTCCTCCCGATGGTCCTTTACTCGTCGATCCTCCACTGCCCGTGGGCGTGTTAGCGGAAGATTTTCCTTTCTTGGTTTTGCTGTTTGTTAAATTCTCTGCAATGCGTTCTTTGCGAACCCATTCATCGTACCTGTGAGTGTAAGAATAATTTTTTGGTTTTAAAATTGATTCCCTGTCCGAACGTGATCTTCATACCTCGTGTTCCAACCGGTGTAGTGCACCAGATAGATGGGATTTCCTTCCTGTTTAGCGATCTCGATCACCTTCGCTTCGTACGTCACCTTCTGCTCGTCGTAGTACACCTTGAGCTTATCGCCTACTTCGATCGGGAAGTCGGGTACAGTGGATCCAGCAGCTAATCCACTCACAGGACTAACGCTTCTACCGCCGGCTGTACCTGGACCAGTTCCATTCCCTCCACCACCGCCACCTCCACTTCCCGGTGGACCACCACCACCACCACTACCGCTACTCCCTCCTCCTCCACCACCACCACCACCACCACCTTCCTCCTTTTTACTGCTGGTGGATTGTTTTTCCAGCTTAATGGTGCGCTCTGTACCACTTGTACTGCTAACACCACTTCCGGCTGTGTTTTCCCGTTCATCCTTCTTCGAATCAACTGAATCGGCATCCTTTCGCTTACGACCACGTTTTTCGAGCACCGGTTCAACGGATTTCGCCTTCGCAGCGATCTTTTCCTTCTTAACGGCTGATGCCGGTCCAGCGTCTTCCTTCTTTCCACCACCGGACGATCCACTGCTTTCCCCGCCACCACCTTTCGCAGACATTTTCTCCTTCTCCCGTTCCTTCTCCTTTTCCTCGAACTTATCGACCAGCGCTTTAACTTTACCACCACCCACTTTCCGCTTGGTGCTGCTCGGTCTCAATACGGTACTTTCCGCTGCGCTCGATTCACTCGTATTGCCGGATTCTTCTACCGTTGAATTGGACGCGTCTGCAGCTGCGGCTGCCGAGCTGCTTGCTTTAGCTGACGCATCAGCAGCCGCTACCGAAGCTGCCTTTTCCTTTGCTGTTAGGAGCTTTTCCTTCTCCGCCAACTTCGGCGACTGTACGGAGCTCGCACGTACCAGACTCCGGCCCTTTGTGCGGCTCGTCTTTGGATGTGGTACCATCGTACATCCGAGTTTGCGGTTGAACTCTTCGAACGAGAATAAAAACTTCTTATACGCCTGCTTCACCAGATTGGTGATGCTTGCCGTGGCAGGCGAGAAGCCCAACCGTAGTGCGATCTGCTTCCACTGATTCTGGGTCGTAACACGGTTGTAACCGTGCAGCTTTTGAACGGCACGAAACAATCGGTACAAATCCACGTCCCGATTCGTGATCGATGGCGCTTTGTTTAGGGGCGTTCCCCGATCGTCCATAAACTTGTACAGCTGTGCCACAAAATGATCCTTCTCCTCGGTAGGTTCATCGTCGGAACTGTCCGTCTCGAGCTCCTGGTCGGAATCGCTGCAGCTACCCGACGTACCAAACAGTGCCTCCCGGTCCCAGTGTGGCGGCAGTACATCATTATCCATGTACTCGATCGCTGCCGAAACGGCGGCTGCTTCGGACCGATTTACACTGTCCCGTGTAAATTCGGTTGCTTCTTTCTTCGGCACGGTGTAGTACCGACCATCCTTAAACGAACGCACCAAGTACTCGTCCTTCACGCGAATCCGCACCGTGTCCTGGGCGGTCGGTGCAACCACTAGCCCGGGGAACCAATTTTCTTTCGGATTTTTCTTCTTATTATCGCTCGTTTCCACACACACCACCTTGCCGATGTTTTCCTCTTTATCGCTGGCGTTCGAACGGGAGTGAGTGGTTGGTTCGTCTTCCTCATCGGAGCTTTCATCCGGTAACAGATGGCGTGATCTAGTATTGAAAGAATAAAACAATCGTATTACTGTTTACATGTTTGGGTATACGCGGCCAGGCCGTTCTTCAGTGAAATAAAAAAAACTATTTAGATGTGAAAAACTCATATTGCCCGCCACAAACCTTAATGCCCAAACCATATTAAATGCTATAGAACAGACACTGGACTGTACACAAAACAAGTCACAACACGTCGAAGGGCTACAGAAGACTGAAGATAAAAATTGTCGATCGTCGCGATCGTGATGAAAGAAAATGATTCGTAAACAAAACTGCGGAAGGCGGTTTCATTTACCAACGGTATTCGCATTTTGCTTACACCATACTATCACTTCCTGTGACTAACGCTTTTTGTCTGCCTTATCCCCAATAGTTACACGACAGTTCTTACCTTCGTCCCCTGCGTCCACCAATGACCGGATTTCCAAAGTGCTCGGGATGTGTGAGCGGAAGCTGATCAAGTGTTTCGCTCTCGTTGAAGTGCCGGCCACTCTTCAGACACAGCGCACTGCGTCGAAGCGTCGTTATGTCGCCGTCATCGAACACCACCGTGTACTGCGAACAGTCCTGGATTTTGGTGAGCGTCGCCTCGACGTACTCCTTCCGCTCCGGATGTTTCACCTCGACCGTCGCGCCCACCCGGAGTGCCCCCTTGATCTGATCATCGGAGACGACACCGGACCCGAGACCTTGCTGTTTGTACGCGACCTTGCATTTGATGTTGCGCACGACCTTGCGTACCTTGGCCTCGCAGAATGCCCCCTTGTATTTGGCGCTAACCTCCGTTCCTACAGTCAAATAAGGGGGATCGTCTACTTGCTGTCGGGAGCGGTGCAGAAGAAACAAACAAAAACAGTATGAGTGAACGAACGGATGCAAACACTTTACGTTCCGTCGAAACGTCACCCACCCTTCCACCCCGTACGCTTACCTGCATCTTCTGGAGGAAATAGCGCTCAAAACTCAAATTATCGCTGACAATCGCCACTTTTACGCGTTCACTGATTAGCTGGGTAGGTGCATATTATGTTTCCTCTCCACTTCCCGAGCTGTTGTTTCCGTTCCGGAACGACAGCAAAACGATGTTTGAGCTGTTTGGCGTGCCCTTTTCACAGGACTGCTTGTCCCTTGCTTGCAGGCAGTGTTAGTGTTGTTGGACGCGTAATTTGTTTTTCCTCTTGTGCCCCGAATTCGTTCGCGATGTTTTGCTAACTTTGTCACTTACGCCCACCTGCCGATCCTTCGCAGTTTGCTCACCATGATGACTGGTACGCGGTTGTACACGCGCGCAAAAGGGTTTCGGGTTGACCGCAACACCTCGCCTCGGTTGCGTAGCATCAAAACAGGATCAACTTTCCCAGCATTTTGTGCTTTGCAAAGATGGACGGCTTTGACATTAGTTTCGTTCAAAAGCTGCTACGTTGACAGTGGTTTCGTTGTGCGATTTGCCGTTTTCTGGTATGTCACTGTTTGTTGTTTTGGTTTATCAGAAAAAAACTATTTTGTAATTATTGTAAAAAGAAATCTGATCTTTTTTCTTGTTTGATTTGTTTTATGCACATTTTATAAAAGGAAGAGCGATAAAACTCGAAATATGTAATTTGATAAACAACCTCCCAAACCAGTGTGGCAGCCCATTGTGTGACGCTGCCAAATGTGTCAAAAATTTAAATGCCGAACCAAACCGCCATCGCATAGTTGGGCAAACGGTCGCCATTGGACTTACGAGCAGGAGTTGTTATTCTTGTTACGCTGTTGTAAAAACGGCAAGTCCACTGTTTGTGCAACTGTTATTAGCATAATTGCGGATTGCTACGGTGAAGTGTAGTAAAGTGAATACAGTGTACCACCCCTATCGTTTTGTTTGTATCATTCTTTTGGTGTGCCAAGTGACGACGATGGACGCGAGCAACGGGCAAAACGAGCGTAATCAATCAAACAACAAGCCAGCGAAATGTAACCAAAATGTACAGGTTTATGTTCGTGTTCGGTAAGTTTGATTTGCGAGCCATTCTTCGTTTCGATGATAACACTCCTTCTTATGTTGCTGTGTTACGATTGCAGGCCTACGAACAGCAGGGAGAAACTGATACGTTCTCTGGAGGTTGTGGACGTGGTATCGAACCGAGAACTGCAGTTAAAGTCGAACTACACAGATTCGCGCACGTCGAAAAAGTTCACATTCGATCGGACCTTTGCGCCGAATTCAAAGCAACATGAGGTGTACCAGGCGGTGGTGGCACCGTACATCGAGGAGGTTCTGTCCGGGTTTAACTGTACGGTTTTCGCCTACGGTCAGACCGGAACGGGTAAAACATTCACCATGGTTGGAGAGGAGGAACCGGAGCTGAGCGCAGCCTGGGAAGATGACACGCAGACCGGTATTATCCCCCGGGCGGTGAATCATCTGTTCGATGAGTTACGCATGACGGAGCTGGAGTTTTCCATGCGTATATCATATCTTGAGCTGTACAACGAGGAGCTTTGCGACCTGCTCTCGACGGATGATACGGTGAAGATTCGGATCTTTGACGATGTGCAAAAGAAAGGATCGGTTATCGTGCAGGGGCTGGAAGAGATACCGGTACACAGCAAGGATGACGTCTACAAGCTGCTGGCGAAGGGTCAGGAACGACGCAAAACCGCCTCAACACTGATGAACGCGCAATCGTCGCGATCGCACACCATCTTCTCGATCATAGTCCACATCAAGGAGAACGGAATCGACGGTGAGGAAATGTTGAAAATTGGCAAGCTAAACCTTGTCGATCTGGCTGGCAGTGAAAACATCTCGAAGGCGGGCAATGAAAAGGGCATACGGACGCGTGAAACGGTAAACATTAACCAATCGTTATTGACGCTCGGGCGTGTAATTACGGCACTGGTGGAGAAAACGCCACACATCCCCTACCGCGAATCAAAGCTGACGCGCTTGCTCCAGGAATCGCTCGGAGGTCGTACAAAGACATCGATCATTGCGACCGTATCGCCCGGTAACAAAGATTTCGAAGAGACGCTCAGCACGCTCGAGTATGCACACCGTGCGAAAAACATTCAGAACAAACCGGAAGCGAACCAGAAGCTGTCGAAGAAAACGGTCATCAAGGAGTACACGGAGGAGATCGATCGGTTGAAGCGCGATTTAATGGCAGCTCGAGACAAGAATGGTATCTTTCTGGCGGAAGAAACGTATAACGAAATGGTTTACAAATCGGAAGCGGCCACAAAGGAGCTGAACGACAAATCGGCCCTTATCAAAGCGTTAAAGGAAGATCTATTGAAGAAGGAGTCTATCTTTAAGGAGGTTGCTTGTAGTTTGGCCGAACGGGAAGAGGAACTGCGGCGTACGGCGGATGATTTGGGACAAACGCGTGTGGAGCTTTCGAACACTAAGCGCAACCTTTCGAAAACCAAGCGAAGGTACGTGGAGAAGAAGGTGATACTGGAGCATCATTTACAGACGGAGCAAGCACTCACGGGACAGGCGAATGAGTTGATCAACGTCGTGGAAACTGTGACGGCAGATGCGAATGGATTGCATGTAAGTGTGTTTCGGTGGAGGAGCTATGTTTGTGAATAACTATATGCTTATATTTCGATCGACAGGATACGGTTGATCGTCGCAGAGAAATAGATAGCAGAAACAAGACTGCCTCGGAACAGTTTGTCGATCGCGTGCGCTTTCGTATACGATCGATACAGGACGATGTGGGGAAAATGGCAGAAGAGTGTAATCGACTCACGGTGGACATGAACGTAGGATGGGGTAAGATCTTCTTGTTTGCCTAACGACCTACTCGTTTATGCCGTTCATCTAATGGCTTCTGAGGCTTATTGATAACACGTGCTTGGATAATCAGTTCCCAATACGTCGGAACGTTCCGGATGGGATTCGATATAGAATATCTTCATTTATAAATGTTCCTCTTTTTCACGTACAGAAAGTTATAATCATCAACAAGATCAACTACAAAATGAAGCCAAGGCTCATCTTTCAACACTTGAAACCACGAGCCATAGTTTACTGCAGCAGAATGCGACACTCGTTGAAACTTTCAAAGCAATTATGGAAGGAAGGATGGATGACCGGCGTGAAGAAATTATCCGCTTTTTGAACCAAGTGGAACAATCCCGTGAAGCTTTGATGCAATCATTTACCGGCACGATGGACAAATTAAAGATCGGTATCCAAAGCACGCTGGACACCCAGTTTGAGCAGACACGGAAACAGTACGATCGACTGGTAGAGCATGGGCGAGCACATGACACGAAATGTGCCGAATTTTGTCAATCATTCACCACAAAGCTGGACGATCTTGATGCGATAACATCGTCCTTCGAACAACATCACAACCGGCTGCAAGACTACGTGAAACTGTCCGACCAGCAACATCAGAAAGAATTGGAAGCGGCAAAGGAGCTAGAACAAAACTTGAAATCTTTCCTACTGTCGTTGACCGCTTCAAAGCAACAGCAATCACAGCTTTCGCAGATCGTAATTGGAGTGTCGGACGATCTTGCCAGTCAGGGAAGGAAAGCTTCCGAGCAGTTGCATGCTATACGGCAGACGATCGAAGACAAGACGAAAACGGTACAGGAGACAACCGCGGAACGGGACCGTCACGTGAAGGAGTGTGGTACGTTGATGCAGGAGCACCAATGTAAAATAAAGCAAGAGCTCGAAAGTGTAGATCTATCGATCGCTGGAGGTATTAGTCAAGAAATTGCCGGTACGATCGAGCATCAGCGTGTTCGATTATCCACCACGCAGGAAGAAACACGCGCACAGATGTTAGAATTCACAAACAGCTTTACGGCCCAGAACGGCCGGTTAGGAAAGACACAAGAGGAAGGTATTGGGCGTGTGGTTGGTAGCCTGCAAGTACAACAAAACTCCCGACAACAGTTTGGCAGCGCACACTGTGGCCATACGCAGCGTATCGGACAAGCGATCGGATCGTACGAGCGTCAAACGAAGGATGAACAGCTACACGAGCTGCAAAGCGAATTCGAACGGTTCCACGAGAAGGATCTAACGTTCTACCAGTCGACCGGCAAAACGCCCATCCGTAAGAAGGTTCAGTATCCACGGGACATTGCGATGACTTCGCCGGATGAGCGTATACTTAGGCGCTTTTGGCGTGAACGTGGTATGACCGAGGTGGATCTTTCTACAACGATTTGCGAGGTGAGGAATTTTGAAGATGTTGCATGTTTTGAAGATGAATGCGTCGCTAAGAAAATGTTTGAATTTTAGGATATGGAAGAGACACTTCCGATTACAGTGCCTGGAATACGGAACTCTACACCATTAATGCAGCGTTCCAGCATGATGAATCTGGACGAGGAACGGCAACATTTTAAAGAGCTACAGATTTCCAACATTGGTTCAAAGGTAACAGAGGAATTCCATTGTTGTAGCAAATGTTTATACTAATTCTTCCTCCCTTCGCAGATCCATTCCGTGCAAATGCTCGAGGAAAGTGTGGAGGATAATAAAGAAAACATTTAACACGTTACTGTATGCAACCAGTGAGCAACGTACTCGTACACTCCAAAAGATAGTGGAACGTCCTAATACGGGAAAATCCCTCTTGTTTGCATTTGCCTTGACGACCGTGTGGTGCTGCTTTCAAAGCAGTCGTATAGAGCGCTAGAGTAACACGGCAAGCATTAAATTATAATTACCTATAATCTTTGGAATTGCAGGCAAGTAGCAACACCATTTGATTGTATAAAAGGTAGCTTTTCACACAAAGTTTTACACCGGTGTACCGGTCAATTTTAACCATTTTGTGCAAGATAATCTTATAAACAAATCGTTTTTTAATATGCCACTCTTGCAACTAATATCCCCTTACGCACAGCGGGGCATATTTAACTGTTTAACGGAGAGTGTAAATAAAACTTTAACTTGAAACGTTTCTTTTGCAAAGAAATTGCTAATACCACAATTGAATGATCGCACTTTTCGCTTGTTTCGCATTTTTAGAGTTTCTCTTTTTTATTCTGCTGTTCGTTTGTGTTTCTGTTTGTCACTCCTCCGACATGTTCGGCCATTTTGTGTAGTATTTTGTATTTCGATTCATGTTTTATTCTCCTTCTTTCTTGCTGAGGATTATCGTTAAACGCTACGGAACATGATGCAATGTTGATTAAAAATGGGTGACGAGTTCGTATTCTTATGTATAGTACACACTTCAGGAGCTCAAGTAAACTGCAACCAGGTGTTACTAACCTGCAAGCACTTTAATTGAGCTCGAAAGTCGATTATGTAAGTTACTGTATTGCGAACTGATTGTTGGTGTCTTGAAACATATGCTTTCGTTTCTTCGTTATTACTAGTGTAGGTGCACATATCGTATTCCTTAACAGGTTGGATTGCATTCGTGTATCTTATTGGTTGAAGATTGAAGTCAAGACTCTCCAATAGATCTTCACCACAACCGTTCTTATGTTCAGTTAGACGCGTGTTGTATGATTAATTGATGTGCTCTTGTCCTCTGTGACTTTATGTAACTAATATTGTGCACAGTTTGCTTTTAGAAAATTCCCTCCTAGAAAAGGTATAAGATTCGCAGCACACAGTCCATTACGGTAGTTGAAAAGATGCTTTATCGACGTTCCTTTCGATGCCCAAACCCTTCTACTCCATTTACACCGATTGATCATCTCCTGCTTGTTTGTTTTATTCGATAAAGTAAAAACATGCTTAAGCCGACGTAAATTATACAACTGTGTAGAGAATTGTTTCCTCCTTTTTATTGTGATCACATTTTAAAAGAAAAGCAGAGACAATACCGCATTTTCGTTTTACTCCTCACACCCCAACCCTCTCCTTCGTCATCTTAATGTTCAATCTTTCCTACTTGCGGCAGAACAGAAGAGGCTGGCAGAGAAACCCATCCCGAGACTGAATGAAACGTAACTGAACGTACCACAATAATAATTGTAATATCTTTTTTTCCCAATAACCCATCTTGAGGAGCGCCATTAATATCGAGTGGTTTGCCTATAGAAAATGTGTTCCTCTTGCAGGAGGAAGGATGTCGCGTTAAATGTTGTTCGTTGTTGTTCGGATCTCTGCAGTTCATATTCGTAGTGTCCGTGCCGGGTGTTTCGTAACACCCGATTGAAACCATACCAGTACGTTTCCACATCTCTTGCGTTGTGGTTTGTTCGGAAGGAACTAAAAGAGCGTTACGTTGCGCTTGTTTGTTTAGAAAAAGAAAATAAGTTGCTTACACGATACTTCCATTTTGTTTCTATCTTCCGGGTGCATTTGTGTCTGTGTACTTGGGTTCCGGTTTAGTTGCATTGCTGGTTGCGCGAAGAATTTGTCCATTTCTCTCTCTCTCTCTCTCTCTCCATCATACGGTCTAGGGAACTGAGATCAGTAGCCGGACAGGATACGGTGGTCACCTTATTCCTGTTTTAGTCCATTGGCAGTGGGCTGTGTAGCAGCTGCTAGTGCCGCTTCCCGTCTGCTTGCCTGTGGAGAGAAGCGTATGTGTTAGTGCAGGTGTTTTAGTGTGCTTTTTTGTTTCTTACGTACCTGATACCATATCACTAGCCGACCGATTAGCATGAAGGTGAAGACGAGCGCTGGACCGGACCGTTCGAACGGATCGCTTACCATGTAGTGCGAGTAAACAGCCAGGAACATCAGCAGCAGGAGCGTTATGTTAGCCGCATTTTTTATTTTATCTTATCGTTGGAAAAAGAAATAAGAAATCGACAACATTAGATAAGGAAGGGAATATTTTTACAAAACAAAATTAAAGGAAAAACTCCTATCTCTCGCTAGAGAGACTCCTATTCTGAACCACTTGAAATGACTAACTACATTTGGCTGCTTTTTTATTCTTATTGTGTGACTCAAGTACATCAGATGAGCCATATGGCAGTGTTCGGAGCAAAGAAAACACCAATCTGTGTCTTTTCCACTGGTAGTACATGAATTTTCCACCCAGAGCGTCATCTCCCGCTTTGATCGATTCCAAACATGGTTTCTGCTTCGCAATCGCCGGCTAACAATCGGCCGTGTTTTATACTTACGGCTAGGAATGAGCACCATGGCCAACCCGCACAGCATCTCCAGTCCGCCGACCGATCGTCGATACCATTTCGAGGGTATTTTGAACTCCAGCAGTGTCGAGAGAGGAAACACTTTCGCATACTTGACGTAGTTCTTGCGCTGTAACGAAAATCATAAATATTGGTTAATTCGGGGGTGTGTTCATGTGGGAAGACGAAATAGGCCGGAATTGGTGGTGGTGTTAATTCACCAACAATTGAAAGTTATTTCGGGTAGTTTTATTCGTTTCGATTGAAATAAAATTTCCACTGTTTGGGGAGAGCAATGCAGACGGGGCACGGCAAAGAAGCGATTGATGGGTATTAAAGGTATCTTAACGTAAATAAATTTCCGATGTAGCTGCCTAGAAGTGAATAGTTTACGTTATAAGACGAAGTCTGTGTCATGAGTTTGATAATTTTCAAAGATTTAAATTTATTCGATTAACATATTACTAAGACATAAATTTATATAAATAAAATCACTTTTAATTGAATCCTCTCCAAACATCAGATCATGTGAACTATCGAAAGATCATATATTACAAACGGTTTATATTAGCATCTAATCAACGGTCCATTACGCGAAGTTTATTCAGTGTACTAAAATGCGCCAATCGTCCATAAACACGTGGTCGTGATCACTAATTGGTACTAACAACCCACCCCAATGAACAGCCATAACTCTTCTTCTTCTATTATCTCCCTTACGTACGTCTTTACCTTCTTCAAAAGGGCGCTTCTAATTTTGCTCTCCAATATCCTCTCTCGCTCTTCCATTTTCCCAAGCGGTCGTAAATGTGTCTTGTAAATGCGGTTGAAGTTAGTAATGTTTACACATGATCGCGCACCCACTCACATTTGGGGGGGATTTTCCCTGCATCAACGATCAGGTTAGTTAGCCGACCTTGTGCATCCTGCTTCGAGCGCTGCGTAGCTCAGACATGGAGAAATGCACCCAACACCGTCGATGAGGTAATTTCAACGCACGGCATGCCCCAGTAGGAAGTGCAACCACGTTGATGATGGTGATGATGGGTTTATAAAAAGACATTCTTCGATCGTGGGTCCTCCGTGATCTACCTTAAGGTCGTTCCCTTTTGCCCGCTCACCCCCTTTGGATAATGGGGTGGTGGAAGGTCACTAACTAAAAAGACGCCACCGTCTGTCGTGTTTGTGTATAAATAGTAGTGCCAACTCGTACACACAGACATAATTGCCCCGGACTTAGTTGGGCGACCGCATCAAGGGAATGTGTTTTTATGAGTAAGAAACCTCAAGAGGTTTTTCTTTTTCGAGGTTAGTTACATGTTTCTTTACGCAACAATTTCACCCATCACATAATTGTTCGGATGAGATGGTTTTGCACAAAAACAAGTGATCGCGGGTAGAAATACCCATTCGGTTGAACTTCCTACAGGAAGCGATATAAAACCATTAAGCGCAACAGCAGAGATACAGGCGAGTGTAAATAATATCGAAATGATTTAAGATCGCTGTAAAGCTGCCACGTTTGACGTGTGTATGTAAATAAATATCGGCACATCTTAACGTAAAACGCACGTGCGCACCGTAATGGAGACGCCTGGTGTTTGATGAGTTTTTTTCCCCTCCCAACCGTCGAGTGGTTGTCAAGGAAACGGAACGCAACGAGTGATCTGTTCTATCTCATAAACGGTCGGCGCAATATGGTAACCGCCGGACGGTGATCTATATCCATCTGTCTGCTCCATCGGCAGCTTCAGTAGGAACAATTGACGCAAGTATTAAGACGCCGCTTAAGACATCAGACGCGTCAGCTTGGGGTCTCAAAAACATTCCAATAGGGGCATACATTATCGCGGGGTTTTTGCATACACTTTCGTGAGTGAATATCGTTGACGTAGATCAGATCGACGTTTGAGATCTTGTGGCACGAAAGCACAATGGCGAGATGGAAGAGGATCGTGTGCTCGACCAGTGCGTCACCTGACACAACTTAATCCATCTGAATGGGATTAAATTTAGTACTTTTAAATGATTCTGCAAGTACCCACCTGTGGAAGAATAATAAACTCTAAACGCTTCGCTGTGTCACATAATAAAATCATAAGACGGATAGAAGATATAAATATCGTTAAATGTTTAATGGGACAATGCAACATAATTGTGCCGTTGCGTGATAAACAGCCAACTCATGCTTGGTGGCTCTAATCAACGACATTCATTAACGCTTTGATACGTGTTTATGCGCTCGAAGTACATACAGCTCGTCTCCTGCCCGATCATCACCGAACGGTCGGTGACAACCATTGACCTAACAACACAAACACACGCGAAGTGGTACGAAAAATCCAGGGAAACTGTCGCGTTTATTTTTAATAGAATTTCGTTCCTTTCCTCTGCAGGCCTTCTTTTTTACTACCGGCAGGTTCCTTCCGTTCCGTCTCGCTTTGTCGGTCATAGGTTGATTTTCGCTAGCGATTGCTCTCTCGTTTTAAGTCTCGTTTCGGCTCTCTCTTTTTAGTCGGAGGAAGATCGAGTGTTGGTTTTTGAAGCAGAAGAAATTAAACGGCAATAGGAAGAATTGCACTTGCGGATGCCATACGGATCAGAGTGATCGGTCATCGGTCGAAAGAATTTCAGTATCGCATGGGAATGCATTCTGGTCAGGGTCAATGTCTATAAGGACGGGGGCTTAAATAAGGAACAAAAAGAACTTACTTCTCAACTTAAACTGAAAGCTGTCAAATGTCAAACAGTATCGGGATTGATTATCAGTACAACTTACGTTTTAGTACATTCTCAAATACTTAAATATTAAAGAAGTGGATTGATTTCTTAAAATAACGAGTATGAGCCTGACTTTATACCGATGTCCATCAATGCATTGGAAAATTGACGGCCAATCAAAGACAACAGGCGCAACCCAAAAGAAGGAGAAAACAAAACCACCGTAAAAGAGACGGTACAAAACAGAATCAACAACCGCACACTCTGTCGTTCCTATTTATACTTCGACCCAGGATCGACCCGCCGACGGTGGTTCGTCAAGTTCAAGCGATTCTCTCTCTCATGGCCACACGCCATTACGCGGTTTGGCAATGGCCGCGCGTTGTCGTCTTTGAGCTGTCAGAGCCGTTCGCTCTTGTGTGTGCTCTCGTGCAATCACTGCACACAGTGTTTACTTCGATTGATCGATGGATATATCCCGCACGATAACTCACCGGATCGGCGCTTGTAACGATCGGCGATCCTCATTACAGGTAACTTCTAGGAATTGTTTATATCTATCGCATCGCCCTCTCTCTCTCGCGTGCGCGTTGCGGATCGATTTATGATACCGATCGATGCGGTAATGAATTTTTGTTTATAAATATCGGACACTTGAAGATTCGGTGGAAAGATCTTCTGATGATCGCTCCTCCCAACAATGCTATTGTCGTACAAAACCCGTCTCGACTTTCTACCGAGATGGATCACAAATTGATGTTTTTCTGTGCGAAGGTGACGATGGTTGTAGTGAGTGATCGTTGCATAATATTCTCAAATTTACGTTGCTTTGGCTAGTGTCTAAGGCGAGCAAAGTACACGGTTAATCAAAATAAATATTCTTGAAATGGATCACGATGAAACGCGTCAATTCGTTTTAAGTTTTGTTCCAAGCGCATCAAGATCACGTTTCAAAGCGACAAACGTCATTCCCCTTCAGAGTATTGATTTCCACTGAAAAAAAACGGCACAAACCCGTATGATGATCGGCAAATAAGAGAAAGCAATTGCAATGGCCAAACAGAGGATGCATCCGCAAAGGCAAAGCATATACCACATTTTGGCTGCTGTTCATGTTTCCTTTCCATTTTTCCAAGCTCGATTAAGGTGGCAATATTTATACACCGAATTTATCGGCTATTGGATCGATTTTGGCAGCGATGGTGAATGAGGGAAATATGAAACGCAATCGTTGATGTACTCAACGAGCAGCTGCATAATGCATACGGCTTAATGAATAATGGACTGATGCAAGAACCGGCTAGAGTGGGCTAGAGTGGGCCATACACGTGTCCCTAATGTGTTTTCGATCTATTCGAGCCATCGATTGCGGTGGAAACAATTTTCCGGCGGGAAAATGACATTTTAATGGCACTCTGTTCCGGTAGTACATTCGAGAATTTAGTACAATTGTACTAAACTGTACTGTTTTAATTTTGTTGTTTTTCGGTTGTATATTTAGAACAATCCGCTCTTTATCGTTTATTTCACATAGAAAAATCATTAAGGATTGAATATGAGCTATAATAATTTTAAGTAAACGATATTAATACTTTTTTCTTGATTTGAAACCAAACTGTGCTGCGAAGTTATTCATTCCACCAGTTTCATCATGGCCACGATGCATGTTGAGGTGCAAATAGGCAAAAAGGTGTGGAAATAGTGCCCATCTATACCATCAAGTTCATAGTGCACGGTGCCAACAAACGGTTACGAAATAGTAACATGCAACGTTTAACGCTTTAATAACTCGATGTGTACAGCACAGGAAGACGACATTTTGTTCCTAAATTCCTCGAATGTTTATGTTTGTAAGATTGAAAATACCACCCCTACCGACCGGAGATCACCGGCACCGGTATCTGAAGAGCGCAGGAAGAGACCCCGAACACCGGGAAGAGCCGAAATCAAAACAAAATATCAAAAAATTACAACAAAAAACTCGCTTTTTGTCATTCAAAAGTACAGAAAAAGAAATTCACATCCGAAGGTAGGGTGGAAACCAAACCCGGGGAGTAGTGTCAGTGGCGGTGTCGATTCCGTTCTTGCTGTCCCAACCCGATCCCTTTTTGAACCGACCAGGAGTAGTAGTAGATGTTCTACTTTCCGAATGAGTTTTCAACTTTTCGCTACCGTTCTTCTTCGAGCTTCGGGTGTTTTTCGATTGATAGTCAAGAGATAGAAGCGTGTTGGCTCAGGTGGGAGGATCATGCATGGTAGAGTTGGTGGCGGGGTGGCAGAAGCAGCAGAACAAAATGTAGCAAAATTTGCTCCGATTGCTATTTTAATAAGTGTTGCACCCCGCCAGGCAATGGGACGTACAGTGAGTGACACGAGAGGAGTCGACCGTTTGTTGATTTGTTTGTGAGCATCGCTCTAATCAGTAATGAGATAATTTATGCTATTATTTGAAGAGCGGTATTTGAGAAATTTTTAAAACATAAAAATGGATTATTAAAATATATTTGCAACCATTCGTGTAGGGTAAATTCTGGCAGGAGATATAATCCAATTTCACATTGAGACGTACTGTGCAAAAGTCGGCTGCTTCTCAACATGCAACCACCGCACACGCTCTAGCTGAGTGGAATGGCACAAAAACCGTGCAAATGCATATCATTAATTTCAAGCGCAACAATACGCTTGCGAAGCGTGTCGGTGTACTAAAAAGGTTGGCAAAACTCGTCCCAAACTCGTGTCATCTTACCTCGCATTAACATTGAATGATGCGAGTGAAAAATGTGAATAGAAAGTGACAATGATTATTGTTATGGAGGCGCGAAAAGGATCAACGAGGAGGTCGCCGCGACAATTACAAATGAAGGTATCAAGCGACTAAAATATCACCAATGTTGAATTAAAGGATGTCCGTAATTCTAGCCTCGGATAATGGTCCTTCTCAAACACTATTCGTTTTGAAAACACCTACCAAATCTCGATGCAGGTCCTTGCTGAGGTGTGGCGAAATCTTCATGATGCCGATGAATATGAAGAACAACCCGAGCAGTATCGAGAGGCTCCTCAGCACCAGCGAGGACATTTTTTGCGTGTTCTGCGTAATTTTGATGCCTTTTCGGGGATCCGCGGGTGTCACGAGTAACTGCTACGGAAGGGACAAGCTGTTGTCACGCGGCTTGTCGGATGTTGAATTCTAAAGCACTCCCTTTCCGGATTTTCACACTACTTTCACACGTTCACACTTCTCTTAATGCAACTGATCACTGCAACTTCCAATATATTTCTTTATTGGTTAGATTTTCACGTTAATTTTCACTTCCACCACTTTGGGATTGCTTTTGGAGAATAAAAAGGAAATGCTCTCATTAACACACATACACAAAAACACTCGAAATACACAGAACAGGTTGGTTGTTTTGGGGAAAAAGATGCTGCAGATGTGCAATGAGCATTACCTGTGGTAAGCGGGATGCCCAAATACCGACGGGATTCTTTATCGCCCTTTAACTACACGAAGAAGCCTGCACACGGACACTAATCAATAACCGACGACGAGAAAAAGCGCGATGGCCGATGATGCTGGCTGGCTGGTTTGTTGGCCGCTAGATGTTGATGGCCCTTAGAGGTAGAGGGTTGAAAAATTCTACCAAGTCAGAGCGAGACAGAGAGCGAGCGGGTGTTGACGGGGTGCGCACGCGTTCAAAATGTGTTCCCGCTGACCTCACGGCAAGCGGTGGCGGTGAGGTGTGTGCGTGTCGGAGAACCGTTTGCGAGAAAAGGACTCCACTGGCCGCGAGGACGAACCAACTGTCAACGACCCGATGGCGTACGCACGCACGTAAGCCAACTGTCAAATTAAACTGACAGTTAGTACTAAATTTCAAACCCGTGCACTACGAATCACGTTTCCGGACTACTTGGATCGGTTTGGAGTGCTTTCCTTTCCCGGCCACCTGTTGATGCGTGTGGGCGCGTTTCACTTTCATTCGAATGCGGGATCGATACGGGAAAGGATTCTATTCCTGCAATTTAATTTTCCTATTGCTTCATTGTTGCTTGCCCCCCTCCTGCTTTGCACACTTTATTGAACGTACGCACGCGCCACACACAATCACACCCTCACACGCACACACTTACACACACGCACGCCCCGTACACATTTGATTCGCAGTCGCGCTATTTTCTGCTCGCTTTCGACTTTTGTCGTCGTCGTCGGTTTTGTGCCTTTGATGCGGCCACGCGGGCTGATGCTTTTCGTCTGGGAGCTCCGACTTTCTGCGCTCGGTGGCTAACCCGTGTGCTGTCATTTGATTTTTCCGAATTTTTCAAAGCCAAACTCTCGCTCTCTCACTCTCTCTCGCGCCGTTTTCTCTGAAGCGCCGGGTTTGTTGTGCGATGTAAACTCTCACGTTTGCATTTATTTTTGAACCACAAAACGAATGTTACTCGTGATGCGCTTCTTTGGCACCCCGTTCGTTCACTGTTTTGCATGAGCATTCAATGTACTTATGGCGTCACGGTGCGATAGGGATGAGTCGGAAAGCTCAGCTAGGAGCATCCATGCAGTTTGAGAAATCGATACATCTTGGAATGGGAGTTCTGCTTGTAGTAAAAACATTTATTTTTTCATTTCAGAGTTTTGTTGAATCCGCGTCTCAAACGGAATTAAAAAAGCTGATAAGGACATCACCAAACAAATTGCCTAAATTCAAATCGTTCAAAAAAAAATCTTATAACCAGATAAGATGTTCTTCCTGCTGGTGATCAAGTCTAATGAGATTAGATGTATAATGTAATAATCGGACATATGCAAAATCTAGAAGCGCACTTAGAAGGAGAAAGCGATATGACATACCAGCAATTATCGCTACTTACCGTGTTTCATGTTCAAACGAATTCCCTCTCCATGAAATAACCGGTAAGCAAATGCCCACTTTTGTGGAAAGCGCCATCTAGTGTACGCGCTTCGAATGCTTACCAACCGCTCGGAAAAATTTCAAAGGTTTGTGTCTTTGCTAAACGATACCAATTGCGCCAACACTTTCAACGGAAACTTTCGCATTCTTTCTACAATCAACCAATGCATAATATTCGACACACTATTTTATTATTAAAATCTAACTTAAAACGCTTTTATTTGTTTCCTTCGTTTGCTTTTCGCGCGCATTACACTTCATTACATCGTTCTTCCCCTCGCTCTTAGCTCCTCTGCCCATCTGGATGGATCTACATGCGCTGCTGCTTACCGCGAAGATATTCTTCGTGGATAATACAAAACGGAAAAAAAAGAATCATACTAAAAATGCTGCTACGAAAATACTCGATTAGAGCACGCGGAAAGCGTAACTAAATCAATTGCTCAAGCGGTTGTCTTTTAGCGCTTTGCGCACTCTAGACGCGCACATTTGTTGCAGGCCTGCTCTCGAATATAATGCTTTTCTGCTGCTTACATACATACGAAAACCACGCTAGACAATGTGTTACGGTATAGCACTATCGTTTTTGTTTTAGCTAATGAAGGAAGAAGCCACTAACACACTGGATGTGTGTCTTGTTGCAGTAGAAAAATTGATGGAAACTCCAAGATATACACGAGATTAAAAGCTACCTTCCCGCTGTCTTACTCTCACCCACAGTTTGCCTCTTTTCGAATAGTCGAATGCTCTGGTTGCATTAGCGTTAAAAAAAAAACGATTCCTTTCTTCGTTCGTTACACAATATTCTCCGTCTTCCTTGACTCCCAAACAAACTGTTTCGTCCTAAGCCTTTTTCGTTTATCGCACAAAGTATCCCGGGAAATGGTGGTGATCAATCAAAATTCCCTGTCCTACCTACAAAGAGCTATCATTTTCACAGATACCTTTTGGAGGGAATCAATCGCGTGTGTGTGTGTTAAATTACTGTATTTTTTGTTTTGTTTTCGCTACGAATTACGATATGCTCGAAAGCACATATACTTTTGCATCGATCGGCAAACACAAATATTGTCGCTCCTGCTAAAGCTTACCATGAACAAAAACTTGTCAGATTTTCATCTTGTTTTTCCCAAAGAAAATCCGAACGAGGAGAAAAAAAACGAATACTCCTCTTACTTCTCCTTACAACTTCTACATGTTCCGGCCGATATGTGTGAACGTGGTTCCGTTTTTGTTCCCTTTTTGTTTTTGCTTGTATAAGAAAGTGTCCCAGAACAGACAAAGATTGTTCGGAAGTGATTACATTTAGGCACTGTTTTAGGTAGCCGTTGGTGTCAATTGTAAAATCCTAAAATTCACTTTCATCCAAGCCCTACCTATTATTTTCTCACTTTTCTATCGAGTTCCGGTTGGTTTGTAGCTATTGTGTTTGTGTCGGTGTGTGTACTTATAAATGATTGTGCCTGTTTCATTGTTAATATATACGGGATATGCCTGTTTTTTTCTGGGTTTGGTTCCAACCGATCAGTCTTCGAAAGCGATCGTCCTGAGTCCTTTCTATCAAATTGTTGCTGCCGAATCGAAGACATGTTCCTGATTGTGATGTGGTGTGTGTTTTTGTATGTCCGGTCTCTATCTCTGGCAGAGTTGTTTGGTTCGACTTCGGTGTTCTGGAATGTGTGATTGCGATCGCGTGTCTGTGTGGGTCCTTACGTTCGCTTCACATACTGTGCAATCGCCACCATCGTCAGTACGGTGGCCACCGCCATCAGAACGCTCGAGATGGAAATTGCACTGGCACCTCCACCGTAGCGTGCCTGCCCGCATGCCGGCGGACACACGGGAATAACGGACTCGGTAAACTCAACGCGTCCCTCCGCCTCACCCAGCTTGTTTGTCGCCTGACAGATGTACTCGCCGTACTGACGCTTCTCCGCCGTAATGACACGCAGCGTCGAATCGGTGAACTCGTCCGCGGTCGCAAACTGAGACAGCTGGTAGTGCTGGTTGCTGGACAGCTGCACACTGTCCTTCAGCCAACGGATGGCCGGCGGTGGGTACGCTTCAATATGACACTCCAAATCCATATCGTACTGGAGGGCTTGCTCCACACGCGGTCTCGGTACAGTCACTACCGGTGCAAACTCAACCTCCAGATTTACGTTACGTCTATCGCCCCGACTGACACCGTTGTCCGCCACACAGTAGTACGTGCCACGATCCTCTTTGTGTACCGAGTGGATGTTCAGCACGTTGCCCGAATAAGTAGCACCACCTGTGTGAAGGGAGAGAAAGCAGTCACAATTCGTTAATATCACGCCGGGTTGAGAGGTTCATCTGGAGGGGACAAATAAAACATTAAAAGTTTAATTAATTTACTGCAACAGTTTAATACTGGACCCATGGGCTTATTGGGGGACTTTGAGCTCCCGAAGAAAAATGGCTTCCGGTCGGTGGTGGAAGATGCCAAACGACCGAACCGACCCCGTATTGTTAGCACGATCTACACACGTCCCATTACAATCTGTTGTGCGTTTATCCCTTCGCGCTTTACTGATCACCTTCCCCCCTAGGAAGTCAATCGAGCTGTCGAGATGTTTGTCGCGAGTCAGTGAACACGCAACTCGGTTACAGCACCGATAATTTGCCGCTGTCCACATGTCCACATCACCTTCCGGACTGAAAACAGGGGGGTATGGGTTTATGAATAGAAAATTAGTGTGTAAGGAAATGATATCTAACCCCAGTCTGTTTTCTGGGGGGGTTGAATTTCATATGAGCCTAGAACATTCCTAGTTCTTACGAAAGATTCGATTCTGCGGGTTCCGCGATTCCGCACCCCACAAACAAAGGTACAGGGATACAAATTAACATTATTTGTCACTGTCACCTTCTACCGTATGTCCTTCCTGCAGGACCTTCATTTCCTGTTCGGTTTATTCTTTCCTTTTCTTCTTGTGAATCGTTTTTTACGCGCCAGTGAAGATGTCACAGAACTCAACAGCCCACAACGAATGTTTTCCCATTTCTTGCTCTAGCCTAAAACGAGGAAAAAAGCTATTTTTGTATAATAATACAACAAAGCTACGATTAGATTCCGATTCGATTCCAACGGGAAAATACTTTCATTCATATGCATAAAATGTACATTATTTTGTTGCAGTTTATGGCAGTGCCAGCCACCGGTCACGGTATTTGATGCACAAATCCCGTTTTTAGTGCTCTTTTTACCTAATTTTCCTAGTCTCCTTCATGCGGATGCAACAAATGAGCAGTGTGCTCTTGAGTTATGGGTGTGCCTCGTCTTGAAACTATGTTAGCCGCGTTGTAATTAGTGCCCGCGTCCATTTGGAGGGAATTTTTCAGTTCCACACGCTATAAAATAAGCCTATCCATAATTAATTAGGCACAAGTGTCAAGTGGAGCGACGCACTTGAGCTTCAGGGGGGATGAAAACATGCAACATGGTTGTTTGTGAGATATTAAACAGAACTCATTAACCCTGCGTGAGCTATCACTTGCGTAACATATTAATGGAAAAATGATTAGAAATGGGTGTCCAGATATGTGAGCAAGAGTGAAGATGGATAAGTAAATGTTTGTCCAACGATTGAAGGCATGTGGGCATGAAGCGAACACCATTCTTTGTACGTTTGAAGTGAATGTGGTTCTTTTCTCAAGAACTAAACATTTTCTGTGATCCGTTACGATCTTCTGCCTCGGGTACCTCACACTTTTGCCATAGTAATAGACGGATTAAGTCGAATGGGTCAAACCAACCAACCCTGACTTGTGCCGCACTATAAGTTTGGTAATGTACTATAAACACTCAAACGCTTAAGCAACGAACAATCCATGAATTCTAATAACTCTTCGGCCAGTTGTAATGGTGGTTTATTTCCCAAATGAGTTTCGGGAATAATTGAATCTCAACGTATGTTTAGGAATTGTGTAATTACATAATTCAATAAGGAATTACACGATATACCGAGGAATTTTAGAACAAAATGATTCTATCACACTCTATTCCTAGTGTATTTGTATGAGATTTGGCACTTTGCTCTTGGACACGACTAGACCGCGGATAGAAGCCCATCAAACCCATTCCTTCATATTGAGAACTGGCTATTCCTGCGCGTGGTATTCAAGCATTGCCCTCAAAACCAGAATTGTACTCTTCACAACAAAAAACTGATGGTATTTAAACTAAAGTCAATAGAAAATTAGCATTTCTTGGTCGTGTTTAGTTCAACTTTTCAAGTTTGGTATTGATTTTTGATGTGAGCCATAAAAAGCATTTCCCGGTTCTGGAATAACAGCTGACAAGCGGCGGCATTTGTTTGTCCACGAATGCCACTCTTCAGGAACAGACCGTCTCAACCGTTAGTCTTTGCTCTGTGATCAAGTATGGGCGCACACACCGATCTGACCAACGATAGCAAGACAAACCCCGACAAGCTTCAAGCACACTTCACACCGATGACAGTTGCTGCATTTCAATGAGCCTCTGTGGCTGTGACACCGGCGGATTAGGCGCGGAAAAAGGACCCCGAAAGGCACGTTCCTCTGTGACACCCGAGCATACACAACCATCATATTACGCAGAGAAATTAATCCTCGTTCGGTGCGTTCTCAAGTGGTGCATTTCCCTTTGTCACCTTTCTCTTGATCCCCTGGGATGTCGGTTCTGTCGTTGTGTCGAGTGTTTTCCAAACGTTACAATTAGGTGTTCTGGTTAGGTTTTTCGAAGTTGTCACCCATAAAACCGTACGACATAAAAATTCCCCCATTCCGTCGGAGGATAGAGCGATGGTTTGAGTATGTGTACCGAGAGGAGGTAAATTTTATTATCGTGGTTCATCGGAATCGTTAGATGCGACGCCCTTGCAAATGCAGTAGCCTGCAGTTTTAGACAAACGGATTTTTTGTTCTAACCCGTGGCAGCATGATTACGATGCGTACCAGAAGCGGACCGATGTCCGAAGGGGGCAGAAAAGCGATCAACTTCAATAGACGGACCGATCCGACACCGAACACCTTTGATGCGAATGAGCACATCGTTTGCCAATACAATCGTACCCAGAAGTACACAATACAAATGGCCCGTTCGAATACCCAGCTTATGGCCCCCTCGCTTGATGCAGGAAATGCACTTTTCTGGGAAACAAAAAGGAACGGTGCGAATCGTTAGGGAAAGTGAACTGGATCTTCCCGGGTGATATAATCCACTTATCTCGAGGACTAACAATTCGGGTGTGTTTCATCTCAAATTAATCACTGGTTCTTTTTAGCGAACTGAGCACGAAATTAAATAGTGGGCGAACATTTGGCGGAATTTGAATAAAAATGAAGGCTTATAGTTAGGTTGCGAGATACAGAAGACGTCTTAGTGGCAAATTCTATTTTTTGGACATTCCAAGGTCCATGGATATTACTTTAATATTATTATTTGAACGTCCCCAAAGCTCTAAAACTCAGTTTATACACTGAATAGCATATTAGGCGCGAAGAAAGGAGCTCAATTTTGGGAATTATTGGTGCTATGGTACAACATAGGACTAATCAAATAGAACCAACCAGAAAGCAAATGAAAAATGTTCTGGAAGAACCTTCTCCCGAATGTTGCAATTTCGGGCCTATCTCTCTATCTCCAGTAATGCAAAACCTAACCTCATTATTATCACCAAATATGCACGATCACAGCCGGTGCGCGTAGAATTAGAAGTTATCATGCTGCTATGCTAGACACGCGAAGCGTAGCAATAACGCAAACGTCGTCCAAAGCTGATGCATTGTATTTGATTTCCGAAGCGGAAGTTGTGCGCGACAGCTGGAACTCGGTGATGCGTTGCTTTTCCCCATTGTTTTGCCAACATCCGGCAGTTTTACGGTTGTATACGAGAGTGGGAAGGTAAGCGGATTGGGACGTACGTACCATCCAGTCCCGTGGTCTAATACGGTTCGTGACGGATGAGAGCATCACCATTGGAAAGTAGCGCGAACTATCTGGATGCGAAAGGATGCGATCCTTTTTACCGCTCGGGAACCGAACGGTGCAGACCTTTCGGATGGTGTCTAGGATTTAATCCACTTATAACGCTATCATTTTGTGACCAAACGGATCCAACCCGTCGGAAAGTTTTGTTGGTGAACGGAGGACGTGTGATTATCATCACAAGTAAGTTTTCCAGTTGTCGATCCTTTCCATTTCATTCCTTTGCGTTCCCATTTTTTTAGGGTCCCAAAGGTATTCCAACTTGGGTTCAATTTATGTGATTATGCAGCACTAGAAAAGTAGAACACCCCGGGACTCCAGAGAATGATACCATGTGTATATCTTTTTTTGCCAACGCTTATTAGGGAGGAGTTTTAGAATGCCTCCCGCTTTTCTTTTTTTTTTCTGCGTCACTGTCGATCCTCTCGGGATCGGCCAGCCATACAGCACTGGTAGAGTGGCAATAATGATAGGTTTCGATGTTGAAATTAACGAACTCGATTAGAGAATTGGCAACCAGCAGTAACAGGCAGCTGCACACCATCAATAGTTAATTGATGTCCAATGGTGGGTGCGCCATCGCTAGCAGAGTGTTTTGAAGTTATTTTCAACATTTAAACGTTGTACAATTCCTTCATAAGCACATATGGACTTTCGGAGCCTTCGTTCGAATAAGGGATCTTTTCCAAACTTAAATCCGACAGCAATCTCATTACACCTCAACAGCGACAGGGATGTGAAACCCAATTTGTCTCTTCATTGTCTGCTGTCAGCTGGTGTGAAGTGTCCAAATGCATTTCTCATTAGCAGCAATTGTGTGTGTCCGGGGGCAGGCGGAGTAGAAAAAACCGAACCCGTCAGCCTAATTATTTAAAGATTACTTTGTCACCAACTGTTTCCATACGAATGGTGGAAGTGCATTTCGGATGCGCATGGATGCACTCTGTCGCAACAGCGCTAGAGGAAGTGGAAACCTAGATACCATTACGCTATCTAGTGTCGGGATTTTTAGTTCACCGACGGTCGGAGTGGAATGGAAAGTTTCGCAAGTATAATGCAAAAAAAAAACGGATAGACATTTGCATACAAAAGAAGGTGGGGTTCGAATTGCGAACCAGTTTGCCCTCTCTGTAACAGTGCTGTATGTATTCTTATCCATGCATGTTCCAAACTTAAATGGAAAATAAAAAAAAAACATTCCCCACCTTGATGGAAATGTCACCCAAAAACACACCCGGAAGTGAAAGGACAGCAAGTTCCATTTGTAAACCTTTGAAATATCGACAACCACTCGCACTTTCCTGATTGATAAGCTAATGGCAACATGCACGCCGGAAGCCACACCCTTCCGAAACGTGGAAGGAAATGTCCTAATCGGAAGGGCGGAGAAAGGACACTCGGATTGCTCGGAAGGTTAGACCCTTTCTGTGTTTCCCTTGCATTACAGCGAAGGATTGGTCCCGATTGACTCTCGAAAACCATCCGCAACCCTCGCACCGGATATGCGAAGGATATTCGACGATCCTTTTACTTTTACGGAAACCCCCTGGTTCGATACCTTGTCCCATAACGCCGCAACACAACCTCAACCACAAGAGTGTACAGGGTACAAGGACAATGATAAACACAGCAGCAGTTTGACACTTTTAACGACTTTTAACCAGCTAGCGCGTTTGTGTAACACACATCCTCTACATCGGAGGTAAATGGCCAAAACGGGGGGAAAAACATAAACTGCCTCAGTGTCATTGAAATCTCATTTCTATGCGAAGTTGAAGTTCTCCGGGGTATCCTCGAAACTTTCGCTTTCAAGCGGGAATGTGTACGCTCATAAATTAGCTTACCCTGACAGGCCCGTTTGCAACTGTCCCGATGATGTTGGCCGACTCGTTTCTATTACCTTCCGGCACCGGGCGGGAGTTTTTCGCGCCCTCGGACGACGGTTGAAGAACAGAAAAACCCGAAACCCTCTACCCCCTGATACAAACCACCAGCATATGTTGCCGAAAGGATGTCCAACATGACTAAAACGACCCAAAAAATAGATAGAAAATGCACAGTGTCAACATTGTGTCACCTCGAATCCGGATGGTGTACAGCTGCAGCAAAGGCTAAGCTTCCTCCGTCTGGTTAAATACGGGTCGGGTGGAAACGGAACCGTTTTGATGAAAATCCGAATGGAAACAAATGACAATGTGCGAGTTCGATGTGTAAATGTGGCCACACACAAACGTGACAGTGCAAACAGAGCACGCTAATTCGATCAAATTTCCATCCCAATGCCTTTTTGTCTGGAATGCGATTATTCATAGCATCGGTAGGAGGTGATTTGTAGTGATGGGAATTAGGAACTCACTAAGGTGAATGAGTTACATTCGACAACTCGAGTGAATGAGATACATTAATGAGTTAATTTCTCAACTCACTATTTGAGGAGGTGTGTTTTGGTATATAACTCATGAGGAGTGTTTTAACCAACTACCTCATTTAGATAAGCCGAGCTGAATAAAATCCTCAGTTGAGTGAGTAGAAAAATTAAGTCTTCCACTTAAAGCCACTTAAGCTTTATCGTCAGATGTTTAATACTGATGAGCCTCTTCATGATGAGGTTCTATCGTGAGATGCCTCTTTTGAAAGAGCCTCAGTCGTGAGAGCTGGATAGTGAGTTGCCTCATTGTTTTAGCATCATAGTGAGGCCCCACATACTGAGATTACTATGGACATTAATACGTAAAACATCAATCTAAGTTTCCATCCTCATTACATTTTCTTGCTCCTCCTATATAATATTTGTTTTAAGATTTAAGTTTTAATCTTCTATCAGTGAGGGAGATGCTCACTAACTCATATTGGTGAGCAGAGTGAGTATGATCCTCAGCCACTCATTGAATCAAATCCATCATCATGAGGATATCATGAGATCTCAGAATTCAAAAGTCCTTGATCGTGACACACACTTTCGTGAGATAAATAACACACTGAGAAATGGGAATGAGAATGATTTAACTCACCCATTCATTCTCACTCAGTATGTACATTTCTAGTTACTTGGTTCAAGCATTTTCAAAACGGATTGAAACATTAATTTCCCCTCCTTAAAATAGCTTACAATATGATATTATTGTGGTTAAGCGTTCTTATTTATGTTAAAATATCTTAAAATATGGGTGCAATTTGCACAAATGCACTCACGCGTTCGTTTTATAAAACTTATAGCCAATCGGTTCGAATCTTCACGCTCGATTTCTTTCCCAATTTTTGTCGTTTTGTGGGGCATAATAATGTAGCCGGAGTGCATATTCAGCTACGATTCGGTGAACCGGAATCATGCACCGGAAATGAAATCAAGAACGGATACCTCCAAAACGAAAAGGGAAAAGCGAAAAAGGGACAATACACGCGTTCGTGAATTACTCGCTGCCAAGAAGGGTTTTTATTTTTCGTTGTTTGGCGGTTGAAATAAAAGCAAGAAATACAAAAAAGAGGACATTGCCGCTAGCGGTATCGCTTTTATTTGCAGTAAAAGTAGCAGGTGCAGTTTTGTCATGTTATAGCTCCCGTCTCCCCACACGCTTTCCTCCGATTCCAGCGGGAACTGGTAAGGGGTTATGAGGGACAAACAAAAAGGGAACTGAGGAAGGTAAACATATTTTCATTCCACCGTTCGCCAGCTGGCGCCATTCGTGTGGGTGGGATTATGTTTTGGGGGAAAGGTATGTTCTATCCACCCATACCTAGAACTGAATCCACACAAAAAAGTTGAAAAAAAACAGGAGCCCTTGTGCAAGTGCAATTTTCAAACCCCCATAACGTTGACCCATTCACCTCCACCCTCGCATGTCGGTCTTTTGAAGCGAAGCAATGAAAATTTAATTAATTACAATTAGCAGCAGTGGCCTGGTGCAGAGTGGATTGGACAATTTTGCACTTTATCATTCTGGCCGGAATTCAATTAAAGAAAGAACGGGGGAAAGAAATGTCTAAACAACTGCACTGACAAAACCCGCAACGATGTAATGTGTAAGATGGGAACAAAAGAGTATGTCCTATTACATCCAACCGGTTGTTTTCCTTCCTTTAGGTTAGCAAATATTGATTTTTCTTGGAATATGAAGATGACGCCATAGTGACGCTGCTGAATTGTGTAAGGAAGGAAGTGTTTCCTCGTTCGTGTGACTAAATGTTGGGAAAAGTGAGGGAAAATTGAGACATTCCGGATCACACTTTATGATGTCCCTTTGAACCGTGGTGCGGAAGATTGCAGACGTTCGATACGTTAATTGCAATGATAGTGCACAAAATAAAATGCAGTAAGCACCTTTCCGGGAACTCAAACCGAAAGGGGGGTCCAATGTCGCTTGACTCTGCACAAGGATAACGTAAAATATTCATCAGAGTCGTCTCGTAATAATAACTACCTTGCGAGTCTATCCCACCCCCGGTATGATTTATTCATTTTCTGCGCGGGAGTTGTAATGTCCTTAAGGGCATATGATTCATAACGTTTTTTTTGCGACCTTTCCAGGAAAAGATTTAATCGATGGTGCAGGACACGAACGTTCCCGGGACACGAACTTTATTACACCCAGAAGACGCGACACGGCGCGTGGTCATCATTTTTGATGTAGTTTTGGGACGGTTCACATTATCATTACCACCAGCAACAAAAGGACAAAAATGTATTACCCAACGATTTCTTCAATATTTTTTGTGGATTTTGCCATAAATCATGTTCCAAGGGAGATCTCGATTGTTTTTATTTTTTCCTCTATTATGTTTTTACTAATCCCTGTGGAGTTTCCTCTATTGGTGAAAATATGACTCCCGCGTTTGCACGTGTTTGCATTAGCAAAATGAATCAAAGTGGTGTCACTAATTCACTTATCGTTTTTACGACCGATTAGCCAACCAAAGTAAATCTCGTGTACACACAAACGAAGAAGACGAGGGAAAACTCCGGTGGCCGGAAATTTTCTTCATTTCCCCCGACGGGGAGGTGGGAGAAAATAAATCGTTCGGCACTTTTCATGGTCATGGTGGGTGCTCTCTAAGGGATCGTCTAAATATAAAGTACACCGGGGGAACAGAAGACAATGTGTCACTGGCTATGTTAATTGATTTATTTCTTGTTGTTTCTGGGAGGTGTGGGAAAGCGTTTCGTCCTTTTTTCAATGTCGAAGATAAAAGGGCGAGTTCTGTTTGTTCATTAACTAATAAGACAGAAAGCTATGATGAGTATGTTTTCATTACAAAATTATTCACCTGGCACAGTGTCCTGCATATATCCTTGCATCCCTTTATTAATTCCAAACAACGTTACACGCTTCGTCTACCACTAATTAGAGAGTATCTAAATTGTTTTCTAGAAACTCCATCAGGAAATGGGAGTTTTGACACCGAAAGGTACATTAAAGTCGCGTGAAACGTTTCTAATACAAAACAGGGTGTGTACCAACTGAACAGGTTGGCGGAACTTTCGATAGTACTAAGGATCCCCAACCCCCAAGCGTCAAATTTGTCGATGGAAATTATCATTTTCATTCCCCCCAGAACAGGTTGGAAAGCAACGAAAACGGGAAAATGTTGCGTGTCTAGAGTTCACTTGAGCATGAAATGTTTTCTTCCACGCGTCAATGGCTCTATCGGAAGGACTATCCGTCATCCGGGGCGCAAGGGTATATATGGTTTTGGGCTGGATGTTAATTTTGAGGTCGAGGAAATCAACCTAACAAACCGCACACTTGGTTACGCGTCTGCGTGTAAATCGTTAAGTAAAAGCGTGTCTAGTCCGGATGTCGCCATTTTTTTTTCTACGGTGCGTCGTCCCGCCGTAGTTATTTGCCATCATTATTTCTTTCCCAAGAATTGGACAGGTATATTGCACGGATGTGGTTCTTGGTCATCGACCGATGAGGAGTAGTCCTTCAATCAGGGTTTTTTTCTGTTAGCTTATCCTTATTTCTCTCTATGTAAATTCGAACTTTTCGTGGCGAATGTTTGTTGAAAAAACTCGTCCCTATATTCGAAGACCTTGCGGCTGTCATAAAATGGCAAAAACAACCAAAAAATCATAATAAACGTTTCGTTTACAACGTTCCATTGCGGATAGAACGTCAATGCACTCCATCCAATCCGCTAGAACCAAAAAGGCAAAAAGAAACCAAATTTATGCACACACAGTCATCCTTCCGCTTGGTCCAAAAAAACAAAACCCGTACTCCACAACGGTCACGGTCACCAGCGCCGTTTGTTATTACAAGCAAGGAGGGTTGGGCGATCCTTTTTTTGTTTTATTTTCCCCACTGTCTGTCTCACTGACCATAAAACGATTACACACAACATAAAGCAGCACACATTTAAATGTGTGTATTTGATTGGTTTTTCCACCACGAGAGGGTATGTTTCGTTAAAATGTCCTTTGCAACGTTTTTACGTTTACGTTTTTACCAAAAAAAAAGCAGCGGCTTTTGATCGAACTTTACCCCGAAGGGCCTTGACGATGTTTATGACAGCAATATTGACAGTGACGCCAGGACGACGAATGCGGTTTTGCATCGCTTAATTCACCTGGGGAGTGAGTGTACGTGTGAGCCGACGAGCCCTCCAAAGTGTAACTTCCAATTAACTATCTATTGTGCGTGGCAGTTTCATTTGGTGCATCGTTTTTGGTTTCTCTTTTCTACTACCATCGGTAATACACGATGTGGCAGTTAACGCATTTGAACTAATGATCCTTTTCTACATTCTTTGAAAAACTGTACACTCATACCGTCATAATGTCAACAACGGACCGGAAAAA
Organism: Anopheles minimus; assembly: GCA_000349025.1. NCBI lineage: Eukaryota > Metazoa > Arthropoda > Insecta > Diptera > Culicidae > Anopheles > Anopheles minimus. Next base: position 2,166,616 of record KB663721.1, read on the forward strand.
AGGAGGAAGAATCGAGAACCGAATGGCAACAAAATAAACATTCCGCAATCGGGGGAATAATAATTCGTACGGAACGAGAAAAAAAAAACGGAAATAGATAACGGACATTGGAAAAACACACCACGGACAAATAAAAATAACGTCTGCCCAGAGACAGAGACCTGGAATGGGGTTGTAAGGGGGAAAAAAAGCATTCATGTCGGCAGTTCTTTTTAACAAAAATCCCAAAAAAATCGATCCTCGCCACACCGTATCTTGTTAGGGGTGGGTTATCGATCCTAAAATAATATTTATACAATACTCAACCACGACGAAAAGATCCGATCGAACGCGTTGCAAGATCGTAAAAGGAAATGCTTCGATAGGAGCTTCGGTTACGAGAAGACGGGCGTGTCAAATTCCCTGGAAACTCTCTCCGATTTCGCATCTGTCCGTGATATCATCAGGAAGTGATCCGTTTTCTGCAATATGGTTGTTTGAAGTTGTCGCCATATTTTCATCATTATAGGCAACATTTATCCACTCACTATGTAAAACACAAAAACACACTAAACAGGGGAAAGAGTTTGCTGAGAAGCAAAAGGATCACCATGCGAATTGGAGTAGAGTGGCTTAAACTGTATGCAAGTTGCGGCATTCTTCAATAAAATAAAACTCAATACCAAGTTCCTAGGGGTGAAAAAAGAGTGGAATCGTTTTGGGATTGTGATCCCTTCGGTTTGTGGCACCCTTTTTCCATTTCAATGCACAATCGGGAGTTTATGGCACGAACAATCAACGCAGCAAATCTCCGCTTCAGCTGGTGAGGATCATTTAGCCATCCAGTAGCTTTAACAAATCATTTCCCAATTTTTGCCTCTACAAGACCGGAGGGCGCAGCGCACTGGTGTGATCTAGACTCTAACTTGTTATTAATTGTTATGAATAGCTAATTTTCCGCACCGCCGGAAGTCGTACGAGTAACGGATTGGATGCGACACAAACTCGCCCGTACAAAACAGCACGAGTCAGCGTTCCTCATGTTGGATGGAAATAGAATTTCTTTTTTCTTCTTCTAGGGATGAAAGGGGACTGTTGATCTGGAGTGTTGTAAAATCTTGCTACATCGGTGGGTTGGCATAAATTGTTCCCTTTCGTTTTTTTATGAGCAATGTCCGAGACAACGGAACAGTTTATAGACGGTGGGTAATAAAACTATTTGGATAACGTAATAAAGTTTTTTATGGTGACCACCGTTACAGATAGCTGCTACCATTCCACCACCCTTGGGTCGATGCGTTCAATTCACTTCCGGCACTGAACCCGGACTGAACAGGATTAAAGGTCTAACTGGTCCAGAAGTTGGAACTCCCCGGCGAAGGGATATAAAGTAGAGTAACCCTCAGTTTCGACATCTTCCAAGACTCAACCCTCTCTATCCAGCAATCCTGTTCACACTTAGCCCGTCCTCCACAGAAAGCTGCCTGCTCTAGTTCTATTTTTACGAAGAGAACAAAAGGGAGGATCCTTGCCGCGGTTACTTGATCCGCAGTATATTAGTTACACGATAATTGGCATTGAATGCACCAGATTGCAAGGACTTAACGTTCACACATGCAGAGCCAACGATATCGTGTGACTGCATAGGGATAGAAACCCGATTGACCCTCCAGTCTTTTCTCCAGTTGGTTTCTAGGCTTCCGGCCGGAGGGCGAGAGGTTTGAGGTTAGCAAAACCCTCGTGACCGTTTTTGGACGCAATTATCTTCACATTCAATGTCAATCATACGTAACGGATCACGGCAGGGAATGCACTCGACGCTTATACATGCAAGCGACCGGTAGTAATGAAAAAGGGGACGGGGTTTTGAATGGCGAAAAATGGCGGCCACTGCAACCAGGAGCGAATGGTGACAAATTGTCGACCATTGCCAGGACTTCCCTCGGTGTATTTGCATATACGAAAAAAAAAGTTCCAGGTGAATGATAAAATGGATCAACCATTTTGAAATTGTGTTTGATCGTTTTAGATTATTGCCGTTGAAAACTTCATTACAGTGCTATAAATTTACTGAAAATTAGATGCAATGTGCTGAAACATAATAAAATAAATCAGTCCAAATTATGCTTGATCCAATCGAGTGCGGCTTCCTTTCCTCATTGTGTGAACGATATCACAGTACTTTCTATGGAAATTATGCTCTCCGTTTTGGACGGCCACGATTAGCATAAATGGCACACAAAAAAAACCCCAATACCTTCTCACACGAATTTCCCCATCTCGCGCGGGTTCTTTTGCAGAAAGATTTTCTCTTTTTGCAGGGCGAAGAAGAAAAAAAAACCTTCCATGCGAACGAAATTCGCCTCACTGCAGTTGCATGCAGCAGTAGCGCACCGCTAGAAAGTGGAGGAATACATTAGTCGTTACATTTTGTTTCCCTCGGCTTGTCAAACGAAATGAAAAATCAAAAGAAAACTCGGTGCCTCCGCGGGAGCTCTCCCTGTAGCCCATTTTCTGATGCCGCCGGCAGTCCGTTAAGTCTCGTTGCTCCAAAAAGAAAACCTCCCGGCAAACTATAATCTGCTCCGATTACGAACATCACCAACTTGGTGTGTTCTATTTAATTTGAGAGCAAGCACAAGCTGACCCCGAACCGTCGGCATTATGTCGCATTTTCAATTCATCATCGGCGAGGTTCGTTGGTTTGCGCTAATTACTTCTTCGAAATTGAGTCCAGCCACCAAACAAAGCGACTCAGGGAACGAACACAGGAAAAGTAAAGAAACCCCTAATTCTAACCTGAAAAATATAGTGACACATTTTATAGTAAACCATGTGATAGTTTGGTGCTGTCAAATGGTTTCTTCCGGACGCTGAGACGAAGATCGCATTGCAAATTGATTGTTGTTCTTATGCGCCACCATTATACACTGTTGATCATCATCATTGACGGATCTCGCCGTATCAGGGGGATATTTATTTTCCTCGATCTATTAATGTCACTCCGATTAATGTCATCTGCTTCTGCTGCGGCATAGCGTTTTCGACAGTGGACATCATCTGTGGCCATAATGGTTGACTCATATAATAGCGTTGGCCTTTGTTGCGACCTGTGACAAACGTTGCGGACACTGCGGACGGGGGCAACGCAGTGTCCAGTTGGCGTGGATCTACGATATCATCTTGCCATTCGTACGCAGTCGTTTACTTTACGGCAACGAACACTCACACACACGCACACTGCAACTTAACTCCCAAAACCGAACGAGCACGACGACGCAAACGTTTGGCTGGGTAGAATCTCTTCCAGATAGTGATGATCGCCGTCGCGTCTGTTTGTGCGCCTTCAACAAAGGCGAACGGAACACCGAGAAAGAAGGGCACTTAATTGGTGCAATTATGCTGAGAAAGCCAACGCTATAAGAACTCACGATCTGTCGGGTAGTGCCGGGCGATTCGTGAGCTCGTTCCTGTCGGTTTTCATAGCGTTCGTTTGTTTTTGTCCGTGAGGTTCCATTTGCTCCAAAGGGTGGCAATGACTGCAAGACTATCGTTACGCATCGCAAGCTGGAATGGTATCGTTTCTGAAAAACTTGAAGAGGGCGTCCCATCCCGGTTCATTCTCATTCCGACTGCGTATCGATCGATGATCACAACCACCATTGGTAGCGTCTGTTTGATTTACAATCGTTCAACTTTATTTCGGTCACAACCTGCAGCAACTGTCGCCTTACGTTTAGAAAAAAAAACGTATTTACAACGACCACTTACATGATGACACTTAGTAAGACACGTCGCTCGTTAGACGACGATCTTGGTGTCGTCGGGTTTCCGGGCGTGACAGAACACACAGCATGAGCACATTATAGGCAATAAAGTTAAATTTAAAGTACTTCTTCCCCAATTCAGGGAACCATGCAACCGGTACAATACTGGGACCGGTGATAAATTTGAACCGCACGTCTATTCAGAAATTGGGATCAAAGTTGATTGACGTATCGATCCGACTTTGGAGCTGGAGGTTCACGCCATGGACATGGTTTGCTTGCTAGCTTGTTTTCTTTAAATTTATGGGCCCATCTCGTGCAATAATTGGCACCAGTTTGGCCGGAGAAGCTCGGTAAGGCGGAAAGTGTAAGTGATACAGACGAAGAAAAACTGGGTTTGGCGTCGCACGGCTAGAATTCGCCTAGGTGGTACATTGCACACAATAAACCGTGCATCCCATCGTAACGAACAAGGTTTGCGTCATATATCTTTCGTATCTCTCTCTCTCTCCCTCTACCTATTGCTTCTCCAAAACAATGAGAAAAACGAGAATTTTCAACATCCCAGCAACATCCAAACGCTCCCTAGCATGGCCAGACCCCAACGCTCGAAGGTGTTGGCGGTAAAGTGGAGCTAGAAATCGAAGCCGTGTACCCGTAACGACGACCCATCGGTTTAGAAGTCATCGACCTGACACGGTGTTGTCAGTCCGGAGAATGATGCAGCGAACGCGATGGCGGACTGTTGTCGTACGCCCTTCCCCGAGGTCGGGAGGGAAGTTGTGGCGCGCTCAACGGTGATTTGATTGCATCCGATCCACAACCGGCAGTCGACGTAATCTATTGAACCGCAGACAACGGAGGCTGATGATTGGGATTGAGCTGAATATCAACGCGATCTGCTCTACGATCGAAGCGGCAGCAAGCGAGAGACAAATACCGTTGCCCGAGAACCGTGGAACCGCAAAAAAACTTCCCGGGAGGCTAATCGATTGAATTATAATCCACACTTCGATCCAAGCGTGATTGTGGAACCTTCACCCTCTATTTGCTATGCTTCAACGGTTGATCGCGATCATCAAGCTAGTGGCAACGAAGGGCTCTCCTTTGCTTCAAGTTATCACTAGGGACTCCTCCTGTTGTGGGATTTCTTCGTCTATGCTAATTTGCATCTTGTGCAGCGTAATAATTGCAGAAAGATGATGATGATGTTGCGATCGAGAAAAGGGAACCATTCAACCGTTAGTTACGAGTTCTTAGAAGTAACAATTCTTTGCGTCACGCAAAGATGAAGACATTGAACGCACTAGCGGAAAACCTTGTAACGCATCAGTTTTCTTTGTTGTTGTTTCGTTTGGAAATTATTTTTGGATAACTGTCCCAATGTCTCAAATTGACATCCTGTACACTCAACGAAACAGTACACCGGTTTATTGAACCTGTCCCGGAAAGCTTTGTGCTTCTTTGCAACAGGGAAAAGACATACAGGAAGACGAACGAACCTGAAAACCGGTCAACTAATCAAGGTAAAAGGCAACGAGACAACCATTTTTCTCGTAATCATCATTTAATGAGCCGCTCCTCCTGAAAAACCCCTGACGACCTCCGACGCTGGGCAGAATCAGTTCCGACCCTTCGGGAGAAGTTTTGTGAGAAGGTTGGGCTTTCAAATTAACGTCTATTTATCTAACGCCCTCTTGGTGTTCGGAAGAAAGGTTCTTTTACTTAGTGGAGAAGCTTTGAGCACTCTTCCTGTGGAGATTCTCGACATGTTGTGTTTACAATCGAGAAAGAGCAAGTGGAAACAGAACACTCGTAAAGGTTGGAGGCGGATGAAATCATTAATCACCGAATGGGGGTAATAAACGTTGGAAAAAAAGGGAAGTATTCATGTGCCTCCCACACAGTGTTTCCATGAGGGAAAGACTTCACATGCAAAAAAAAATACGTGGAGAAACTTCAACTTTTGAAGGTTTACATCCATTCCTGACTTCTGATCGATTCGAAGTTATGGATGTACAGATTTATCCAAAGATGGAAATGGGTCCATTTCACGCAGAAAGTACCTCAGTACGTATGAAGCGAAATGGCGCGAACTGTTGCTGTACGGTTGTACTTCCACTTTGTCGGACCTTTTCTACACTCCAAGAACTCCATTGTCAGGTACGAATGCATAGGAGTGCGAGCGCGCGTTTTTCCTTAAACCTGAATGAAGCAAACCGGTTCTGCATTGTGCAACTTCTTCTGCTGCTGAGGGTCAAGCGCAGGGAGTGCGGGCGAACGGACACCAACACAACGATCGGAAGGCGGGATCACCAACACGAACGTAGCATTGGAGTGGAACCTGTGGAGCACGCAACGGGGATCATATTGTGAGAAGTCAAGCACATAAAACTCCCCCTATCGGTATAGAGCAGGGTAGAACAAACTTGATTTGTTACACCACCAAAGGTAGGACGAGGACAACGAGACCAGCTCCAGGAAGGCGCAGGCAACCAGTTTCAACCTTCCCGGGCTGTACCCCAACACTGTTTGGTGGCGGTGGAAAAAGCGGTGAAAGTTAGAATATTTATATACGCACTATAAAACAACCGTCACAACCTCCCCAACGGAGTACCGCGGATCAAACTTGGAACGGTGCCTTAAGGCTCATTTCCATACACCGTACATGCCCGCCCGGAGGCGGTAGCATATTGATGCAGGCGTGTCGTGTTTGACCCTGGAACTCCGTTGTCGTCTAGGGTGTGCTACACATTCTGGGCTAGACCAGTGTTTGTAGCTAATAAATAATATCTTATGCGCTTCCCCCCCCCCCAAACCAAATGAAGAAACTCCAAATTTTGGAAGCTGGATTGTAAAACAGTGCAACACAAGCTAGTGGCTTACTTTTATGGCACATTCGGGACTCCGATTTAATTTTGGAATGCTCTTCTAGCGCATCAGCAGAAGGAAGATCTATGTATCATAACAAATCGTACCAAGGAAAAAAAACGGTTTCAATGCCGACGGGAGAGAAGTGTTAATTTTGTCTGCTGTCCTCTAACACACCTGGGGGTGTAAATTGATTAGACCGAAGGAAATCGAACATAAATTCCAATCCAATTGGTGAACGACACGTGTGTAGCAAGGGTACGGTTCTATGCTTTGAGCTCGTTGTGCGTCTATTATTAATTTACTTTTCAATTTGTTCCTCTAGAATGATAAAATTTAGTATATAATTAAGATAAAGTATCGCAACAGATAGTAAGCAGCAGGAGGTACTTCAACTGGTGATAAAAATACGAACGAGGGGTTTTCCTCAAACGGCTCGATTCAATTTTCATCAAATATTAACATTTTTTCCCCCTCACTGGTAGTTTGCATAATTCGAACACGTGTGCATGAGAACAGTTGCACCGGTTTCGCCATGTTTGAAAAACCCGTTGTCCTTATCTTTCCGTTTGTTGCGGAAATTAGAAAAAAACATATTTACTTTCGCCTTTGTGCTCCGGAGCACCAAAGCGTTATGCAGCCAGCAGTGTCCATTTCGTTCGTGCCAAACGTGTCTGCATAATTGCAATGAAAACATCGATCCAGCGGAACGAATTTATTCAAAACTCAAAACCCGGTAAGGGTCGTACGGCGGGAAGTTATCTTTTGTCGGTCGGCATCTGCAGAGAAGGTTGCTCCAATGCTGCATCATTTGGATGTGTTGCTGCAAATTGATGGGGTTGTACTGCTTCTTCGGTACGCGAGCTCCACCCCGAGAGGTTACAATGCGTGACATCAACTGGAACGAATTCAATTAGAATTCCTACTGGGACTCGGGACACGGAATGTCGGACTAGAAATGCTTTTCTCGCCTTCGTCTGGTTCGTGCGGACATATCTTTATCTTCGACGCCCGCACGCCACAGAATTCGCTAAGAATCCAATAAACGTCTAGGCGACTGAATTCTGCGTTGCGGTTTCGTTGGTTTACGCCATTCGTCATGCCTTGGGTGTGTGGTATCATCATCAATCCAATATGATTCAATTCATCACGCTCTGCCCGATTTGCTAACCAAGTCTTTCCCAGTCTGCGCATCACGATCAAGTGGAGTGCCGAAGCGACTGATCAGATGATCTAAACCAACGCAATGGTCGTGGGGTGCTCGAATGAATAGGAATGTTGGTTAAAGAACAAAAACCGTCACATTAGCGTAGGGAAAGTGTGCATTTCTGGACGACCTTTGCAACATCCGGACATTGACACAATTGTTCATCGTTGGCCATCTACTGCAAGAACAATTTTAAGGTGGCGAACCAGAGAACGTGCTGAACCTGCATTGTTTGTTAACCAAACGAGCAGGTAAAACAACTCGTCTAACATTAAACATGAACAACATTACAAGTTTGTAAACAGTGACATCAAGATTGGCCTCGTTCCATTGCTGACACACACAAAAAACGCATTCTCGCCCACTCATTGCGAATGAGTGATGTTCCTGATATGGAAAGGCCAGTCAAGAACGTGCTTCTACTGTCCAACGTTCTGTTGCATTTGCATTCGGTTGCATTCGGTTTGTGTATTATTTGGTTTCTTTTTCATCTTTTGAAGTAATAAAGATCACAAGAAAAAAGGCTATCAACTCGAGGTCTTTGCTAAGAGCTTTCTTTTCAAAGGCAATGCTTTTCTTTGCGTGTGAAGTTACCATGATAGATGGAAAATCAAAAGAAAGGAGCAAAACTAGCGACCAATAGAGCTACTTTGAGGTCCGTGAGATCAATAGTTTCGGATACTCTCCCCAGCAAAACCAGAACCCACTCCGCCAGTTCGTTTTCTTACGTAATGTGTTCTTTCTGCTACTTTTCGCCATTCTCAATTTGAGAAGGGTCAAAACAAGACAAACACGCACAGAGTAGAAGTTCCATCGTAACATCGTCCATGTGTCCATGGATTCATTACCCAAAAAGAGAAACAAGCCGGAGAAACAGCGAGACTAACAATCCGTCAATTGCGTATAATAGCTGCCGGTGGCTACCAAGTGGAACTTCTGGCTGACGTCTTTGGTCCGAAACAAAACAAAATATGGTAGAGAAATGCACACACACCCACAGACACAGGCACACGGGTCGGCCGAGCGCCATGCATCAGTTGATTCCGGTGAGAACCAGCCGAAATCGATCCCATTCTTATGCGACGTAAATCGATGGCACAGCATAACCTCGACCTCTGGACGGTGGTGGTTAAAAAAAAAACCACCTGTGTGCAACGGCACTCGGGGTCTACTTGGACGCGGAAGATCGGGAACGATAAGCAAAAGCAGGTGGTCCAGGAGTGCAAATTGAACTTCCGCTGCAGTGGTCAAAAACAGGAGTCACCTTCGCTTTCAGAAACAAAGAAGGTCAAAACAAGCTGCCGGTCAGTCATGGGAGAGTACGCCATGGGAATGTGTAGTAGCTTGTGTAGCTTAATGGGCAACTAAAATGTATTTCTAACAACGCTTGGCGTTTTGCTGAGGTTTGGAGAAACATCGTGAGAATGTTCATACCTTCCGTACGCTCATTTCGCTAATTACCATACGCTGGAAATTAATTTACTGAAGAGCGAGTGCCGGTGAGTCATCGCTAAGGCAACGAAACACTGGCGGGAACGCGAAACAGATTCTTTCACATCTGTTTGGCATTGATCTGTCATTGAATGAATTTTATCAATCACTGCCAAGTAGTATTTGCAACGAGTTCAACGATGGTCTTATCTCAATCGACATCTTCATATTATTTTGACGATCGTCAGATCAGTGATGCATTAAAAAACAAAAACAATTCCATGTTTTGCATTGGCACGGAAGTATTTAATGATTTCTTACTTGTCGTTGCTTACTCATCAAGAACGACATTTCAGTGGTTCAGTGGAGAGTTGTGATTGCATTCTCCAGATTGATTCACCGTGTGCTATTATAGTTTGTTAGATGCTGGGTGTAAATGTGATTGTGTAAGTCATCTCGAAGCGTGACGCACACACCGATACCGATCGTGATCACGTTGTAGCGATCGTGTTCGTTTCCCTCCACTGATCACTTACCTGTCGGTAGGATGGCGTTATTCTCGCGACGCCAAGTAATCTGTGGCACCGGATATCCAGAAGCGTAGCACTCCATCTGGGCAGGTTGCCCTTCGGACACAACCAACGATTGGGTGGAGTTGTCGGAGATGATTGGCGGCCGACGGACATTCAGTTCGACCTCGCCCGAAATTTTGTTCGTCACCGATAGTACCACTTGGCACTGGTAGATACCGGCGTCCGTTTCCTGGATGTCCTTTATCTGGAGCGTGTAGGACGTGGAGGACAGATCGTACCGTAGGGAGAAGCGTGAATCCTTCAGCACAAGCGAACTGCCCGTGGAGAGGAAGACCACATCCGATCGGTCGCTGCTGGTCTTCACCCAGTGCACGGAGTAATCATTGGCGTACAGAACCGAACATTCCAGCTCGACCGTGCCACCAATGTCCTTGATCTGCTCCTGCGTGATGTAGGAGATGGTTGGCGTACGCTGGCCACGAACGGGACCAGATAGTGCAAGCAACAGCACAACGCCCATCCCAAGCATCGTCGACAGGTTGTTGGTGAGCATCGCGGTGCTTCTTGGCTTTCGCATACTGTGTGAGAGTGTACGCGTTAAGTAATGATGGATCGCCTGCTGTAACACACCCCAAAGCACACACGCAGCACGCGAAATGGGGGCAAGATGGACGGACGGATGATCGTACGGAAAGCAAGCAAGCACACGAAAGAACGATCGAGCAATGAAGGGAACACGAATATTGAACACGTCACCCGGAGATGTTCTTTCGAATTTTCAGATACACTTTTGCACAATTCACGCTTGTCACTAGATGATGCTAGTGCCCCGAAAGGCGCGTTTCGAAAGCTTGAGCTAACCGGAACGCTTTGTTAAAGTTAAACTTACAACGCGCACCACACCCCAAACCGAAGACGACGGAACGTAACGAAACTGGGAACGTGCTTACACAGTAACGGCGAACACAGGTATGCATGCACTCTCGCTGCTTCGCTTCTCACACACAGATCCCTGCCAGGCGCGCAGGTCGTTCGCTACACGCGTTGAACTCTCTCGCTCTTGGGAACCGTTTTCAAATGCGGTGGCTCGCAACGCACTGATCGAAGCCGCGAATCCAACACAAACACTTCTCTACTAGCGGGCACCGCACACACAACCGCACGGTACAACTGGAACGTATTGAATGAAGCTCCACGGCTTTGCGCTTCGCAGATCCATTTTTGAATTCCCTATACGCACGCTAGCAACGCGGCGTAATGTGCGTGAGCGAGAGAGAGAGAACGCATCGAACAGCAAGCGGCAGAGCAGGAAGGAGCGTGTGTGCGAGTAGAGAGAAGCGAGAAAACCGATGCGAACGGGAAGAAAACAGGCGCCGGTTGAAGCAGGTAGGGAGAAGAAGTGTTTGGGTTTGAATGTGTATATGCGGTTGCTAAGGTGATCGCGGGAGGTTGATGTGTTTGGTATAGCGCGCCTGCTTCAGGTGCATCTCAAGCAATTTTCAGCCGGGCACTAATTTTCAAGCAAATCAATTCTGGTGCGCTTTTCACAGAAATTTAAATTTGCAGTTTCGGAAACTGAAAGGAGAAGTTCATTGAAATTATATAACTATTAACGAATTATTTCACAATATCAGGAAAACATAATCGTTTCTCAAAGGTTAAAACTGGAAGGCTTGCAGGTTAAAACTGGAGTGTACACGAAGCGAATCATTTAACTTTAAACAGAACTATATATTACCAATAAACATACATAATTTTGTTGATTTAATATAATATTTTAATAATTTATTACATGTTTACTCCATCAAAATGCAACAGTGTAACCACTGGCGAACATGGTCCAGCTGGGATCGTCAAATACGTTTGACGTTTCGAATGTAAACAAATACGCTTGTTGCTCAGCGCAATACGTAGAACGCTTGTTGTTCTGCCCAAATTGTTTCAATTTCGTTTATTTAAAATGCTTCGCTTGCAGTTCCTCGAATAGCGTGGCAACAAATGCTGATTAAAACAACCAGTAAAGTGTATTCCGTGAAACGTTCAGTTAGATATGCAGATGTGAAACAATCGCCAAACAGATTTACTTGTCAACGGTTGTGAGTTTTTTTTTCTGTTGCCGTCTTGTGATAGTAGATGAGACTGTTTGTTGAACCTGTAGCCCATGGATTAGTCATCAGTGTTTCAACATCCACTGGAATATTTCGCATTACCAAGATTATCTTAACCGTGTAATTGAACCACAGCATCATTTTAATAGTAGAAGATGGCGCCTGAAAGGCCTTTAATAGACACTGATAGTGACGATGATGATAACATCCTCGATCTTGGGCAAGAAAGTGTTTATAATCGGCGACGGTCGCGAAATGTAAGAAAATCAAACGCAATGGCTTGGTTGGTTGTGATGATAAAAGTCACGCGTTTTCTTTGTTGCAGGAACCAACGGACTATAACATTCCCGCCGTGGCTGATGCTGACGCCGATCCGGCGTTTAACTTAGATAGTCGATCCAAGGAAACGTCCCAGTATGAGGTATGGTGGATCATATCGTATTCTAGACTGCTTCTGACTGACGTAAATAGTTCCATTTCGCATACAAAATGCGTTGTGTGAACTGCAATTCGCCATCACACACTACTCAAGGATGCATGTGTTATCAATATTAGCTAGAATTAAATAATCTGAATGGACCGGACAGTCACTGCATCTTCGCTCTGGCATTGGGTGATTTAAGTGAGAAAGAGGAGTGGACGTTATTGGGAAACGTTGGTGATAAACCGTTCCTTTGGCTGTACACACCCAAGCGATAGGGATAGACTTGTTACAGTGGTGAGATAACGTGACTTGTGGACTTGTATGAAGAGTTGCATTTAGAATGAAGATCATTGAGTGCGTATATCAGTGGAAGATGTAGTTAAGGTGGTACAATGCAGCAACAAACTTACAAAGAGAAGACTGAGGTTGCTTCATCACGGCTGGTTGTTTGAGCAAGCAATTTTAATTCATTGGTTCATTATCTTCCCTGTGTTTCCAGAGCCTGGATTACGATGTTTGCGAGAATGTACTTTGGCGTCGGGAGCAGACGAAGATCAAGCCCAAATTCACCGTACGGAAGGATTTCTCCCGCTGGGTTATATCGCTTCAAATCGGTGTCTGCACTGCGCTCGTAGCGTGCTGTATCAACATCGTGATCGAGGAGGTATCGCGGCTTAAGTACGGTTTTCTGAAGCAACAGGTGGACGAGAACGTGCTGCGGGGTGATCTTAGCATTCCCTATCTGTACTGGTCGCTGCTAAATCTCATACCGGTTGTGATCGGAGCTACGCTGGTCGCTTACGTGGAACCGGTTGCTGCTGGGAGCGGTATACCGCAGGTGAAATGTTACCTGAACGGTGTAAAAGTACCGAGGATCGTACGAATCAAAACGCTTGCTGTGAAGGCGGTCGGTGTAGCCACATCCGTCATTGGTGGACTGGCCGGTGGAAAGGAAGGACCGATGATACACAGCGGTGCCGTCATAGCGGCCGGTATTTCACAAGGTAAAAGCACTACCTTTCGGCGTGATTTGAAGATCTTACAACACTTCCGCGATGATCACGAAAAGCGAGACTTTGTGGTGGGTGGAGCCGCAGCAGGTGTGGCGGCCGCTTTCGGTGCACCGATTGGAGGGATTCTGTTCTCGCTCGAAGAGGCCGCTAGCTTCTGGAACCAGAGTCTCATCTGGCGTACGTTTTTCGCCTCGATCATCAGCTCGTTCACGTTGAATCTTATCCTGTCGGCATACCACGGTGGGAGCAGCTTCCACTACCGGGGTTTGTTTAATTTGGGCGAATTTGCACCCCTCCCGTTCGAGTACTTTGAGTTGCCGATCTTCATGCTGATGGGCGTGATCGGTGGCTGTTCGGGAGCGCTTTGGAATGCTGCAAACAGCCGTATAAACATGTTCCGGGCACACGCTCTAAAACAACGCTGGGCAAAGGTGTTGGAAGCAGCGTTTATTGCTGTGCTGGGCGCAACGTTCGCTTGCGTAATGATTTACACGATCAATGACTGCCGTCCGCTGGGGAATGATCCAACCGAACATCCGGTGCAGTTGTTCTGTCAGGATAATGAGTATAATGCTGCGGCGGCTTTATGGTTCCAAACGCCCGAGGCAACAGTGAAGGCACTCTTCCACGATCCGCCCGGATCGCACCAGATCCTTACGCTGGCGGCATTTGTGCTTATCTACTATCCCCTATCGTGTGTCACGTATGGGCTAAGCGTTTCGCTTGGCATTTTCATTCCGACACTGCTGATCGGAGCCGCCTGGGGACGTTTGATGGCGTCCTTTACGGTGCTCGCTTTCCCTGCATCGAGCGTAAGTGTACCATGCTTTATGGGAAAGCAGTAAAGTTTCTAGTGATTTAATCATTGCAGGCTTTTGTGTCTCCTGGCAAATACGCACTGATTGGGGCAGCCGCCCAGCTTGGTGGCGTTGTACGAATGACGCTGAGTTTAAGCGTTATATTGCTGGAAACGACGGGAAACATTGGGTTCATCTTGCCCATCATGCTAACCCTGATGACGGCCAAATGGAGCGGAGACTACTTCAACGAGGGCATCTACGATATCCAGATTCGTACGTCCCGTGTACCGATGCTTCCGTGGCACGTCGAACCGGAGTATCAGAATCTTTCGGCCCGTCACGTCATGGCCCGTCCGGTTGTGTGCGTACGATTGGAGGAGAAGGTCCAATATCTGATGGACATACTGAAAAACACTTCCCACAATGGTTTCCCCGTGATCGAGGATGGTGATGATGTAAGCTTTTTATGGAAGAATAGCGTATCAAAAGAGGCTAACTTAGCATTCGTGTAAATTCGCAGGGTACACGCGTTAATGGACGACTCATCGGATTGATTCTGCGCTCTCAGCTGGTGGTGATTTTAAAACACAGCTATTACCAGGAATCCAGCCGCTTCTGGGAATCAACCGTCAGTATTGAAACGTTTCGCGATGCCTACCCACGTTATCCAGCTGTTGAGGTAATCGTCGCATTGAGTCAATGAGTTTGAGAAGGCATAAATAATTGTTCCAATCATTTTCCTTTCAAGGATCTGCACGTGAACGCACACAAGAGGAGCGGCAAGTTCTCCGTGAACATGGAAATGTTCATGAACCCTTCACCGTACAGCGTTGAGGAGGGTACGTCAGTGCCACGAATCTTTCAACTGTTCCGGGCCCTGGGACTGCGCCATCTCGTCGTGGTGTCATCGGAAAACCGTGTGCGGGGCATTATTACGCGCAAGGATTTTCTGAAACATCACTAATTTCTCTCTACATATGCGTGTGTATGCCAAATGTGAATGCGTTATTATTATGTTTTATTGGGTAAGTGCCCATGAATAGGGTGTAGTTTTACTTTATCGACTAATGTAGTGATGTACGATGAGGTGTGTGGTTGGAGAAAAATTTCTCAATAGCGCATATGAAAAGCGCAAAATATTAAATATGTTTGAGTGCCTTCATTTAAAATGAACACGAACTGAAAAGAAGTTACGTAAAAGGCATTATACGAAGTTTTGAAATGATGTGCGCTGTGACATTTTATACTCGAGCATGGCAATGTTAATAAAGGACAGCTTGAAAAACGTTCAATACATTGTGTAGAGTACTATCTACTGTTTAAAGTACTCATTCCCCGGTAGCACTCGAGCCTGTAAACGAACCCAGAGCTGTTCGGCAACGAGCATCGTTATCGTGAGCAAATAGCCCCAACCCAGCGTTACCAGAGCGGGCCAAACGTCTACGATCGACACCGGTATGAAGCTGCTGCCACCAACACATCGCGGTTTCTTCGTGTACAGAAGTGTATTCTCCCGACCCTGTATCCCGAACTCGCGCAGCTTGAACAGATTAATACGTACCGGTTCACGGAACGAACTGTTCTTCTGCACTGCATAGTACGGTTCGATCACTTTCAGATATTCCACCTCCTGTAGGCCACATTTTTCCTCCTCCTGGAACGTTTCGCTAATCAGCTTATAGCACACACCCTTCTCGACGTGAAAGGCATAGTGGCCTTGCCGAACTAGCTCCACTCCCTGTGCCAAGGGTAGAAAGTTTTCCGTTCCATCTTTATTCCTCATCTTGCGCTCGTACAGTGCCTTCCGGATGGGTTCTGTTTCATGCTGTGTAAGAAGCGGCAATAAGAAATTAACACATCAAACGAAGGCTAGTTCACTACACATACCCGAAAGTAGTATTGATTGTAAACTGTATCTTCCGCACCGGTCTTTAATCTCGACGCTAACAAGTCTTCTAGCGTTTGTATCTTCGTTGAGGGTGACTGAATGAGTGCGACAATGTTGGCCGAATAGCTGGCGTACAGAAACATCAACACCACCAAACAGAGCAGTATAAGACATCGTGAAGGAGCCGTTTTTGGCTCTATGAAAGATCCCTGCTGGCATGTTGTACCGAACACGTTCAACAGCGTGTCGGATAACCCATTGACGGTGGTCGTACTGTTACGCTCGGCACTGGGTGTTACATTGTATCGCTGCTCGGTTCGCAACACCACCAGTAGTAACATGCCGGACAACAGTATGAAACTCACCGTACAGTACCACACGTACTGATCGAACGGGAGCACAAACACGTTGTCGGTAAAGGACAGTTTGGGTGCACGAAACACAAAGCTAGCCCGTGTCGATGCGGTCATCGAAAGGAAATCCACAGCCTTGATGCGATCCTGCGTAAAGAACATGGACGTGCCGCCGAGGTCGGCAAGATCGCTCTGAAGCTCACCGATCATACCATTGTAGCGATCTGTTTCCTGATCGCGATATCCCCACGTATCTACAATGGTGAACCGCACCGTCGCATTCAGTGCGTGTGCAACAGATTTCGTGAGCAGGTAGTTCACGCGTGAGATCGTGTCTATATGTTTATCGCTAAAAGAAGAAAAAACATACATTAATACATTGTTCCAAACTCTGTTTTGAAGATACTCACTGAAGATCGTCCAGATGATTGAGCGTTTCATTGTGAAGAATAACTAGAGATGCACGTAGCTGAAATTGTTGAAAGTTTTGTCGTCTAACCGAAGATACCGGAGGTCGAACTGAAGGTGATTCAAAGTGAACACCTAAGCTTGGATCCCAAACCCCAAACGTTTCGTAAACCGGAACTGAAGAGCTTGCAGTTGATAGACGATACTGTTGTCGAACCATATGGCGTCCCGTTGTGATGTTGGTGCAGAAATAGAAGAACTCATTGCTGATCAGTAGCGGGAGTCGATCGAGCTGATGATCTTCGGTACAGTTTTTCCAACCTTTGGTAATTCCCTCTTCATGAAAACTATTTAGGGCAATCCACCGGACACGGTAGTATAGCAATTGATTAGCATTATCGAGAAGATCAGCTGTCCCGGGACAGGATAGATCAACCACGATCACGGTTTGGTGTTGGTTACGTTCGTGCCAGGGGAGATACCGTGAGCTAACCGAACCGAACCGAACCGATATGGTGCTACGGAAGTTCGTATCTTCACGAATAGTTTGCCAAAATCCGTATCTAACCGAGGGTGGCCAGCAGGTCAACACAAGTAGCTGTCGAGAACGATCCAGATGTACTAAAAGATCTCGTACCGCTGCAATACGCTGATCAATCACCACAGACGATGCAGGAGTGCCTTGAGCAAGTACTATGGTAAAACATATTAACCACAAGGGAACCGATTGAAGAATCCGATCAATTCCCATGACTAGAATCCTCGAAGGACTATACACTATTGAAGTTACCCGCTATGGAACTGAGTTTTATAAGAAATTTTGGAACATGACTCCCTACGTCTTGGAAAGAAGATATGGAGGATATAATTTGTTTGATTGCTTGTTTGGACATTCTAAACATCGGTAAAGACGGTGTTTGGTTCACCGATTGTCGTGAGAAAGCGTTCAGGTGATACGATTTGTTTGCTTACGAATGCTCTAGTTCGATCTATTATTTATGGCAAAACGTCCAGCCCAACTTAACCACAAAATAGCGTTAGAATCCTTCAAGCTAATATTTTACAAGCAACTCAAAAACTGTCTTGGTGGGTGGGTCAAGAGCTGTTAGCAAAAAACCGACTTTGTGGACCACTTGTACCATTCTACGTTGTGCATGAGCTATCATTCATCATCCGTAACCGATGACCTAAAGAGACAGCGACACGAGAGCGAGATAGACCTTCATTAAAGGTTTCCCACTTGACTCATTGCGCAAACATGCAATCATGTGGCGAGGTTTCAGTGCTAATCATACAGTAGCATGACAGCGTTATCTTCTATCCTATGCACATCCTATGCAATTCGGTAATACTGTGGTGTTCTTATGCCGGAACATCTTGTCTTTGATTCGAAAAGGATCTGTTCGGAAGTTACAGGATTTCCAAATCAAACAAGCATCAAAATCTTTCACTTTCCATTTTGTTTGGAGGTAGAGTAGCAAGAATAAATCTACTAATTGAGCCCTCTCTCGTAACCTCTTGCCATGGAGGCGTTGCCTGCCCTACGCAATACGCGTTTCGCATCACGCATTGCATGGCGTGGGGTTTTCGATTGTTCTCAGCAATCTGTCTATATGCCCGATAATTACCCGTGAGCATTTCCATTTACTCCCGCCCGGAACGACCTTTCTAGCTTCGGAACGTTGGCAAGTACTGATGCACCTTCATCGGTGCATCGGTTCTCCCCATCACACGATGCGTTCTAATCACAATAAATCTTACCTCCAACGGTTCGAAACCGATTAGTTGTGAACGAGTAGCGAATGTGAGTGTATCTTCCGGAGAAGTAGTTCCGAACACATCGACCGGCAAGTCAAGCAGGCTATCCTACCGAACCATGTTGTGGTCGGCGACAGTGAGAATGTTAGCTTTTGGCGTTGCATTTTGTGGACTGTACTTGGTAGCGGGTCAGGCCACGATCGTTGGGCGACTAACGGACGATGTGGAGTTTATCGATCCAACCGTCGGACTTGGACCGGGTGGTACCGCCAGCGGGATTCCGCTAGGTCCACGAGGATTTCGTGGATTTGAAATACTGCCCAGAGTAAGTTAGCACATGTTGTGATCCTCCCTATACAACCGTAAATCAGTGCCCAGTGAAATTCAACTTATACTATGCAGAGTGGCGTGATTCCCAGTGAAGTTCTAAGTGTTAAAGTTGAATCAAAAGTCTCCTAAAGATCTGTTTAATAAGTTGGAACGTAGAACTCATCCTGGTGCGGGTAAACACAAATTAATGGAGCTAGAAATAGTTGACCAAGACCTCTTGAGGTTGCCACAAAAGAAAGAGATGAAATTGAGGTGTTTTTACCCAGCAGATTCCTTGGAGCTCTATACATTCGTTCTTTATAGTCTGATACAAAGAGACTTAAATATCACCTCCATCTTCTTCCAACTGATGCTCCACGCATCTCCATCATGGTTTTGGCTAATTTAGTGGGGCGTGTTTTACTTCACTCTCGGTTAAAATAATTACACCGTGGCGCTCAGAACAACCTACAAACATGCTGTATCAACGTGTGTAAATCAACACACAGATTGATTATGTCCAGTACGTACCTACGCACATGTTGCGTGAGAACTTGCGTATGAAGATGACGGCCACCGAATGCAAATATGGCCGATAACCCTCTACTGCAACTAAGTGCTTCACGTGTTGTTCTTGATGCTCGGCTGTCCTCCCCGAAACATTCCAATTCGCCTGCTTCCCCTTTTCCATTGTTTTCGTTTGATTTTTTTTTCATTTCATTTCCCCACGCTTAGCCGGAACCCTCGTGGAAGGCGGGCGCAACATTGGTTGCGGACAATCCGGAGCAACAGATCATGGGAACGATTTCCTTCCGCCAGTGGGCTCCGGGTCATGTACAGACGGCCATCAATGCGACCGGGTTGCCGGTGGGGAAGCACGCGGTTCACGTGCACGCGTTCGGTGATATGCGCGAGGGATGCAAATCGACCGGGCCGCACTTTCGCAGCAGCATTGTAAGTTCGTCAAGGGAAGCGCGTGGAAGTGCATACATAAAATTTCGGTTGACCTTCCCACAGATTGGTAACATCGAGGTAAAGGATGATGGCAATGCGATGATCGACTTCCACAGCCCGTACATTAATCTGTTCGGGTTTGCTGGTATCGTTGGGCGTTCGATCGTGATACACGAGAAACCGTCCGAGATCTATCGGTTTCCGGACCTGTCGATCAACAACCCGATCTCGTTCCAGGGTGAAGAGGACACGGTTGGCGCGAGGATCGCTTGTGGTCTTATAACGATTCTTGATAATGTTGCACCTTAGTGAGAAAATGAAAACAAAATAAAATACTGTTAATAGTTTGAGAAAATTGTAGAACATTTGGAAAACGTCCTGAAATATTACAGTTTTAAACGATTCGCCTTGTTATCTAGAATTCCAAGAGGAACCATTTCATAAATCTGTATTTTGAGATATTTCACTAATCGCTATCGGCATATCATTATCGTGAGACAACAGACACGTCTTTCGAACTTTGTTTTTCATCAGTTGTTTATTTCCACAGTATTACGAATTTAGTTCTCCCACCATACGTTCGCTTGCAGTTTGTTTTACACACAAACGTTCGTGACACGCAAAAAGCAAATTACGTTACAAAATATATATATGTTATGTTTTTTTTTCTTCTTATGTGTTTTCGCATCTTGGAGCTACCGCCACATTTGCGGACCAAAGTTTTTGTTTTTATCGTTTCTAAGTATCGGATTTGTTCTGGTTGGTTTTACTTTTGGTAATTTCTTAATTTTCGCTATAATTGCTACGCTTTGCACATTATATCCCTCGCGTGCACCGGAGACGCTCATATAATCATCTGTTAATGTTGCTAGCCGTACAAAGTTGAATGAATGTAACGTTTTCTTTCGGGAAGAAAATGCTTAAGGTACTTTCTGAACATCGGAGATAAACTATACGTTGTTTAGCGATCTCTTTTCATATATATATATTGTTTCAAATAGGAAAAAAAACATTGCTCGATAGAGAAGAGTGTATTTATGATTCTGTGTAGTTTTACGTACAAAATGCATTTATTGCACACTTGCAAATAAGCCTATCTTTTGCTAGAATATAGATTTTACCGATTTTCACATCTAGGCCAAGTCAATGGATGGACAATGGTTCAGCGTTTTTTTGTTTCTGTTTAAAGTTTTGCGCTTTTCAATAGAATGCGAACGTTTGCGAATAGCGACATGTGTTTTTTTGTTGTTGTTTCGTGTTATAAACATTTAAATTTCATTCGCTGGTAGCTACACTGGTGGTGTTTTCGAATTTAGCCTAACAAATAAACTCTCGATTACGATCCATCAGGCTAATGAGTAAGGTTAAGGCTTCTCCAGATTAGGACATTGAAGCGTACCAATCGGTTCCCGATCATTCGAAAGTAAATGATTATGGCATGCTGTGAAAGTAAACTGCTTCGTGTTGGTCGAAGCGTTGTGACTGTTGTGCAAAATAGTTCGTTTGTGGCAGTGACTAGACAAAATGATACTGAAAAAATGTACTCCACACAACGTGCACCTGTTTCTGCACGCGGAATCTAAACATTAAATCTACACTCTGGTTGGCATTTGTTGGAGGATTGTGTGAATATATCATCGAATGAATCGCAATCGCGTTTGCCCTGTGGAAAAAGTGTAACAATGCTTACATTACCCTTGACCTTGGAAAATTATAATAATACAAACAACTTAAACTTGTAAAAATGGTATAACAGATAACATATGCCACTTTTCGCGTTACACTGGAGGCTAACCGAAAACGGAAGTACTGGTTCGTAATACACTGTATAAATGTATCGAATCGTTTGAAAATATAGGTGAAAATGAGATTTTCAAGCGTGTTGTAAATGGAAAAACAAAACTAAACATAATGCCATACATCTGGATTTGAGTATCGCCGTACATCGCCGTGCACCACAGCAGAACATCGATTTTTTATGTTAAATATGTGAAAACGATTAAATACAGAGAATACAAACATTAACATCGTTCCCGAACGCCCCGCTTCGCTTAATGGCTGCTAAATGGTTCTTGGGGTTCGTGTCGTAGACGCTTTCGCTTCGCCGGCTGTTCTTCCTTGGCATTCACGCACGTGTCCTTCTCCACGTTATGCAAAACAGTGTGAAAGTGGAACAGTGATGCTAGCGCATTCTTGTTCATGTTTAATCGTTATCTTTCGTCTCACTTAACCAGCGTGTACAGACTAGAAAAATAAGAGGGGTCGTCATTAGGGGTGTTTAACATAAAAACAGAAATAGGTGGTAGAGACAACACAAAATAGTTGTAGAAAAAGCGTTTGAACATAACATTGTACATAGCACGAGCGTATTACACGATCAATGTGTGATGAGAAAAGGATTATGTGTTGGCCAAAGAGCGAGCGCGTGTGTAAGTGTGTTAATGTGGGAAATGAGAAAAGGATGAGTGTTTATGAGCCTCTCACAATTGGAGTAGAAGAAATTAATTCCTGCAAAGCAACAAACCGCTAGTTGCTTTACCAACTTGCAAAAAATTCACATTTAACGAACAAAGAGTTAACCTATATCAACGCAAAGATATAATTAACCTCTAAGGATAACAAACTGCAACTAAGTTTCACTGGGAAATAATTCACGTACTAATGCCACTAACGAAACACTACAGAAATTCTACACTTTTAATAGGGACTCACTCGTTTCAAACATTTCCCCGGGACAGATGATACGATAGAGAGTGTACAGAGAGGGTCACAAGCAAGATTGAAAATGTGTTTTTGTTGCTGTTGTGTTGTTCGTTCTGTTTGTACTGTTATCATATCGGTGTTTGGTGGTGTTCTTGGGAAGAATGTACTCGGTATGTTGTAGTTTAAAGTGTGCTTGTAGAATGTTCGTAAAGAGTTTGAGATCTGCTTAAAGTTGACGAGTATAAACGATACCAATGTAATAATCAACGAACAAAAAACAAAACAAATTATGCTAGCGTAACATAATCTACTATTTTGAAATTAACAAAAAGCTTAAACTATCACTTCGGGGTGTAATTCCATCACCACTTCCGTAGATGGCAGATCAAATACGGCCTGCAACAATAACAATGATAAATAAGAACAATAGACGTAGTAACAAAAGTTGGAAATAAATAAAAGATAAATGGGAAAAACTACCAGCAAAAATAAGGATTTAGATCGATTTTATGAGCATGTACCGTTTTTCAAATCGCATTCATTCTACACGCAGCGAATTTGTGATGTTTCTGCTGGTACCGCGTAAATCGAACATCATTCTACTATTCTTCATACTATTCTAGCTGCTATATTATCTACGACTTGCGCCATCTTTTCGTTTAATGCATGTTCCATTTTTGTTCAACATAATTTCTAACTAATCAGCCAATGCAAGAGCGTTTGGAGTTTAGCAGTGTAAGGGAAAAGGGAGAGAGTGATCGTTCCAATTGTTCCATGAGTTTTTTTGTTTTGTTTTGCCGACACTAGAGTACGCTAGTGCACGATGCTGATAATGGTGATCATAGGTGAATTTGTTATTGAGATGTGAGCGATGTGAATGTTGAGATGTATAGATTAAAGGTGTGAGAGCTTTGTGTGAGTGAGTGTGCCGTTCATGTATGTTTGTTTTTAGATGTACTTATGGTTTTGATTTACCCGCGAAATATCAACCCCGGTGATCGACTTGACCAGATCCGGGATCTTGTTCACGATTTGTAACACTTCACCGGTCAGCTTGACGGCACCGACCTCACCGTTGCCGCTAGACACCATTGTGATTTTCTTCGCCTGTGACAGCGGTGCCGCAACTTCAGCAGCAACCTGCAAAAAAGACAATACCATTAGTGTACCATTACACATCGTAATCCAGTGTCCATTACCTTAGGCAGTGTTTCCAACAGCATATCCACCATTGCTGCCTCACGGTACTCTCTCCAGGCTTCTGCCTTCTTAGCCATCTGTTCTGCCTCGGCCTTCGATTTAGCCGCAATAGCAAACGCTTCGGCTTCGCCGCGTACCTTTATCTGCAATTAGAAACCCACAAACCCGTCAGTAAATGTCGAGAGCGATGCCAACTTGAGGCAAACTACTCACCGCTTCTGCCTCAGCTTCTGCCTCGAGTATGACACGCATTTTGTTAGCTTCGGCCAACTTTTCCAGCTTGAACTTCTCCGCTTCGGCCGGTCGGCGAATGGTTGCCTCCAGTTCGCGCTCCCGACGTTGCATTTCCTGCTCCTGCACGGCAATCTCCTGCGTACGTTCGACCACCTTGATCTGCATCTGTTCCTCCTTGATGCGTTGCTTCGTCTTCGCGGCCTGCAGCTCGTACGCCATCTCCGCCTCGGCCTTCTTCGTCTGCACCTCCACGTCGTACACGGCCTTCTTCAGCTCGAAATCGCGCTGTGCCTTCGCGATCTCGGTGTCGTTCAGGAAGCGGGACGCCATCCGCTGCTCCTCGGCGATCGCTTCCTTGATTGTCGCATCGCAACGGGCCTCCGCTTCACCGATACGCGCGTCACGCTTCACCTCAGCCGTACGGGCCATACCGAGGCTTTTCAGATATCCCTGTGAGTGGCGCGACGTTGGAAAGGAAGGCCAGAAAAGAATGGAAAAACCAGGGACACGGTCCCCCGAACACAGTTTGTTTAGTGTCATATCTCTTCAAAGAATCATAGTGGCGGCAAATGTGAGGAAAAGGCTAAAAGAAATATATTGCGCACTATAATATTCCTCTAAACAGAAACAAATAAAACCACAAAACAAACAGTGATACAAAACCAAATGTACACACGCACACGCACATACACACACACATATTAATTCGCAATGTCTGAGGGCGCACAAAAGATGGGAAGAAAAAAAACACAGCAGGGAAAACAGAGGTTGGGAAAACCGTGTTTCTTCTAAACGAAACGACTAAAAAGTATGCGCAAAAGCGATTCGAATAGAAATACTTGGTTAGTAAGCTTGGGGAAATGGAATATCGAATATTAAAGCATTTAAACGAAGCAATCGAATCAACGGCGTTAATCATCTGCAGGAACTAGCGCCATGCATTATGGATTAGTAAACTATACATGTATGGCTCGCCGATAGAATTTGTCTTGTGTGAACACCCCTGCAAGTATGCAATGTGCTGTTTAGTGAATCGATCATTTGAATTAATTATTTCGTTTCAGTGTTATAATACGCTTCAACATAAGACATATTCCGACAGCAAAACAAAACGCTCTCGAGGCCATTCATACACTTATTTTACACGCACACTTAATTTTAAATTCAGCATATTTAGAGACGCACGAAAGCACAAAGCAAAGCATACAGCATCCGCACATATGATGATCGTTACTCGAATCTGCATTATAGAAAGCGGCAGGCACATGCCGAAAAAATAGCAAATTTCACATTTTGCGTCAACCCCCAAGAGAATTGATTGGGAATCAATGTGACATCATTGCCACTCGATTTACTTAACTGTACAACAATAAAAAGGAGCACAAAACAATCTGGTGTTTAAAATTAAACAGAAAAGAAATCATTTACAGAACCAAACTGTCCAACTACTACTGGCACTGGAAAGGGCGTTTGGAACCGAGCATTGGAAGAAGTAGTTCATGTTCAACGTTTAAGGTATTCAATGCGCGTAACGGTTCTTAAACATACAACGCGCGCGCGTGTGTGTGTGTGTACGAAAGTAATATGGTACATATGAGGGCTAAAACAGTCAAAACGGGTGTTTTATCAAACTAGAGTGTGCATCTTTCACACATTCGATACCGGAGGCAGTTTTGGCGTACCCCACGGTACCGTGATGGGGTGGGTGGGTGGTGTGTTCGAGAGTATACGCTTTTTTGTGTTATATAGTAGCTACTTGCAGCTAGTGTATGACCGTTATGTGGACGAAAACACAACACAACAGAAGAAGAAAAAAAACATGGTGAATGTCGGAATAATGCTGATTGTAAATCATTATAGGTGGAAAGAAAATACATGGTTCTTGCCCTGGAAAAACAAATGCAGTCGAGAGTTGAGTTAACACATACCTTAGCACCCTTACATTATCAAAACACATTGTTATTTTATTCGTTAGCGGGTTAAAGAGGTACACGAAAAAAGACAAAAGAAGAAAAGAAAAAGAGAGAACCAATGAAAAGGAGGATACGACAAAGAGACAAACACGGCTGGCAATGGTAGCGCTAGCGCAGAGCAGAGCAAGAGCTACTGGAAGTATTCGTACTGTAAGGACGATGTGCACGTCTGGTTTGGTTCTATTGGTTCTGTTCTTATCTGATCTCTGACGCTGATTAAGGAAATGGTGTTACTCATAGATTCAATGCGCAAGATGGTGATAGTAGTGGATGTTAGAATGTTAAAAGGAAACATAACACTTTGTAATTGAAGATATATGTAAGCGTAAAGCATAAATTTTTCAACTTAACCTGTTAGCTTACCAAATGCAATCTATTTGGGGACTGGATAAACATAATGAAGAACGATAAGCTCAAAAGGCGAGAAAGAATT
This sequence comes from Anopheles minimus, assembly GCA_000349025.1. Classification (NCBI taxonomy): domain Eukaryota; kingdom Metazoa; phylum Arthropoda; class Insecta; order Diptera; family Culicidae; genus Anopheles; species Anopheles minimus. Next base: position 2,192,962 of record KB663721.1, read on the forward strand.
CAATAGTCTGTTAGTTCAACACGCGATGCGCACATTTTATATGTACACTTTCTTCTATAGTTATCCAAATATCCGAATGGTTAGCTTGATATGCTTGTTTCACTTCTATGAGCATATCAACACAATTAGTATATCGGGACAATACTACAGTTTTAGTGTTTTAGTAAGTTCGTACTCTGCCAGCTTTTGGTAACCCCTAACGAAATTATTACACCTATACACTATACCATATAATCCGATCAGAAGTAATGCACAATAAATTTGGAAGAAATTCTTACCCTATTTGACGCGTCAAACTTTGGACGTAAATAGAAATGAAACAAAAAACATATAACAAATTAATACGGATTAACAAAACGATTGGCGCACCGCGTGGAACAATCAGGGCTATTAGTAGAACTCATACGAATCGAATATTAATAGAACTTTAAACTTTGTACGATTCTACAAACTACTGAGAGTGTTAATTAGAACCTAGTTACAGAGCTCATATGTAGATAGAGAGTAAATTAGATAGAAAAGGTAAAAGAATTGTGAATAAATGTGAGAGCATGTATAGTTGGAGGTGGAAAGAGAAAGTGAAAGAAATTACAGGATAGATTTTTGGGCAATGTTTTCTCTGTTCGTATGCTAGCGTTATCGCGTGTGTAGGTAAAGAAAATGAAAAGAAAGAACGCATCGTAATCGTTTCGTTCAATGGATAGTAGTGTAGCTAAACCCTTGCATTTGGACAATCGGCGACGGTAGACGGGTAGAGAGAGAGAGAGACACGAACCCTTTTGGCTTGTGGTTTGGGCCAATGGGACGCATAAGCCGAACGGTATTTGTAGAACATGCACGCCTTCGTTATCCTTACCTCCTCATCGCGAATATCCTTGAGCGTGTAGGACACTACGGTAATACCCATGTTTACCAGATCAGATGAAGCGACTTCGAACACCTGTTTCGAGAATTTCTTACGATCCTTGTAGATCTCCTCGACCGTCATCGAGCCCATAATGGCGCGTTGATGTCCCTCGAGTGTTACAAGGGCAATGTGCTGGATTTCGGCTTCCGGTTTGCCAAGGAACTGCTCGCAGGCAGTCAGCAGCATATCCTCGTTCTGGCCCTGGATCTTTACTTGCGCGATCCCGGTTACGGAGATCGGTACACCCTGGCTAGTGTACACGGTCGGGCTTTCCACCTGCAGTGTCATGGTGTTGAGTGAGATTCTACAAAACAAATCACAGTTGTTAATTACAGCAGCACACGATTGTTACGAAACGATGCTAAAGATAAGATATAGGTATTTCACATGTGTCTGTGTTTTGATATGTTATTTAAATTGATTTACCTTTGCACGCGTTGAATCGAAGGCCAAACGAATGCCCGTCCTCCGGGAACCAACAGTGGCTTCATGTGGCAGCATCCTGCGGATGGAAAGAAACAACGACAAATATCAATTAACCCAATAACCTGGAAGCAAATTATGTTCGTTGGAAAAAGTAACTGGATGCTGTTCGATGGAGCTGTCCAGTACATAAGACTTTTTTGCGTGTTCCACAACCGATAAAGTACCTTCGCAGTTCTAAAAATAAAACCATTTCTGTGGCGGGTTTCTCAAAGCTAAGTTTTGAAGTTGTGGCTTGTCTATCATTCGTATTTTGTATCTCCTATCAATGTAGCGCCAACGTGCTGCGATTGTTTCCTTTTGCATTAAACTATCTAGCCGTATTTAATTACTGCGCCAATTTTTGCCCCATTTATCTCTGAAGGCTAATGTTTCACGTTAATCGCTGGTAAACATGCCAATCTCCAAACAAACTGTTGGCCTAGGTTCACCAACGTGGAAACACCGGCTTGTCCAGGCCTGCATCCTACGATAGCGCTAGTTTAAATTATTTTCCCCGGTAAACGTGTCCCGCCCGCCACCCGAAAGTGGAAGACGAAGGGAACGAGTTGAAGACTAACCGACGTCATACTGGTGAATGGGAAAGGATGAGGCAAAAATCGATACATCCTCGTGACACTTTTAGGACACCAATAGATAATAGGCAGCACAAAACACAGACACACGCACACATACTCATGCTCGCGGTTTTCCTACATTTCCCTCTCCACCAGGGGGCAAGCCTTTTACTCTGGGAAAGCGTGCGCGCGGCATATATGTTAGGAAAAATGTATTTTTATATTTCATCTCTCTGTGTGAGTGTATCTGTCTGTTTTATGTGAAGTGTGTTTTGCTGTGATGTTTATTTCATGCTTTTACTATATGGGCTAATGAAAAAAAACGAAATGGAAAACAGCGCTGGCAGCCGCAACGGCGGACATACAGCAAAATGAATGAAGGCCTACTGTTCCTTTTTTTTCGTATCGATTTTCCAGAACTGTTTGCAAACGACTGTTTTCCCTTTTTCCATCTGTAGCCTAGGGACAAATGGGAATATTAAAATTGTCTCTCCTAGCAAACGGTTTTGAAGTCACCCGGGAGGCCATAAAAGTGTTGGAAACGGTACCGATATTTCCATCGTTGGTGTTAATTTCACCGTTGTTAATAATGTTGAACAAATATGTGCTGATATTTTCATAAAAGCAGCTACTTGTAAATAAGTTTGGCTGATGGTTTCTTTTTCGGCCTCAAACCTTATCACGGTGCGAAATGAATTTAAGTACCACGAAAATGCTATGGGAGGGTGTTTACCACCCCTAGAACGGGGGCCGGTTTACATTAGAATGATGTCACTCTTAGGTTCGTTTCTCCGCTGGGACGCATGCACCAACAACACACCAAGCACATCCACTCTTTCCGCTCCTCTTCACACATTCAATTAATGGGATGGGGGATGGCCGTCTTTCTGACGCCACATGTGATTTGCGATTTCGGGGGTTGCGGTGAAATAGAGGATGAAGCGTCGGTCTCTTCCGTACCTGATACCACTAACGCCTCGTTCGGGCCGCAAGTAACAAACCCCCAAACCATTGCCTGTGCTGTTGTTTCACTGCCTTATCACAATCCGTACCACGGAACTTTGGGTTTGCTTTAAACGAACTATTAACACGCCCGCTTCGGTAAAAACTATTAAACGCGATAGTTTTCCTTCGAGTAATGATATTTGTGCAAGATTCGTTTGCAAACCACACTAATTTGGATCGTTTTTTCGAGCGCGTCGAGAAGCACAACACTTCCAATCAACTGATGCAGACCGAAATTCTTTCGCTGTAATAAAGTGGCGCGGTCTGGTGGGCTTTCATGGAAGCACTGCACACTGGATTTGGTGAAAGCGATAAAATGGTCAAAATATACTCACTGCAATTAAATTGTGTTGCTTTCCTGCATTGAAACATGTTTTCCAAACTTCCCAAGCGCATTTCGTTCATGAAATCAATCAAAGCTAAAGCAAAAATACAGCGAAAACCGAACAAAGGATTGAATGATAGAAACTTCACAGTTTATTCAACATGGAAAAGGTTTGAAACTAATAAATACGACTAATAGACTAATAGGCCGTGCTCTATTTTTGTCGTTAACGACAAACGACAAAAAACAAACGTATGGCGTTGTATGAAGATGCTCTAGAAAATCCTGTCGTAATACAAAACAATTTGTTTTTTCTATACACCGCGTGAAACATGTCGTTCGCATATCTTACATATGTGCATCTTGGTCGTCAAAAACAGTTGGCATTTAATTTGGGGGGGTTGTTGGCAAATTTCCTATCATGTAAGATGGCTTGGGAATAAATAGTAAATCTGATTAAAACATGAGTTTTTTAGCGTTTGTCTTTCAGCATTCAACCTGCGGCCGTTTCCTATACTATTTGCATTTAGTAGATGCTGAAAAAGAACGCTAAATTCTCCGCTTTCCATACGCTCCTTCCACACTTCATTTCTCTCTCCACTTGTTTCTGATAAAGCTAGCAAACAAATAAGCATCCCAGAGCTGGACACAAGTTCTCCAAATTCCAATTTTCTCAATTAAATTTCAACTTCGGAGCAAATAATCATAAATGTATTTAGAAGTATGTCTTGTTTACATACAGCACGCGTCTTGTTTACAAACCGTCCTTTGTACATGATTCTTCCTTTTCTTCTTTTCATTTGACGTCCCTTCTCTGTTTGACAGATTGTTGGACGACAAAAATAGAGCACCTCGTAAAACTTGTCGTTGTCGTTTGTCGTTAACGACAAAAATAGAGCACGGCCTAAGTAATATGTAGCACCATTTGAATAGTTTTAGATCGTACCCGTTTACTCCTGAAATGCCCACCACCAGGAACCCGTTTTTGTCGCTGTTCTTTCACAGAACGTAAGGTACGAGAGCTTTCCTTTGCTTCGGATAGTTAGGGAAGTTTTCCTCGTACCACTGGTGTGTTAGCCACGAGTTCATCAGCTGATTCGAAAGCACCCAGAGCAGCACGTAAACCATCGAGCTGTTCCGATGCAATATGCCAAACAGCACGACGTACATCACGATCTCGAAGAACATGTGCGGTGAGGAAACGACTTCGAAGTAGTCGCCGGTCGGTAAGCTGTGCTTCTGGTTGACCACCTTTCCAGATTTATCCTTGCGCAAGTTGGCCAGGATTACGTTCGATCGATACTGGTGGAACCAGGCGTAGTAAAACACTCCGATCGCTAAGCCAAGCGATACGGTGGGCTCAAACCGATACCCATTGGTAGGAAGTGTTACGGGACCAGTGCGGGTGAATCCTTCGGCCTGGGAAAGGATCGCCACGATCGTTCCGAAGTAGTGGATGTATCCGACGAGGTAGGCAGAGAGGTTTATTTTCAACTTGCTGGAAAACACCTGCACGAACCAGGTTTCGTAGAAACGCCGTAAGCATTGCAACGTGATCAATGTCATGGCAATCATCGTTTCGGTCGGTGTCGTACGCACCATGCGTCTGTTTGTAGCCATGGTATCGAGGAATGCTATCACGTAGTCCGGAGCTGGTTTACCAGAGATATAAGTTTGCATCATCACAGTAAACCCGGCCAGTGCCCAGATAGCAGCAAAGACGTAGAAGTGCTTGAACCATGCTTTGGGAACCTCCAGCAAGGAAACCAAACGATCCGGCGTGCCTTTGAGCGCATGTTTACCGTAGCGAAACGTCTGTCGAATGGCAGTCGGCAGGTGCTTCTCGATGGTCGCCAACAATCCACCGAGCACTACGACGGTTACGATCAGGTTGACGAACAGGAAGTTGATCAGGTTGATCGACCGTATATCGAACCACGGGAACATTGTACAGAACTTTTCCTTCTTCCGGTCGGTTGTCGTAGATGGACAGTTCACAGCAGCTTTCGCGTATATCCACCAATCCCAACGGCGTACTATCTAGCTGCCATCACTCCGTTGCAAGTGATTGATCGTGGAGAAGTAGGACACGCCACATGAGTAGTTAACACCTTTTTTTTCATCCCAATCCCGTTGCTTGCAGCGATGATCTTGAAAATGTTTGTTTACGCCAACCAGACCAAGGTGAAGAGAGAATGCCGGGATTTATTTACAACATCAAAAAGAAAACCTGTTCTACAATGTGATAAAAGCATCTGTTTGTTGCATAAAATTGTCCATATTCGAATGCGTAAACGCTTTTAATGAAACTAGTTCTCCGAACATGGAAAAAAATTGTTTTTAAAACCACATCCGATGTGCAGATCGCGATGGTCAGCAAATTTGTAGTTTGACAGTTGTGCTGAATAGATGACCGCCACGATTGATGACGTTTTGCGTAGCGTCAAAGTTGACAGTACACGACACAACATACATTGGAAATACGAAATTTACGAACAATTAGCCAAGAAAACAGAACTACCGTGTGATAAAACGTGTCCTGCCGGAACTCGTTATCTCGCTAACAGGGATACTCTTGCTTACGACCTGAAGCGCTAGCCCTAGTAACAGCACACTCGTACAGAAAAAATGGTGTACGTGAAGTCGTGGGAAGATTTCGAGATTGCGGCGGAAAACATGTACATGGCGAATCCGTGCCAGTGTCGGTTTACGATGAAGTACACCCACCAACGAGGGGCGGTTTTGTTGAAGCTGACCGACAATGCCAAGTGTATACAGTACAAAACAGAGGTCCTCTCTGAGTTGAGGCGAATCGAAAAGTTTTCCGGCAATCTGATACAAATGATGGCATCGAAGGAATAGGCACGAGCAAGAGGCGGCACACGACACATGAGCAAAAAGGGAAAGATACGAGGCGAGGGATTAAAAATAAAAATTCATCCGTATTGTTAAGTGAAACCTCGGATATGTATGAAAACGGTCAATAATCCGAAACATGGAAGGAATTCTGATACACCGCATGAGTGAGCATGAGTGTATTTTCGGAGGTAGGTAACTAAATTGTCTGACGTTGAGTAACATGGTTCATTTTCTTTCAGGATGTAAACCAGAATCTTTTGCGTCTCTTGAGGATTTATTTATCTGTATAACTTTAACTTCACCCATAATGGAGACGTGCACGTCAGAGTAAAAAGAAGAGCTCAAAGGTTTTGTTAGCTCCTTTAGAGCTAGATGGCTTTTAGGCGGTCAAGCTGTATTCATTACACACCGTTCCTTTCTGGGCGTTTGGCAAGGGTAAAATAGAATTCGTGAAATCGTCAGTACTCGTCCTCACGTTCGAGGATCTGTGGAATTGTTCAATACTACCACCCTCTTCCTGTTTAGAGTATTTGGAAAACAGTACTCTCGGAATGTTGTGCTGAAGGGGGGCAGATGTCTTTTGGTTTTCTTTTCTAGATAATCTTTACACCTTACCCAGTATATCGTGTGGGTACATCTTCTTCCGATAGCCTCGTTTCACGACCATCTTGATCGCAATCACAATCATCACGATGCACGTTACGTACAACAGCGCGCTAAACCGAATGTCGATGTCACTGAGCACATTTCCGTACGAGTGATAGCTCGTTTGGGCACCGGACGCTGCCGCTCCACCCCATTCTGATCGACCTTCCGAACCCTGCGGCGCGAGGCTGCTATCGTGCAGACCGAAAAGATTGCGCCGATCGTACGCATACATGTGTTTCAGGTAGAGCAGCACCTCGTTCAGGTTCCACTCATTACCGTCCTCCATCGTGTACTGCTGATGGTTGTGGTGGTTCGTTAGGATCTTGCGTCTACACTGCGTACAATCGCTTACGGTCGGGAATTGCACTTTCGGATGTTCCGGATCTTGGGTTGCATCGCCGGCAAGTCGCTTATTCACTTCGTTATGACTAGACCAAAGCCACAGCACGGCGTCATCCTTCGTCGCCACCTTCCAGATACGATTTCGATCGGCCATCTGCTGGAAGTGTTGCGAGCACTCGGAGCACCCGAAGTAATGCTTGATGTAGCCATGCATCGCTTCCAGCACCTCCAGCGGGTTGTTGGACAGATCACTCTCGGCGGCCTGCACCGTTAGATAGTGAAACAGTGTCCACAATCCGCATGGATAGCGTCGCAATCCTTCTTTTGATCCGGAACAACCAATCCAGTGATTGGACGAGAATACCGGCTTTCGTTCGGTTTCGAGGGCTTTCACACGCGCCACAAACGCTTCACCATCGAGCCGTTCCTCACCGGTGTTTAGTACGTACTGACGCAGTTCCGTAAGGAAGCGTCGTCCATTGTCGTTGAATGGGAAGTAGCGCACTAGCACGTTCAAGAAGTTTTGCAACGCCACCAACCGATCACCTTCGATCGTTTTGAACCGACCAATCTCATGGAACAGTGCGAACCGTACCGCTTCCTCCAAATCTGCCTGATATACAACGGCCGCACCAAGTTCCTTCACTTTAGCGCGTATCGCCGCTTCCTGCTTTTGTTCCATCAGGGCCGATATGTTCTGCTCGGTCGTACCTACCGCACCACCTTCGCCGGTTTTTTTAGTCGACTTTGTCGACACGTCCGTCACGACGATGTGATGCTGGCGCAGGTGCGATCGTATCGCTTCGCGAACTTTTTCCCGGGAAAACTCATCAATCGGAAGATTGATTACGCTCAGCGAGGAACCATCCACCACCGAGAGACCATTTGTGGTTAGAGTTGGATCGTGCATCCGATAAACGATGACGCCCGGCGTATCGTGGAAATCGAGGACCACCTGCATACCGATCGTCGCGTTCGTGTCCTTTTCGTTGATTAGATATACGTATTTTGGTTTAGTAACACCGGGGTGGCTGGTTTCAAACAGGTTCGCTTTATCGTCCGTACGATTGATGGCGGTAAGATTGGGCCAGTTGGCCGGTTTGTTCTCGACATGCTGCATGAATTCGACCAACCGATCGATAATGCGTTGTTCATCGTGCTCTTTCAATGGTTCTCCTGTTGGTGAAGTGGAAAAGAAAAGATGAATCTTGAACTTGAACTGGAAACTACGCATTTCGTATATCCTTCCTACGCGCACAACTACCAAACGGCAAGGAATTCAATTTAACATCATTTGCGAAATTGAGTGGATAATTGAATCGGTTCGGGTATGAAATTCTAAACAGCTTAATTGAAGATCAACAAAATGCCATACGAAGAGGTGCATGCAAATATTATCTCCTTCCGGATAGGAATGAAGCGAAACGAGCGATCATACGAGCCATCAACCCATTCTAGAGTGTTAGCACAAATCCCGTACACCCGTAATTGGGTCTATCAGCGCGTCAACTAACGTACAAGAATGCACACCAGGGCGATTTAGTACAATAGACAGTAAACAATTGCAGTTTGTTGCAGTTTGCACCTAAGGTACGGTAGGTAGCATTTAAAAGAAAAACAATTGAGGCGTTGTGATTTGCAGCGCTAAACGGAACTAAGCTTGAAATGTACACTTGTTCCCGGGCGATGGCACGTTCGTTTTCTCTTGCCAAATCGAAAAGGGAAGAAAAAGTGTGTAATGGTTTTTGATAACGAACCCGTGTCATTTTGTTAACAGGTGGTAGGAGGGGAGAGCATTACCACATCATCAATTCAACGAAAGAAAGCAACATGAATGGAAAAAAACTCCGCTCTTGGAACTGATAGCATTATTTATATGGTTTCTCTGTTCAAATTGCGTAGTTTTTCAGTTTATTAGAACTTTGAAATTGTGTAATTTATATTTTTTTAAACGAATAAAATAGTTTAATGAAAGTCGAACCAATATGCCAAGGTGCCACCACCACCATTTGACCGTATGGTTGGATATGTTGAATGAAGGTAAATTTTTACCCAAAAAAAATATGCCCATGTGTACACATTTCAAGCTGAATCAACAACATGGCTCATGGTTGAAAAAGTATCGATATAAAGGGAAGCACTGTACACGAATCGGACCGGGTGTTGAAGTTGGTTTAAAAGCTCGCACTTAAAACCAAAGTTGTATAACAAATCATGGCACATCGGAAGATCTTAATCGTCGACCGTTTGTTTGTTTACCGGTGCCCTTTCGAAATACTTAGATGAAAGAACAATCTGGTGCTTCAAAAGGTCGACAAAACATGCTGATAGTGCTAGCTGTTATTTTGGTTTCCGCTATCAGTTATAATTCTGCGCTCACCTATCTTCTGTTCGCCATCCGCATAGTATGGCGAGAAGAACCGGATCGTCGGATAGGCCATCACTTCAAACTCCCGGCAGACGGCATTGTTTTCATCGCGCGAACAATCCAGCGCTGTCACGCGAACCAGCTTCTGCCAGCCGAGAATGTCGATGGCCAGCTGCTTCCAGATCGGTGCGAACCGCCGGCAGAAGCCACAGTAGGAGTTGTAAAACTCAACCAGCGAGGCATGGGGTTGGTTAAACACTCGCTGTTTCAGGTTGGCCGCGGTTAGCGAAATGACGGAATCGGTCGCATCGTAAAGACCACTGTTTTCACTTTCTTCTATCTGCCTTTGGTACCGCCGCTGTTCGTAGACGCTCAGCTGTTCCCGCAGTCCGACCGCACCGCCGTCCACCTGACCGAGCCAGGGGCCGGTACCGAGGTCGACGGTGGCCACTACCAGCAACAGTAGAAGCCACACAGTAGACGATCTGGTGGGTGGCAGATGGAACGAGGCGGAAGTAAACATACGCACCACCATCACACGGTTTGCACTGCTTCGGATGCACACTACGGAAGTGGAACTGGGTCGGAGCGAATGTTACCGCAAGTACTCGACTACTTCTTCACTGGCACTGTGCCATTGCGCTCGATGGAAAGCCGAGTTGGACTAATGATGTCGGACAATCACTGTGCCTGCGAGTGGACGAACGTACACCATTGAAAACACTGCAAAAAAATTACGTACTGCTACGCCGCTGTACGTTCGGTACGACGTGTATGTTTTTGTTCGGCTGCTTAGGCTGTGGTTTCTGCATGGTGCAATGGTGTGCGTACATTTTGGACTGCAAGCGCATGCCAACAGAGAATGACACGTGACCGTTATTTATTTGCTTTTGTTGTGTTGTATTTTTCCATGTCCTGACATTTAGTACATTGTGTTTTGGTCCATTGTATGGAAAGTTTGTTCAACTTTTTGTTTATTATTATTATGGTTGTGTTTTTCGCTTTCGCGGAAGAAAGTATATTTCTGCTTATTGTTTTCTTGTTAGAGTTATGAGAGTATTTGAGTAATTAGTTAAATTTTTTTGTAAAATCCTTCTGATTCAAAATTTAAATTTCTATATTTGCTTGAAAAATATACTGTTGTTCAAACTTTCTTTTAACCGATAAAACCGGTATTTTGAACGTAGTCAGAAGCTTGCACTCTGGTGTGTCGTGGTACTACTAAAGATTACTACACATTAGTTACAGTTTATTCTAGTATGAGAGATTAAAGATAAATGATTATGGCGCGCCCCAACGGAAAGTGCTAATAAATTACAAAAATGAGTATGCAGTTTCTTGAGGTCTAGTTATCTAAATAATAAATTTGCTTTGTATGTCCTTAATCGAGTTAAATTAAATTATTAGCTTTAAAACAAGCTAACGAAAGCAAATTGTATGGAAGCTAATAGTATGAAAGGTTATAGTCGTGTACGTCTACCTTTAACTCGTACTTTTCTCTCGCATTTTCCCACTCTCTCAGTTGCTGGCAGGGGTTTTAACAACATCCCTGAACTGGTTAAATTTCAAAACGTGCTTTTTTAATTTATACTCCGACAAATGTATCAACATTTATCTAAAAAGGATAATAGCATAAAAATGTCCAAATTTCATATAAAACTTCCATTTCATTTAGTTTTAATTGAGTTCATTGCCGTAAATCGATTTATTAATTATAAATATTCATATTTAATCATTTATTACAACAGATCCCAAATTAAGTTTAAAATGATAAAGCTTACAATTAAAATGCCCTATTTGATATTTTACTCGCGGAAACGAAAATCCCAAAAATCGAGCAACCAACCCTGTATGCTCTCAGAGAACGCATTTCACGCATGTGGGATGCTTGAGCATAGCCAGCCGCAGCATAGCCGAGACAAAAGCAATCTCAACCGTCGAACCGTACGAACGTGATTTTCGTAGCTCCTGCGCGGGTTTTACGATCTCCCTGTACCGTCTGGTGTGCATAGAAGTGATCGTGATCTCGCCACAGTCGTCTGCCAACAATCGGTTAGTGATCATTAAGTTGAAGTTACGTTTTTGGTAAAGAACTGCATTTAAGCTACACACTGCTCTGGTTGCATAAGGAATTCACTACGGACACGAAATAGAGTCCAATTAACGGTGTGATAATAAAAAGCTGCATTTGTGATGTGTAGTGGCGTGACAAGTGTGATGTTTAGTGAGCTTACTGATCGGATGCTTTAGCAGACGAGATCAGTAGCGGCATCGTTGGACGAGTGATTCCATCACGTACGCAATAAAAAAGGACTTAATTAAGCACTATATTAACTTGTTAAGTGATGGTAAGTCACAGGGTACTGCTAAAACCGTCAATTAAATAATGATGTGCAGAAGGGGGACGTTTCTTAAAGCACCCTTTAAGCTCCTAAAGACACGTGAAGAATGGTAATGAAAATCAAGCATCAATTATCCCCTTCCTTATTCGCGAGATTGATCGATTTATCACCACCACGCTAGAATGATCTGAGTTGATAACTAGAGCTCTTGCTTGACGGATGCGTCAAATAAAAAGGCATCTTTGCTTTAGGGGTTTTTTTAATTGGATTATTTTATTCCGCTAGAAGGCGATAAAATTTGAAACCTAATTTGGAAGGACTTTCTCGTTATCCTCCGTAAGTAGACTCGGAGCTAAAGAAACGAAAAGAAAAAAAAACACGAACTGAAAAGCGAGTGCAAAACGTGAACGGAACGTGTGCGGGCATTAACATTTTTGCCACAATTTGGCGTTGCGGTTTTTTGATGCCCACTTCTCCTTCACCGGCGAGGAACACTGTCGTGTGTTCTTTTTGTTCAGCGCTGCTTTCATGCGCGCTCTCTCTACGGATTATTTATCACCATCAAGCGTAAAGCATGCGAAGCGAACTGGCGAGGAAAAGTTCGCCAGAACAAGATTTCGGAATGTTCACCGCACACTTGCCCCACACGCCCGCCCGCCTGTCTGCGGAGTGGCTGCGTGGTCGCAAAAATTAAAAACCTTTTTTTTTCTACCCTGAGCTTTTTCTATATTTGTGCTCAGCTTCCACCGATCGCATTGGAACTTTCGATGGTTGGTGTCCGAAAAAAGGGGGTAGGAACAAGGCAGGAAGTGTGGCCACATAAGATGTAGGGTGTCGTTTTTTTCCTCTCTTCATTCCGTTCTGCGTTTCGAGGGTGTTTTTTTCTCTTAAATCTTTTGCACTGTGGTACATTTTTTTCTGCTGTTGCCCTGAGGCTCCCGGTGCAGCAACACCACCCTCTTCATCGGAAATGTAGATTCCGGCTCTTCTTTTCTTAGTCCTAAAACCGCCCGCGGACACACTGCATCGTTTCCTCCTAAGCTTTCGTGTTGCTATCGCACCTCACCATTTTATGTCGGCAAAATTCACGCCTCGAAACCATCCACAAACCTCAAACGTTCAGGAAAGCCGGCCGCTGCTGCTCAGCACTGCGCTTGAAGACACGTCAGTTAGTAGGTTGCCTTCCTTGCCTCCAACACCGAGGAATGCACGGTTTCGAGGCCGCAAACCATAGCGTTTCGCGCCCCGGGGTTATTTGGAGGGGTTATGTATTCCTTAAATTTAATTTCGAACAGGAAAGATCGCAGATCGTACGAACGATCGTGGTTTGGAGTCGCAGCAAAAGCACATTTTCAGCGCTAATTGGTCGTTAACAAGCTGAAAATTAAGTCATCATAAATTAGGTCCCATTATCGCGTGGGACCTCGATCGGCGAATGCGATTTGCGGATCGTCCAGCATTTTTAGTTGATAGCCGGTCATGTTCAGCGCGATGGAATTGTAATGGAAAAATGTTTCCTTCACCTACAGGAGTGGGTTTTCAGCTATAAACTTTGCGATATTATGGTTCTCTTGTTGGGCGGCGCTTGCTAGCAAGATAAGATCCGATCGCTCACTTAAGATGGTGATCGCATTTAAAGCGCTTTTCAGGAATGTTAAGATTTGTCGGCGCACGAACACCCACGACCATCGCTGAGAAGCTAATAAATATTCAAAACATCTTAATTCAAGGAAACTTGTTTAGATATTTGCGGGATTTCTTCAGAGAATTCCAAGATAACGCACGATCATATCAAGTTAGATCAGAATGACTTCATCTCTCTGCTCTTGTCTCTTCATCTGGAAGAAGATGTCGACAGTGTAGTAAGTGTCTTAATTCGCTGTTTCCTCATAATAGCTTCTTCCTTTAACGCGACTGCAGTCGGAAGACGACCAATATCGCGACTCTCTGATGTAGCAAAAGTGGTAAAGAAATCTTCGTTTGTGTACTAAACGAATTCCCAACAAAAAAATGATCCTATAATGAGAACATCATCCATTCGTGGACAAGATGTTGGGATAAACACCACGCACTGCCGTGCTCGAAGGTGACAGGGATGTCATCAGCCAAATGGCGTGAACTTTACATGAACTTTGTGCCGGCGAAAAACGACTCCAAACTGGTTCGAACGATGCGGGCAACAGTAACTCGCTGGGCAAGGTTTTGTTTTTTTTTTTGCATAATGAGCGTTGAACGTTTCGAGAGCAACATCTTTAACCCGAAAACACTTAAGTTATGATGACGTGACGCTTTCAGATGAAGTGGTTCACATACAAACCTGAGAGGCAACAAAAAAAAAAACATCAACCGCACAACCGCTTGACCATGTTGCGTGATCTTTCGGTGACGCTATATGGGAGCGCTGTATTCTAAGCGTGCGAGATTGTCCATCTGCCAATTCCATGCAATTCCATTTCACAATCGACGGGTAACGTTTCATTACTGCGGCCGTTGCAGTTTACTTCGTACACATGTTCCAGGGGTCAACTGGGGGTGACCGATGCGTATCGCGATCGATGACATCACCTTGTTCTTGTGATGGTGGAGATACAAATTGTTGCACCTAATTGGTTTACACTGCGTGGTTTCCATTTTCGGCGTGTTGCTCTCTTTCCACGCTTTTGGACAGTGAGGATCGTCTAGAACTCTCAAACGGTAGCATCACCGGCAGCAACGCATTCCAGCATCGGTGTTAAGGTTTGCTTTAATTTTTATTTATTAATTCATTTGTCTTTGCCTGCACACGATTCCACTGGAATGGAGCTGTGGCAGTGCACATCGGTAGTGATAATTGAAGCAATTGAAATGGTTCGTTCTCCTCATCGTGGTGGGATGAACGGAATTATCAGATACCGGATCCCGGGCCTCTTCGATGATTCCAATGCATTGGGGCACACGCCCCACAGACGCTACCATGCGTGGAATGTGCAGTTTGATTTTATGCCCTTCTACACAAGTCGTCAAATAAACTGACGATCGTTTGGATGTGGTTGCACAAGGGTTGATGCAAATCTGGACAACGCGAGGACTGAGCCGGCTGAGGTTAACCACAATTAACCACGATGGTCGCATACAGGCTGTAAACTGAATCAGTTTTTTGTGTTATTAACTCAGCTCAATTAAAACTAGCCCATTAAGATGAAGCAGATGTTTGCGAGCAGTTAAGACATCTTAAGATCGAGATCAGTTAACATGTCCGATACATCCTTGTGGCGTGTGCGCAATGTTTTGTTAACTTTCCTCATGTTGTGTCTTGTCTTTGCTTACATGGAAAATAATCTTTATTCGTTTCAGAAGAAGGACATGCTGTAATTTATGAAGGCTCAACTACTCAACTCCCCGAAACTCAACTACTCAAAAACACTCATTGTTGTGTACGATCGTCCGCCATTTTTCTTCCCAGTGAGGAGGGACAGTGTTTGCCGGTACAGCATCATTATCAAATCAGGTCAAATTATATCAGAAAGCAATAACTTTCAACGCACTTGCTGTTCACCTCCACTAGGTCACAGAAGTTCGTTCCGTGATGCATAATACTGTGTAGAAGTGTAACTGGTGATAGTGATGTATAAGTCGATGTAGCGTGTGTAAAATCAAACCGTTAACCGTCGGCCATACAAAAGTGTCTAAGGTGTTCTCCAATATCCGATGCTAAAGTGTTCTTGAAAGTGTTTTCCAACAAATAAAATCAAATATCAGTGTTGTTATTGAAACGACAACTTTCTTCGTAATCGCATACGGGAGCGATCGATCGATCGATCGGTGCGTGTGTGTGATCATTTCATTCAGCTGACTCGAGTGGCGCCAACGAAACCGCGAAATCCGTGGAATCACTGCCCGCGTACCCTTGTAAACAAACCGAATACCCAACGGGTAATACGATTCCCACCGAAGGGACCGAGTGTCTATCCGCGAGCACGCGCACGTTCCCAGCACGGTCGAGTGTTTTATTTACTTGCTTACACCGGTGTCTACTGCACCTGTACCTGGCGCCGGAAGAGTGTAATGCGATTTTAAGCCATCAACAGCAGACTTCGCAGAACTTGTGTGCGAGTGTTTCTTTCCAGCGGTGACTGCTGATCGTACAGTCAGTGGGAAGGTAGTTTCGGCGAACCAACGATTGACCACGATGTGGTTGGCACCGGTTTGTTGCGTGACGCTGGGGTTACTGCTGGTTGGATGTCTGGAAACGGTAGCGGCCATTCCACCGAAATCGGAACCCACGGTAAGTGAATTCTGAGGATCGTTCAATATCTTCTTCGTCTAGGCGGGCAATGAACGTCTGAGGGAGGTTCACATTTAAGAATTCCAGAATTCGATCAATCGGAAGTGGTTGAGGAGATTTTGATATCCTGAGGACATTGAAAGTTTAAAATATCATTTTTGAGTATCCTCTAAAAAACTATAAAAAACCTGTATTATATTCCAACTACCTTGTGTTCTTCTGTAGGTACTAACAATGCTATACCCCCGCCAGAAGATAAATGGCTATTAATTTAACTCCTTTGGAAACAACGGAGCAAAGGCAAAATGAAGTCATTTGTGTCCATTAGCTGGAAGATATTTTCATAATTTTACCTTCATCATTTTCGTACATCTTACCGTCGGTTGGAGCACAAGGGAAGAAGCACAAGCGATAAATCCCGATTGATCGATCGTTTGTATCGATATTTTACCGAAAAAAAGGATCTCCGCAAAACGTTGAAGAAAATTGTGAGTTGCGAAGAAACCTACCGATCGAGGGCTTCTCATGCTCGGGGGGTTTGCGTTGCAACTTGTTTGTAATTTGTAGTATCGATCCATTTTATCCATTCCGTCGTTAGTTTTGCATGTGTTGAATGATGCCCACCCGTCCAATTCAGTTCCAACCGTTTACCGGTGCCGGTGTTTGTAGCCGTGTAAGGTTGGTCTGGGCCGCAATCTTCCTGCTCCGTTGTCGGGTTTTGCAGGTCGGTTCTCCTACCAAGCCGTCGGTGCTAAAATCGACGCGTCAATCTGTCTGGTAGAGGTTGCTGAAGAAGAACGGCAAAAGAGAAACCCCGGAACGTACATCGAGGATCTTCCCAGGAGGGAGGGTTTTTGGAGTTTCCTCTTTATTTTGTTACCTTTTCGAACGGTGGCTTTACAACACACACACATACGAGGCAACTCACTTGAATACAATACACGGAGCAGCATCATCATTATTATCGTCATCAACGGCAGCCCAACATCCCAAAAGCCATCATCCATTTCTTCCCGATTGCCAAGCGAATCCTTCCGAACCCGAGTGGCTTCCACGTCTTGCTGTAGTGCTTTAATTGTTTTGGATATTCCTTCTCGCCCGGCTCTTCTTAAGGGTGTCGGTCAGTGGTCACGCTTCATCTTGTTCATGGTCAAGCAGGGACCCGGAGCAAACAATCCAAATGGCCGGTAAATGATTCACGTGAGAAACGGTCTGAAGTATAGTGCCTCACCGTACGCCCGTATCTTTCGGATGGATCCACTGCTCGAAACTACCATTTTGCATTGTGCTGTACATGGTTCGAGTGTACGCAATTCTTTTCGGGATCGTTTTTGTGTTTGTTGGTGCCTTCGCGTCTGTTGTAACGTGTCCAAGATCGGACACGTTTTTACCTACAGCTGATCTTCATCGTTATCGATTGCTGTAGTGCAGAGGATCTTGCACTCGTGCCATTTATCATCCGGTGTTCGGTATTCTCGATGACCTTTTTTGACACTCCCGATCGTTCGGTAGGCTTGTAGCAGAAGGAACTCTTATGTGGATAGTGTTGATATTTTTAGAACGGAGCTTGGACGAGTTCTAGCATTTTGTATCACGCCTTCAAGAAATCTTAGCAAGTTTGGATATTACAGGTGTTGATATTCTCCAAATGTTCAACTACAACAAGTCGCAAACATTACACGAGCGTGGAGAAACACCTCAGGGCCATCCGGACATCTTTGTCGAATCCATTATCAACCGTGCTGTCTATCTAACAAATAACAAAATAAGAAGATCCATTTCAGGTTCCTTTCCCTTCTTGGTTCTTATGCTGTTCTCTTTCATCCACGCCACGATCGGAGTTTCGTAAAATCAGAAGATCCACTCGAAAAAAAGAAGGAAGGTGTGCGAAGGGACGTTCGTGTAAAACGGGCTGCTGTGTTGAAGATGAACTGTTGCGGGTGCTCGAGGTAACTGGAGGGCAGTAAGATCAACACACAGCCCAGCAGGGAGTGGCGACGGTTTGTCTGGCACGGTCTGCGAGCCTTCGTCGTGACGGACGGTCTCTCCCGGGACCTTCCATACGGCTCTAGGGTGGAACGGAAAACAAAACGAACGAACGAAAGGGAACAATAACAAGGGCGGAAAGAGTAATAGGAATAACCTCTCGATCAGTCGAACGCTTTCGATCGCTTTTATGTTATGGGCACGGCAAGCAAGCAAGCAAGCGAAAAAAAAAAAACCGATGGAATGGATGTCTTGAAATGCTCGCTGGAAGAGGAACCTCAGCGAATTGGAAGCTTTGAAGTTTGCGCCCTTCCACGTTTGTTGTTACTGCTGTTCTTATGCTGCGGCTGCAGAGTTCTCCTTTAGGCAGTTGGCTCCGTCGTTGGCTAGGAGGAGCAGCAAAGCAGCAAAGGAGCTAAGGAGCGAAGATGAATAGTTTAACACCAATTTTCTTCCCTTCCCAACCTCCGAACCGCATATCTGAGTGGTTGGGCACTATTGAGGTCGAGGAAAACGTCGAGGTGTGTGGAATTTGATCGTGAAACTTTTACAAAGGTTGTGGTCTTTTTGTTTTGTTTGGGCGTTTTTTTTGTTGTTGTAGGTAGATTACTTTTCCAGCGTAACATGGTTTGGTGGTAGAATATATGTACCCCAAACGGCCGAAGCAAGAGATCGTTGGATGGCCGACGGTTGCAAACGATGCTTTATGCTAACGCTCTCCCAGCGGGCCGTTTGCCTTTCGGGGATGGTTTGATTTATTTGGACAATAATTTGTTCGATTCGTTCGATCGTTCGTAATGTGGTGGTGCGGGACAAACCTCGTTTACAGTGCGAGCCGTATCTTTTACGTCCTAATAAGCGATCGCTTGTAGAAATTGGTCGGAAATAATTGCTCCATTCGGGGCTGTGTGAGCCGTTTTGGAAGTTTACCCAACGAGAATTCCATCTCTGGGATCTATCTCTGGAGTTCCGGACAGTTGGAAATGGTTCGGGACAGGGTTGTGTCACGTTGGATACCGATTCTGGGTATCGCTTGTGGTGAATGTTTACAAAACATTTGTATTTCAGCTTCCATAAACAAACAAACAAATAAACATCCCTAAAAACAAACAACCGGGCTAAGCTGTCTGACTACTATGCACATGTCAGGTGGAAGATATGTGCCGAAGGCTTCGTGGGTTCTCTAAAAACCAACGGGTACTGAGCATCCGTAGACGCAGATCAAATGCAGACAGTATGGCACCATCGAAGGGAACTTCTTGCAGTCCATTAGACACCCGTGAGTCTGCTAACCGTCGAAAGGCATCCGGTTATCATAAACACGTATCTGATGTCCCGTAAGGCAATCGTTATGAAACCGAAGGTCAATCATTACAGTCAACGAAATGGAGTGCTTCTCCAATAAAGCAGAGCACCTTCCCTTTGGGGAGTTGTCCAGGTGTTTAAATATTGATGAACCGAGACATACAGTCTGGCATGTCCAGCTGAGGGCGTGTGGCAACAGCCTATTTCTACCAACCTAAGCTTGGGGTTTGTTTACAAACCTGCGGGAATCATGTTGCTAGTGCTTGATATCTACTCGTGAAGCTCGTGAGTGAATGGAAACCCCGCAGCTTCTAACGCTCATGAAGTGAGGCTCAACATGAGACTTTCCCTTCGTATATACATTTGCTTTGTCCACACGAAAGAGTCGCTAGGGGTATTTCTTTCCACTGGACGCCTTCCAGAAGTTGAGATGTAGTTTGAAGACTTTTGTCAAAATTGATGACAGTTTTTACTCCTCGATCATTTGTACGAAGTACTTATTGTTTGCGGTAATTCACCAGCAACTTCGCAGTAACGCTGCAAGCTGCATAAAGGTCACATTTGCTGCCCTAAATGTGCAAACAAAATGGTAATGTCAAGATGCTGCCTTTGTCCGTGTCGCGACAGATGTCGTGTCGGGCCTCTCCTCGGACCAACATCAGGACGAGCAAGATTAAACGTTACTAAACGAAACATTTCCTTTTGTCATAAAATATTAATAAAACGCAATAAGCGGTCGGTAATGAAGTGTGGCGACTTGTGACAACTTCTTCCATACGGATGGACGTTGCGTGCGTGGAGTGCTGAAGAGAGGTGCGTTGGCGCGTGGGTTCCACTGTCTGGACACCGAATGTATTGCTGAATGGGGAAGATTTTTGGGGGAAAGATTATCCGGTTGATAAATGGAAGGGCTGGCACAAATCAGCCGTTTGACGTTCCATGGAATGTGGTACAGTGGTGCAGAGATCGTTCAACTCACTCGTTTTGTGTGATTGAGCTGCTTTACTGGCTAAAGCAGGCGCCAACATCGAGTTTGCGGTGTACACGCGCCCCGCAGGCGTTCACGCGCTACAATTATTGCGCAGCATGGTAAGACGCACTCGCGTCATCGGCCGGCTCATCCTGTGCAATGTGGCGCACCGAAACAATCATCCTCCCCGAACACCGGCAGGATGGAAGAGTGACGTTTCCCCGCGAAATTGAATTTGATTGAAGCGAATTGAGGTTTACGATGCTGAAGCACCATTTTGAAGATGAACCCCTTTCTACCATCAAGAGAGGATGAAATGCGTAGCGAAGGGTTGTAGATAACCTGTGTCCCTTTGGTGGGATTGAGGAGATGGGAATGAGAAATTAGATTAGCGAAAGGTTTACAAGCTGAAGCTAGACTTAGACATGTTTTATGTTTAGTGCCGCGTACTAGTAACAAGACTCACCGTGTCGTTAAAGTCCGGACCGGATACATTTTATGGAATGTCGTAAAACGTTGTTATAGTAATGATACTGCAAGGAATGTATATTATTTGGATCTTGTAGTGATCCATAAAAATCATTGCAGGAATCACGAGGAGAAGTACTTCGTTCTGTTGCCATGCATTATTATCTCTTTTTAGGAATTTATTGAATACATTAGTTTTTTCTAACGAATATTTGTGTTCTTTTCTGCTCATTACAGGTGAGTCACATGGTTGGACGTGTATTTATTATGATATCTTCGCTTCGTCTTTTAAGGTATTGTAACAAAATATTTGCATTACATTCATATATCATTCAACACAAAGAAACGTTCTCAAAATGTCGGCAACTTCAGAATGTTAAAACTGTTTGGCGTATAGTTCCATCGTGGTGCTGCAGTAGTCATGCTTCCATCACCATCTTAGGGAACATCCGTTTTAGGTGTGCATCCGCGTTTGTGTTAACACAGCGCCGTCCACAGGTTTGGAATGTTGAAATACACCAACGAAACCACCACCCTGTGTCAACGCTGTTGCCACGAGCTTCAGGTTTCGATGTTTTGGCGCTGCATAAATTTGAATCCCATTATGGACCATCAAATGGCTTGCAAATGAATCATAAAGATCACGAACCAACGATAAGGATTTCAGCCCGTACCGAAGTGTGGCTCCACACTATAGCGGTGGAGTGTGAAAGGAGTCTGTTTTGGATGGCGCATGATCGCTTCAAACGATCAATTTGGTCTAAAATGATAGTTTTGCTGGAAACGAGGACTATGGGGAGATGTTTTTTTTTTATTTGCTGAGGTGTTCCATGTCCGATCGAGGCTCAGATTGGCTAGTTTCTGGTTGGATCTGGTTTTGATACCCGCGTTCGACATCGTTTTAACATAATATAGCTGTAATTCATTCCATTTAAGCGACAAAACATATTTCGAAAAAGGTTAGTAAAGTTTCAACTTTTTAAAAACATATTCTGGACCTATTCGCCTGGGAACATTCCACTGCCACCAGATGTAGTCAAGGTGAGGATATTGCGGTAGATCGTAGCCCCACGAAAACCCACGCACATAAATCACAATAATCTAGCGCGATTTAAATCATCGAGATTCGAGCGGGAGTAATCAGCGTGTCGCCTAATCGCTTGTTGGCAGTTTGTCACTTAAGTGTCGACGCGCCAGTATCCGGGGCAGACGACAACGCCAACGGGAGATCTATTTATCATCGACCCTGTCCGCGGCTCAATGATAGCAAGCACGCGGCATAACTTCCTGGCGCATGCATGCTGGTGGAATGCATTCACGCACCAGGTTCGACTACTGGTCCGTGGGTCCCTTCGGTTTTCACGAACGCTAAAATGCAGGGCAAACGATTTGCGCCCACTAATTGATGCAAGAGTTATGGCGCACGGAAAGCCAATCGGTGTATCACGTCGGAATATTAATTCGAGAACGTTATATGAGTGATCGGAAGGCAAATCAGATTCGGAATGCTTAGATTAGCTGTCAGGAAGGAGATGATATACGAGTGCACCGTTACGCTGGCGAAAGGGAATTCTACTTCCAACAGAAGCGCGTTGTATGGCCGAACGCTTCGAGCTATCAATTAAAATAATTGATTTATCGCCGAAGCCGATCGTCTCGGTGTGTGATCAATCATCCTGTATCATCGGTTCGAAAGAATTGGCTCGAAACGTTTCAGCGATCGATCCGGACAGCGATCACGCCCGAAGTGATCCCGGATATCTGGATAGACTGGCGTTTGATTGAGCCATAAAAAACATGTTCCACGTTTTCTTCAGAATCATTCTTCCCTCTCAGTTTTGGTGGCGGTTGTTTGCCGATGGCAAATTTGCGACCTGGCAACACCCAATTTATTACTGGACTATTGTAAATTAAAAGCACAAAGAACAGTTGAAAACGGATGAGATCACTTGCTGTCCTCGGGTACATGGTGGGAGTCTTGTCAGGTGTCTTTGTAACTAGTTGTTTGCCGAACGAAACAGACGTTAACGTAAACAGAATCACTTAACCGGAGGATGGCTTACAATTTGTTATACATTAACCATCGCGAACCGTGTCATAGAAAGATCAATATTGTTCTCCGTCGAACAAACAGCAAACTGTCAAAAACAACATAAACCATTCCCCTCCTTCTCTAGCCTGATGAAATTCCTCCAGTGTCCACATGTCAACACCACTCCTTTTTTTTGTTTGAACCTGATGGTACTGTGCCAAAAAAGAAGGAAATTTACATATCTACCCATCAGCCTCCCGGGGGGTGATATCTGGTTTGGACGATCGTCAACCTCGGCAGACGCCAGCTCAAGCAGCAGGTCCTGGATCTCGAAGCAACCTGTTTGTTGCTTGTTTCGACCCGAAACTTGTCATCCATCTCCCTATCGAATGCGTGGCGTCAAACGGTAGCTTGCGATCGTCAGGTTGCGTCTCCATTACTACATCGTCACCCGCAAGCCGGATCGATCCAACCGGATCGGAGGTATTACGGGGTTTGTGTTCTACTGCAGGTTGGTAATTTTTAAACGGCGCCTATAAATCTCTCCCCAAGCAGCGATGAGACAAACCGGTATCAGTATAAACCGGCCTTCCTGCCGGCAGAACTTTACGATCTGTCCCATTTGGGTTTTTGTTGTAGAATTGCACGAAAACAACACCAACGAAACAAAACAAAAAATCATAATAACTAATGCGATGTGACACGCTAACGATCCCGATCAGCGAATACAACCAGCGAGCAACGACGGTGTCAATGCTAATGGACTAAAAAGCAACAGGTTGTGGTCGATAATCATTTGCATGGTGACAATCTTCCTCGTGGGGCGAAAATCCACAAAACGTTATCCGATAGCTTTGGCATCTTTCTGTCCAGCAGGATCGTTCTCTTGCAAAGACGTTAGCTATTGATTTAAAATTCCGTAAAGGTTAGGTTTAATAGTTGATGGAGATGAAATATGATGCTAGTAAACGTCTTATTTTGATCTTGATAGGTATTTCATTAGTTTCGATAAATGTGAGGAACATGCGAATCCTAGTCTGATTAGATTCTGTAACTGTAATGAGATGGTACTGGAATTGGGAACAAAACTAACGCCTTTTCGGGACATTAAAAAAATACGCAGAGACGCAGTTGAGATTCAATCGGAGTGGAAGAAATGTCCAGAAGATGTGCACTTAACGGCACCCAGCTAGCGCCAGCGAAACATATGCAAATTTGCTCATAAATCAACCAGCAGCTTGCTGTAAAACGAATGCAAAAAAAAAAGTATACAAAGTTGAGCCAATGGTCTGGCTGTCGAAGGCCCACAGATCAGGTGGGAATTAACTGCATGTTTGGACAACGGCTCCATTAGGAAGCGTTGGCATCTCCGGCCCGAAGAAAGACATTGATATGTCCGGGACTGATCGGGGGGCGATCAGCGCAAGACGGCGCCTTCTCGGTGTAGTTGGCTAAATGAAAAAAAGAAACATACAAAAATACACATCCAGCTGAGGGAAACCATACATCCAACTGGGGAGAAATCGGGCGAACATAAACGTAAACAATCGATTGGACTGTTTGGTGAGTTTTTGCAAAACTATAACAGAAGCAACAACAAAAAAATCAACCTAAACCGACATCTTGCCCCACGAGTCCGAGTGTGCAAAATGTGGCCGGGATTACCGAATGCGTGCAAATCATCTCGTTGCTGGTGCAGAAGAGGCAGATCGTGTAGAAGTGAAGTGCCTGCAGCGCGATCATTGCGTTCTGCTCAATGTATGTAACTCGGGTCGGGTGTGCAAAGTGTGAGTGTTATTGGCAAGTACCCCTGTATAGCTCCAGAACGGCATTCGCTCCGTCTCCTTCCGCTTAAACCGGCACCATTCCTCCGACAGTTTGACATCCATCTTGCGCGGTGCCCTCCCTTTCCGTATCTCCTCAAAGCCAAATGAATGCACTCGAAACAAGCGAATTGATTCTTGTTATTATTGCTGGCTGGCAATTAAAAACATTATCCGAAGCTTGTAAAACAAACAATCTGCACCGTTCGCTGAGGAGAACCAGAAGAAAGGAAGGCGGTTGCTAATCCTGCGTAATGTCTTGCCTTCGTTTCGCGCAAATGTCGTGGGCTAAAAGCGCGCTTAACGATCACGGTGAAAGGTCTGCGTTGAGATATTTGCAGCGTGTCGATGTACTTAACGTTTTTTTTTTCGTTGTTGTTGTAACCAACCATATTATGAATGAGGTGCCTACACTGAAAGGGCGTGATCGAAGGCGTTCTTTGTTAGCTTTTCCAAAAGGCGCCACATGATGGAAGGCAAGTATGGAAAAGAGTCTCTTAATTAGCATATTCATGCGGTTTTTTAACAGCCATTTGTGAAAGTAATTATTATTCGCCTGTGGAAGGAGAAAAAAACCAGAAAACTAGACGTCCTCTGTAGACAGTGGGATATCCTGGTCATGGCGCCAAAATCGTTGAATTATGATACGCTAATTAACAAAGCAAAATTAAGATACAAACGAAGTAATGGAGTTGACCGTATCGCTGGAGGAATCGGTGACAATCAACACATAACTGTCCAAAAACTTTCCGTGAGGCATTTCCTCCCAAAAAGCTACCATTTTAAGTCCTTCTACTCTGCATCCTAAGAAAATAATGCGTCGTGTCCTAGCGGTGGTGGCTCAGCTAGAACTGTTGCCTGGGTTGATTTATTAAGCATTTACTTACGCTCCGTCGTAAAGTTGTTACATTGTACATTATGTGTCTTTCATCATTTGTATTCTGGAACTCCCCATACCGGTAACCGGATACTTAAATGATAATTTGATTTGTTTTTTTTTTATGGCCCCCTTCTACTACGCCTGGGGGGTATGTGATGTTCCTTTCCAGTCTGTGTTCAGGTTTCATAAGAAAAACTATTTACAAAAAAAAAAGGATTCTCTTTCCCCCACATGCCGTATCGTACATGGTGGGAAAGCCGAGCACATGTTCCGGGTTATTGACTTTCTAGCCATATTCTGTAACCGATCAGAACACGACCACTTTATTAGCGAATCAGGAAAGGGAAAAACTTACCATCCTTGTTGCGCGCTTAAGTAACCGGCGGAAATGCGCATACTATTTATTGCCGTTACCATGGTAGATCGATTTGCCCAATGTGGATGTGGATGTCTTCGATTAATAAACCACCAACAAACAAGGAGCGAAGGTTTTGGGGGTGGTGGGATTGTCAGGGCAACGACAACATGCGAGGACAACGGAAAAGGTGCGGTTTAGTTTGTTTACTCTGTGGCGTTGTTGTGCAAGGTTTTCCATTTTTCATCGGTGAAGTGGAAATCGTCCAGTGTTCCTCATTAATCCGTGCTGTATCTCGGAAGGGGGATCCGGAAGGGAACTGTGAGTGGACAGAACGTTTGGGAGAAGTGTGGGAAGTGTACCCCGCGAGAGTGTCAGTGTCAGTGAGCTTGCATGATTAGCTTGCCGCTATTGTCTCGGTTTGGGGTGGTTCCGCTGCCATCTACAGAAGAGAAAGCGGAACAGACGAACCAGTATATAACCAGGTAAGGATAATTTCCATTATGTAGGATTCCACTTTTTTTTGTTTGATTCTGATATGTAACTATCTGCCCCCCCTAGATCCCGATTTGAGGACAGGTGGGCCGGAGTGTAGGCAGGGTGTGCCTTACATACATCTACCCCTTGAGCACCCAGAGGAGGGACTAAACCAGGCCCTCGACAGGACATCGAATGCAGTCACGCTTTAGTTCACTTCAAGCACATCACAGAGATGGTAGCATAACATGGTTTTTGTGTCTCCTCAGTATTAGTTTCTCATTCCTAGTGATAACCTCAAAACCGTTTCCCCAGAACTGTTGCCTGACAGTTTTGACATTCCGTGTGCTCCTTTAGTCGGTTCGTTGAGTTTGGCCTTGTACCTCTTCTGGCAGCCTCATTTTGGCAGCCAAACCTGATTCCATCGCTTTTCACACCTTGACACGAACGTCCTGGTTGGGCGTGTGCTTTACCTCTTTTGTTTGCCCGGTTGCAGACTCCCAAGAAGAAAATGTCCAAGAAAGAACGTGCCCGGCTGGAAGCCGAACAGGCCGAACATCACCGGATGGAGCTGGAAAAGGAACGCCAGCGCAAGGTGGAGGAGGAGAAGATGCGTAAGGTGCGTGAAAAGGAGGAAGCGGAACGGAAGCAGGTGCAGGAGATAGTGGCGAACAAGTTGCGCAAGGTGCAGCTCGAGGAAAGTTACAGCTATTTTGCAAGCGTCCGGGAAGAGGTGCGAAAAATGTTGGCCGAAGCAAAGAAAGAGCGTGAGGTGAGAGTTGTTGGCGGAGTGATTGATGGAACCGCAGCTAATGCAGGGTTGTCTTACAGTGGGAGCAATATATGCGCTGCAACGGACTACCGAACGCGTTCGATCCATCCGATCTGCGGAAGTATCTGCATATATGGTGTGAAAACATTCAGGATGCTAACGAAGCCGAACGGAACTGGTTGCTGCAGACGAACGAGCAGAGCATCCTGACGCAGAACGTGAACGTCGAGAACCTATCGGTCGAAAGTCTTAAACTGCAACAACCCCAGATAGGAAACACGTACGCCGCCAAAGCAGTGGAGGTGTTGGGCATCCTGGAGGAAATAGATGAGGCGCTGCACGATTCCGACGTAAGACCATCGATGGTGCAGGATCTGAATGAGGTTAGAGTTTGATAGGAGTTTGTGTAGTTGAATGCTATTCATCCAGACGGATTGTGTTGTCATTCCAGCTGAAGGTGGAATTTCGGAACGTTCTTGCCGAATACATCGATGAGTTTGCATACAAAATATTAAGCAATATCAATCGAGACATGGAGTTGCACGGACTGTTGGAAGTGTCTCACAAGTTCGAGTCGGACGTGTTCAAAGCACATTTGTTTGGATTGCGGGACATGCCTACACCTCAATTGTAATTATAAGCAACGATTGTGTATCTTTACCTGTTGGATGGAGCAGACTAAGCTCTAACGATCTTTGTTGTGCACGATATACCCTTCCAGAAATCCCAAGGAACGTGCCAAGGAGGATAGCAAACACACGAGCATTGATTTTCCCAGTCTTGGCTTTCATTTGACACTACCGGCTGCGGTCAAGTGTCATAAGGCGGCAATTCGAGGGCTCTGGATAAGCTACGATCACTGCAGTGATTATTGTCCTAGCTACGATATGCCTTACCGACCGGAGCTTCTAGCTGGTAATGATTTTACCGTGGTTAAGTTTATTCCGAATTGAAACTAACTTGAGTTTGGTTCAGATTTGCGTATCATTAGCCGGATTGAATGGAAAAAGCGGAAAGAAATTCTGAAGGCTGTGTACGAGGAGCCCAAAGAAAAGAAAACCGATTCCGATGAAGATGATCAAACTCCGCAAGATATCGACGTGGACAAGATCTATACGGAGCATGCGGATGAGCTGATGAAGAAGGAGCGCACTAAGAAAGGTGCAAAGACACTCAACTTGGGCGAATACGATGTGAACATGCGTAGTCACCGGATTGTGGCCGGTGTGTACGCTATTGACTATCTGGAGCAACCTATGCAAGATGTTAAAATTGCTAAGAAGACACTCCTTCGAACAGGTACGGAGGATTTAGATCACTTACAAGCGAACAGTTTGTTTGATTTGAATTATTATCCCTCGTCACTGCAGTTCCACAACCGGGTAAGCTGAATCGGAAAAAGTTCTACCAACCCTATCGACCACCACCAACACCGCAACCGGGCGTGCGTCGTCTTCCGGAGGAGATAGAAGCGGAAATCAAACAGATGGAAGAAAACCTCGACAAGCTCGCACTGGTATCGGTTCAACTACCGGAGAATGTGTTCTGGTTCGAACCTCCGATCGTATGTCGCTGGGAACTGAAGGAAGAAACGCTCGAGTCCGATCCTAACTTCTCGAAGTATCTCGATCGGCTCGAAAAAGCGCAGCAAGCGGCCAAGGAACGCAACGAACGTTCGAATCTAGATCGTCGCACGAAGTACGTGGAAGACTTTAACATTCTCGACGTCCCACAGCACATCCCACTGCGTGCGATTGTGACGGATTTCGTGATACCGAAGCTACCGGACAGCTGCAGTATCAAGATATCGGTGGCAGAAGACAAACGGCGTGCCGCACCTTCGGCCGGTGGAAAGCGGTCATCGAAACAGAAGCGCCGCCTACACAAGATGCCCTCGAGCGTATCACTGAGCAGCATCGTGTACGAGACGAAGATACCGGACTTTTTGTTTGCGACGCGTATGCCGCTGCGTGTGCTCAAGGTGCTGGATCGCCGTAATCGCCAGTGCTATCCGTACACGGCCACTTCCGACAGCGATGATCTGGACGATTACGATGAGTCGGATAATGATGTGGTACAGAACCGCAACACCAAACGCAAGGTGTACATGTTTTCGAGCTTTATGAAGGATTTGGACGAGCTGCTGGAGTCGAAGTCACCCAAATTGCAGGCAAAAATTGAACAGGAACTGGCGGGCGGTACGGCCGGTCAGTCCGGTGGACCCGGGAAACAATCGTTGCAGGTGGCACGATCGGAGGATTCACGTCCGGGACGCGGTGATAAAGGTGACAAGGGCAAGAAGCCTGCCAAGAGCAAGTTTGATTCGGACGATGAGGAAGTGGACTATGGTAACATCTTGGAGGTGGGAAATTACAGCATGGTGGAAAACGACAAGCGATACATCGGCAAGTGGTCTACGAGAGATGTACACGATGTAAAGTTCAACGAAGACAAGCTCACGATTCAGTTCCGTGTCGGACGTCTTGGATCATTCGCGTTTGCCGCGAACCGTTACAGCAATGTACCCTACCAGTCTTGGGAGCTGAAACCGGACATAAAGAAGTACAGTGTTTTCAGTTTCCATAAGATCTTTTGTTTGATTTTGTTCTTTTCATGTCATTAGTAGAAGTAGACTGAAGAAGTCCCTCTTCGTAAGACACTCTTTACAATTCTAGCCCGGGGACGGTCACATTCTCACTGACCGCATCCGTCGTGAGCACCGAAATGTCCATCACCGAGGCGGGCTTTCGTGTCAACTCGCTGCAGGGAGGACCCACACAGGCATTGCAGGAAATTCTCGGTCTCACAATGTCCCTGCGCAAGCTCATCAAAACTCTACGACTTGCCGCTGTCGATCTGTTCCCGGAAGACGATGCATTCAACTACACCGAGGGTACGTGCGAGAAGAACCCCATAATGGAGTCACACCTGTACGATTGCATTGGGCTGCTAGCGCTCACTCACAACTTCTCCTGGTCACGCTGGAACCTGCTGTCCGGCTGTCGGATGTGTGTGCTGCTGATGCGCGAAATCGTCGAACATCGTCGGCTTCCAAACCACTCTACCCTGCTCGTCACACCGCTGAAAGCTTCTGTGATCGATACGGTAGAGGTTTCGCCGGTGTTTAACCCTAATCCGGTCGAAGGAATGAATGTGGGTAAGGATCACCTTGGTTGACAGAACGGCTGTTGACAAGCCTTTTTCCCCTCTTTTTCTTGCAGCACTATGCCGATCTATATCACCTCGGGCGCGATCAGTCGCAACCATCGTCGAGGATCAAGCAGGAGAAGATGAGTCCCATACTGCGCGAGAATGTGACCCAACTGCTGAAGTCGGTGCGACCGCTCAGTTTTGCCTAGACCACATTGGAAGCGATGTTTATTCAATATTAAGAGCAATAAAGCGAGAATGACTTACGATTTAACCATGTCTAGCGTTTCTCACTCACTTGTCTCGTCACGGCAACTCAATTTGTAGCTATTCTGACGCATTCGTAAACGCAAGTGTCAAGGAGCGTAGCTAGTGAAGAGCGCCTTATTTAGCGCAGCCTAACGAGCAACAATGTTACCGGCTGAAATTGCTTTTATCTTATTCAAATTACTCGCCGGAACACTCACTCCCCTTCTCAGGCATCCGAACGCCGTGTGTATCAATAATAGCGCCACTCAATTAATAGGACAAGATCGTAAAACCGTTTGCGGGTTTGTTTACGGAACTGGCGCGGTTCGGAATGGTGTAGGTTCTCGTACCCCGATCGTACAACATGTTTGCTGTACTACCCGTTTCGCAAAACAGCTCATAATGCAATCGAAAACAAACAGTCCGTTTGTCGGTTCGTTGGTCGACGCCTTGAGGGGAAATATGACAGTAAGCGGTTATTACAAGCCATTAGGGGCATAAAAGGGGTTGCAATTGAGTTCTTTCCTTTTTCATTCCTGTAGCGGTCGATCACCACACCACATGAGCACTCGAGTAGCTGGAGCGGGAGAAAGGCTCAACCGAACAGCTGATATGGAAGCGTCGGTACTCGTGACCGGTGGCCTCCGAGATTACCGAGATGTGGTAAATAAATAGACCAACCAGTCCGGCAAGGGAGCAAAGAATCACAAAAATTAATAATCACTAACGAGACCCGGGCAAAAAAAAACGGAACCGCAATGCCGCTGTACATTATTTTTATTGCGTGGAACGTCTTAATGCGGTGTGTTCCCGGCGGGCAGGGAAGCCCTCTTGAACTCACGCGAAACGATAACGTTGGCGCCGGCCGGTTTGCGTACGACATCGGCAGATCCGTGGCTTCTTCTTCTGCCTACCCGAACATGCTGGCTGATAATAGCATCAGAGAGTCGTAAAATCTTACATTTTATTCCCATTAATTATTCCCGGGACTAACGGACCGATCAGGTGCAAACGTTAAACAAGCCGGGTTAGGTATTATTAGATTACGTTTTACATTTATTTATTGTTTGCAGCAATGGTCGATTTAATGCCACTTAGTTCATTAATTCTTGTTTAAATCTTTAGGAAATTTGGCGATCAAATGATCGAAATAGTACCCAACATGATCTAAGTGTAAGCTTTTCTTCTATTCCTCAGATATCGGAATGTGCTGCAAAGGGTGGAGAATGCGATGAAAGTAAGGGCAGACCCGTGTGTGGAAGTGACAATAAGACATATCCTACACGCTGTCATCTCATCCGTGCGCAGTGTAGTGGACATCAGGTCGCCTTCAAGCACCGAGGATCATGTAAAGGTAAGTCACCATAGATAGTTTCTAGTTATCAGGCAGTCATCACGTTTATTTTGGAACCCATTTACTCATTCGTATTATTAACGGAGAGTATTTTGCATCTTCTACAGATGTGTGCATTGCCTCACGGACTTATGCTCTGCAACAACGTGCCAACTCTCCGTACACGATCAAGTACGTACCGAGATGTCGGGAGGATGG
This sequence comes from Anopheles minimus, assembly GCA_000349025.1. Classification (NCBI taxonomy): domain Eukaryota; kingdom Metazoa; phylum Arthropoda; class Insecta; order Diptera; family Culicidae; genus Anopheles; species Anopheles minimus. The sequence goes on from KB663721.1 coordinate 2,225,081, forward strand.
AACTTACGCACCGGTTCAGTGCATCGATGGAGGTGGCTGTTGGTGTGTTAATGGGCAAGGGAAGCAACTGCCCAACACCATGGTCCAGCACGGCAAACCGATCTGCGTGAAGAAGGGCAAATCGAACCAGCGTCGATCATCACCTCGCAACCCAGTTCGAAACAAGCGCAGTAAGTAACGACACTCGCTCGGTGAAAGCATTGAAACTCTCCCAAGAACCTTACGATGAAGTCACAACCCAGTTCGAAAGGTGACACAATCCATCCATGTATCTGTGGATTATGCAAATTGAGTGCCTTTCTCTTGTGGACATTCCCAAAACTAGCCACACTTCCCGCTGACTATAGTCCCGCTCGGTTTTGCTTAACACAGGTTGCAGTGGACTAGATCGTGCCGTTTTCAACACCAACCTGCTGAAGCTGTTCCAAAACGAGCATGTCCGGGTACACCAGCACAACCTCACCGGTCCGATCAACGAAATGGTAGTGCTGGACTGGAAATTTGCCGTCATGGATCTCAATGGTAACAATCTGCTGGACAAGACGGAGTATCGCACGATGAAACGACTGATCAAGAAGGTACTTGGGGATAATTCCTGCAACGCTACTGTCAGGACTAATGCGGGTTTTCGTTCGAAACAGGTCGTTAAACCGAAACGCTGTGGCAGATCGTTCGGTAAGAACTGTGACGCAGACCAGGACGAACGACTCTCGCGTAACGAATGGTACAACTGTTTGGCAAAAGACGACGTCACACGTGAGTAGTTCTTGACCCGCTTTACTCGTTGCGTTTGGGTGCTAGCTTCCTCAGTAGAGTCGCCAGATGGGTCTATGTTGTTATCGCACCGTAACGAATTACCGCAAAATTGGTAGAAGCGTTTAATCTGTGGTAGCTGAAACTAACGTCCAAATTATCGTCACAAGCCATCGATCGTGGGCTTTCAAGTTTTGTGAATATTAGATTTTATGTCCTAGCAGATGGTTTGAACGTCCTTTTGGTAGTGCAAGTTGAAGGTTAAAGGACATTCAACGCCATATGAAGCGTAAATAACATCGGCTGTATTAAATATGGTTCTACTTTTCTTCGTTCTTTTCTAACCACCACTATGAACGCACTAATGTCAATACATCACATATCTCACGCACATACTTTTACTCCTTTCTCACATCCTTGACTCTTGTGCCTCTCCTTTTGGTTCCTTTCTATGAACGTTCCTTCCGATCCCTGTCTTTCCCCATCGTGTCCTCTGTATCACAACTTCAAACATCTCTAGCTTACAACCCGTCGTCACAATCACCATCATCAATATCTAGTTCCTCTTCTGGTGGTTCTGGACACTATACAGTACCCCATCTGCATCATCAACAACATCATCATCATCACCATCATAGCACACTCGGTGGGCAGTCTCGCTTCAATGGTGGCATGGGTGGTGGGTCTATCGGTGGTACGGTAGGCGGAGGCGGTGGCGGAGGCGGCGGCGTCAACGGCGGCACCGGCGGTGGTGGTGGTCACTTTCTGCGTGCCGACGACGACGACGACGACGACGATTCACAGAATATCTCAAATGATTTCACTGACGATGACGATGACGATCATTCAGAGAATGAGTACGATTCGGACGAACTGCCCGACAGTGATAATGCACTACTGAACGGATTGCAGTTGCCCGTTAACGGATTGCAGCCATACCTGTGTATGTATCTACTTACCTTCTACTACGTCGATCATCATCCTTTCTTCCCGAATTTTCCTGAATCTTACCGATACGGCTATTTAGGTTTTTGATTGTTTGTTTTTTTGGAAAGAAAAATTTCTCCCGAAAACATACGACACATGCTAGAGGATCGCTGAAGCTGCTGCCCCAGAATGATGGTACTGATTTGAGGTACCTCCGTAGCCATTGTTGCTACCACAAAACGACTGTGATACGCGGAAAGATGTCTGTTTGCGTAGAAAAATGTGTAATGGAACCGATTATACAGTATCACCACATTTTAGGTTTAGATTGCACCGTAGAATATCTGAACCGGGTATTCTACACCTTAACACGGCACTTAAATTCACACACCCACACGTTGGTATCAACCTGCACAGCACTCAGTAAGAATCTGCGATCGTGTAGCAAAGTTGTAAACTAAATCCAATTTCTCTCTCGGCACTAAGGTTTTGGCTCAATAACAACAAACTGTTCTTGTGGGGGTTTTTGTTTGAACTCAAAACAAATCCCACAAACACACACGCGAAAGTGAAAAGAATTCGTACAACAAAATTCATTACTAATGTTTCGGCTAAACACTGCGTTTCTGGTGGCGTACAAAATTTAAACTTCCACGTAATTGGATGTTCAACCATAACCATTACCCTCCGTTCATGTCCCCTCACACTCACATCCCGTGAAATGCGATTGCGCAAAACGAATGCAAACCCGTTCACAGTAATCACATCTCTTTCCACCAGTGCTCCAGGGCAAGACTATGGTGGATCCCAAGGGCGAGGACGATGCCATCTTCAAGGATAGCGAAGCTGATTCGGACTGTTTGAGTGATCGGAAGTACGCGTTGGATGAGCAGAAGGTACGTTGAGTAGTACATTGATTGGGTGATTTTGTACTAATTGAAACTTCTCAACATCCTGTCAGTACGGCACCAATGCATTGTATGTTCCGGAGTGTACACCAGACGGACGGTATCAGCGTGTGCAGTGTTACCGATCAACGGGATACTGTTGGTGCGTTAACGAAGACACTGGCAAGAACATTCCTGGTACATCAACGAAGGATGAGAAACCTGTGTGCGACCAGTACGCGTCCTCCACCCGACCGATGAAAGGATGTCCCGAGGAGAAGAAGGTAGAATTCCTGAAGGATTTGAAGGCATTCCTGAGCAAACAGGTGACGACTTCATTCGCAGGGTATGTTTAAGCCACACATACTACAGACGAATCCGCTAGCACTCACTACCATAAATCTTATTTGTAGTAAAATAATTCCTGTCTGGAATACTGAGGAGGAAAAGATCGCCATCTTGAGCTTTGTGCTTTTGGACAAAAATCAAAACAAACAACTCGAGCGAAAGGAATGGAAAGCTTTCCGTGAGCTAGTCACTGCTACTAGGTAACATTAGTGTGCTGATCATCATGAAGATATGAAATACCTAATCGATCTTCATTCTTCTTTTTAAGACAACTTCGGAAATGTGGCAAAAAAATGCCTCGCTATTGTGACGTGAACAGCGACCGGAAGATTACACTCTCCGAGTGGATGAGTTGTTTGGATGGCAAACGCAACAGTTCGGTGGATGTGGCAGCGATGAGTGCGCCCTTGGTACAGGCAGAGCTGAAGCCAACTAGCAGCGGCAGCAGTAGTAGTGGTGGTGGAACGAGCAGTATCACATCCTCAGCGACTAGCTCCAAGTTTAAGGGAAGAAATCCGCTCGAGTTTGTGCTGAAGAGTGACTAGACGCATGAACAGTTCAGGCACGACGATCGCGGCATCCAGAAGAAGAGCGAGACTTAAATCCTAAACGCAAGCAGCAAGAAGTGCTGTGCCGTTTGCCGCTGCCATGGAGTGGGGTTCGTATTTTGCTTATTATAGTATGCCGTCTTGATTCCACTCAGTATTGCATCGTGGTGGTCGTAGTAATGCTTCCCACGGATTGTTACACCAATACACCATATCCAGTGATAGAGAAGCGAGCTTTCCTTGTGTTGTTGGGCATGGCGCATACCGTCGGTGGGGTTTTCGGTTTGAATAGTACGGCTGCAGGAGCTGTACACGGCGGGACAGCCGGTTAAGGTGAGGATCAGTATTAGCAATCGATGGCGTAGAGGCCAATGCTGGATGGGAACCGGAACTGATGTTCCATTCCCATCCACCAGTGTGCGGCTTGTTGTGCCTAATGAAATTGCTAAAAGTGCGTGTGATATATGTTATTCATTTCTAATGTGTTTATATTTAAGCCAGAACAAAAAACCCTAACAAACCGAGTAGACAATAGGTGGAAAATATTTGACCACAAACCAGGGTAATGAGGACGCGCGCTTGAGAGAGAGAGAGAGATATAACGGAACAAAACAGATAAAATAGACGAACGGAACATTGGTTAAACACACTATGGTTAGGATTACAGTAAGTACAATGTAAGGGTACAGTACGATATTTAACGCGCAGAAGAAGAGAACAGCACTAGAACAGAGTTTATCGATGAAACGTCCAATTCGTTAACAGATATGTCGCTACAAAATCTATTTATCTTCGGACCTCCGTTGCTCCTCATCATATCACAACCAGCTTTTCAAGGAGTTCCAAGTTTCTGCGTGAAATAGAATGGTACTGGTACGACACGTTGTAGGCAATTAAGGATTGAGATTGTTTTTTTAAATGCAAATAATAAGTATGGCTTCCGTAGGGTCAACTAAAGTTTTAAGCTAAATTCTAGCCAGAGCATACAATAGTTATTATTTCTCGTGTATGTGTATAACGACATGGACGAAAGATGACGATCGCTGACCGGGGAAAATATTTGAGAACTGATTCTAGTTGACTTCGATATTGCTATTTATTGGTGCGTTTGTATCTAGTGGAATCTGCAACTGGATTAAACGCTTAGGACACACAAGTCGAAGAACATCACTACCATCTTGCTAATCGGGTCACACTTTTCTGTTGGCTACAAAGAAGCGAAAAACATCAACATTAAACTCTGGTCATTATCAACAGAAACAGAAACAGTACTAACGAAGACATAAGTTTCACATCACATCCGCCACACACGCACACAGTGTCTACGTTTCGTAGGCATCTTCCACTTCCTATCACAGTTCTCTCCACGTTTTCAGCCCACCATCACCACCATCGAAAGAAACAAAGTAATAGCGAAACACAAATGCTAGACACACTAAGCACTTTAGTATGCGCTTTCGGCGGCAATTAAACGATCCGGATCATCACCTCCGTGCTCGTTCGGCACTGTGGGCGGTTCTTCCGGTATGGTAAGCTGTATCTCCTCGCTCCTAGTTTGGTACTGAAACTCCTCAAAAGTGGTCCCATTTTCAAATGTTGCGTTCTCCGGCGAACTTTCGCCACCGGTTCCATTGTCCGTGCCAGTGGACTGGCGACTTTTCTTTTTCTGCAGCACACGTAGCTCGGTAGGAGTGAGCATTCCACGTAGGATGGTATCGTACGAGACGGCCAACCCCTTCTTGGACATCTTGAGAAAAAGTCGATAGCATTCCTGTTCTTTGGGCGTTTGAAGATCACCGTTGGCGGAAACGTTTACCGTGCTACTGCTGTAAGTTTTACTAGCGTTCGCTTTAACGTTACCGACATTGGCGGATGGTATCGTTGGAGATTCGATTCCTGGGAACGAGCTATTATCGTTGAGCTGATCGTTTCCGGCACCGTCGAAAGGTTCGTTCTGTTTATCATCCGTATCTGCTTTATCCTCACTGAAACGAAAACCCAATACAAAGAAGTCTTCATTACAGTGTCTGAATCGTGCTGGAATTGCAGGTTACCACCTTCGATCTTTATCCTTATTTAGCTGGAAAGCATTGAGGGTGCTAACGAGTTGCTGCGTACGACGAATTCTGCTTGCCACCGTCGGCTGAAACGATGGCTTCCGGTAATCCCGATTGAGCCCGGCTGTGGCGACCGGTTTAAGGTCGCTCTCCTGAAACGACACCGATTTGCCGGCTTTCTTGAGCATCGGAGCGCGTCCCTTGGCGAGATGGGCTGAGGAAAATTGTGCCCTGTGAAAGGTGATCGGCGGTGTGGCGGCCGTTGTGGGTGACTGCTGGCCAGTACTACCCGGAGTGGCTTGCGTAGAATCTTGCTCCTTTTCCGAGTCACTACCACCGGAACTGAGCAGCGATACAAGCGTCTCTATGTCGCACGGCCCACCTAGTACGGAGCGGGACCGCATCGGCAAAATGCAGGCAGGTACTTGCCGACCATTCGGCCCCGACCCCGCTTGTATTCCGCCCATTCCCGATGGGCCCATTTTGTTGCATCCATCATCGCTAAACTCATCCTCCTCACAGATATTATACTCGTCTTTCTCTCTAGTGGAATAGATGATCATTAGATTGGACAGTTGGCAATTGGGTACTTGAATTCTCTTACCTCAACACTTTTCTACGGCGTGGTTTCTTTTTGCCCTGCAGTAGTTTCGATGCTTCAGTGTCCGCTGGTCGGATCGGTGCGGACATAGCCCGCACCAGTGGCGGATGGCGTCGATCGTGAGCTTCCGAGTTTTGCCGGTTCGCTTGAAACTGTGCCCTACGCTGGGCCAGTGAGGAGGTTCTTCCACTAGAGCCGGAACCGTTGCTGGCGTTGCTTGTTATTGTGCTCGAGGTCCCTGCAGCAGCTTGGGAAGCGGTCGGTGTACCGTTGGTGGGTTTGCTTTTTCCACCGCCAGTAGTTGCAGCAGAGTTGTCGGAGGACTGGAATGGCGAAAGCGGTTGAAGAAAAGAGAAAACAAAAATCGTTAGCCGTTTGGCGTGAGGTTGAAAGTCACACATCAAGTTGTCAGTTCAGCGACTCCACGTGCATTGTGCTTTTGGTGTTTGTTTTATTTCTCTCTGTGTGTGTTTCTGTAGGGATTCTTTTTTTCTATTTTCTTCAAACCCGACACGATGGTAAAAGTTTCTGTACTTCTCATTCCAATAGAACGACCCGCACGAAACGGCAGTAACAGCTTTTGCACGTGAGCAGTGCCAGCAGGAGCAGTGACGCAATTCCGGTGCAGTGGCGAAACTTTGCAAATACATTCGCAAACACCTCCCGTTGCTGGTGTGCTTCATTGCAGGCTTTGGTATGGCGTTGCTGTCACGTCTAATTGACATGTAATTTAACACTTTCAAACTGTCCTACAGGGAGGGAACTCGGCGAGCGGAGCGGGGATTGGACGACTAACTAATCGTGGATACTTAGCCGGCTTTCCCAACTTGTGCACGCTAACGCTGCTGCCAATCGGGGTACTGGTTCGACAGGTTTCGAACAATTTCACGTTGAAATGTCCAAACTTTCGGCAGAGAGATACAATACAATATTCTAGTTATAGCGTGTCATATGCGTCATTGGCATTCCAGATCGATGAGACATTCAATGTGGTCAAAAATAATACAAAACGCTACGCTATTGCCTAACATCTCCGCGTGCACTTGGTCATCCATCATTTGAGTTTGGGTTTTTTTGCACAACCCAGTTCATACTATCTATTATTGATAACATTTACATACGAAACGAAGCACAGTTCGTCAACAAAATTGATGTACAACTGGTTTTGTCTAGTTAAACTTTCTGAGTCTGGTCTGAGTTTGATGTATCCTTTCAGACATTCCAAACATATTCCAATGAAATATCGTCTAGAAGTAGAACTATAGAATAATCCTACATTTCAATTGGCAAGCTTTAAACTAGTCACATTCTGATGTATCACACATTATTGTACCATCTGTACATGATACCAACACGCACAGATGAGACGTAAGTTTATCTCGATCGCTTTATCTCATGATAGGGTTATCACCAAAAGTTTCCTTAGATGATGGTATGGCATTTTAATTGATCAGTTACAAGGAAGTCGTTGCGTGGATTGCTCCAACTATTCAAGTGCGCGAGTGTTCTCTCCCTGGTCGGATATGGATCGTATTACAGGTTTTTTAGCGTTGTTGTTAGTGATGGTTTTAGGAGGTAAGTGACCTCCCACCAGGTTCACCAGACACATCTGACCATTACCATCCCGTTCAAAGCCGACTCGCAGCTGATCTGCTATTCCTGTAACAATTGTGAGAGTTACGGCTTGGGTGCCGTCGTATGCGGATATCCCTCGGGTGGAGGTGGCAGTGGTGTAGGTCCCACTTTACCCACCTCTCCACAACCTACTTTCCCAACAACAACAACGACGGCATGGCCACAGGTAACATGGTATCCACCTTTGTCATCCACCGTTTCACCATGGGGTCGATCGACCGGTTACGTGTGTTACCGCATCCAACGTTACGGTGTGTATACGGACGGCTCCCAAATTAAGCAAACTTCATCCTAGCTGATCTACTACTCCTACTCCTATTGCAGTTCCATCGGAAAATCGTTACACGCTGGATAGAGGCTGTGCGCTACAACTTAACACATTCGATGCGACCTGCAGAAGTGTGACTGGCAACCAGGGTTATCTGAATTGTGAATTCTGTGTTGGTTCACTGTGTAACTACTGAAGTGCGTGCCTTCCGAAACAAAAACCGACGCTAGACATCATCAATCATCCGTTGTGCGGGATGACGATTCCCGAAGGTCTTTCCAAACACGTACCAATCGCCTTTAAGTTTACATTATAGCTATCATGTAATTGTATTATCACAGTGTCTATCGTAGTTACGCATCAATAATAAAAAAGGGCATGGGAGCGTTGGGAATTCCACGGACGTCACGACGACATATGCAAAATGGAAATGATAAATCATATCATGATGATAGGACAGTTGATGTTACTGTCTAGTGCGGCTTTAGTGAAGTTATCTCTCATGAGCTTATCGGACGCTCCGAAGGAGCTACACATCGTTGATAGCTAACTAATGAGCCATAGCTCAGATATAGCTGCAAAAACCACAATTTTTTTTTAAAGCGATCAATTGTATAGATATATCGGATGAGCCGAGGCAAAAAGGCTTCGTCTCTTCTCACTCATTTAAATCTTTGTCAGTTAAGGCCCAGTGGAAAGACCTGCTCAATCATTTCGATACTTAAAGGCAAAAAGGTCACTGTGATCAAGTGTGATTCTTTTTCCACTAATTTATAAGTTTCTAATAAGGCTTATTAGACTTATTTGATACCACGTAGTTGGATAGTCAAGTCCTCAACGATTCGATTCAACGATCAATGTTAGTAAGCTCTGTAATAGATCAGTGGTGAATTAAGCTACTAGTGGAGAAGGCAGTCTTCAAGGACCCCGTCGGTCAATTGGCTTTAATGGGAGATAGACATACGCTTTCGCCAAAGAATAGCATTCCACATCTCTCCGGTCTTCAGATATTACTTCAACTTCAGATGATATGGTCTCGTTTAAATTAAACTGATAGAACATCCTAATATCCTCCATCGACCATCAATAGCTATTTTGAAATCAGTTGAAGTGTAGTAGAATATTACAAGGGTCGCTTCCAGAGCAGATCCGCCGAGAAACCGCCACTCTAAATATTCTTCATGTGGGGAACTCGAAGATCCCCTAATGAGCAAGTGCCAATGCGCACACTAACTTCAGATATTTAACAAAAAAACCAAAAAAAAACTATTAAGATACCACGATTAAGATTGGGAAGTTTAGGTATTTCTGGAACATAGCTCTAGAGCCAAATAAATGAAGGACACTTTGAAGGCCTTTGTCTTCGTTGATTTTTTTTGTTTTTGTTTTATACTCATGGCAAATGAGTATACCTTGTGTTCCGAATTTTCAAAACCCTAACCTCCAAACAATATGGCAGCTAGTGCGCTCGTTCGTAAGAAGTTGTTGTTGCACTGCTAAATAGAGTATCATTAATTAGGATATGTTTATTCTGCACGATTCTTACCTACGGTGGTGTAAAACACTCTTTGCTGGTGCACATGCAATGCACATTCGCTACACGTTATGTTCTTCAAGTGCTTTGTACAGCTTGAGGAACAGGATGGTTCTTTAATTACTTCCTTATGGCGGTTGTCGAGGGTTCCCTGCACTTTGGTAAACGGTTTACAGGCACGGTGGCACTCGTTTAGGAATCACAAGGAATGGAGGGGATCAAGTGTACAAAAATTACGCAACAATGCACAAAACAATTAAAAATATACACGAACTGCTCGGGGTGGGTTAAATATTTAGGCACAGAGATGTATACTTTAATATCCTGTTTGTGGTTCTTTCACAGTAAACACAGGGCACACAGAAAGGTTTCACCACCAGGACTTCCTTTTTTTAGCTGTCTTTGGGTGCACATTGATGCACTCGAGATGCACTCCCGGCGTTATCGCGCAAAAGGCTGCAGGAATTTATTGGTTGTGCCTAGCCTCACCGTTCGGCAGCAACTGGCACACGGTAGCACTATTCACCGTCCCATGAACATACACCGGTAAGGAAGGAAGTACAAAAAGAAACCCCTATCGTTCCCACCGCTTGCCAATGCTATGCAATATGCTGCACTTTGTGCCACGGCAACAGAATATACAAGCTGTGAAACAAACAGTGTTCGTGGGTGTTGGATTTATGGTGTTCCGATTTCCCGATTGAATTCTCCATTGCCGGTAGCAGTGTGGAACGTTCAGGGATTGTGTTCAATAGCCGCACAAATAGCGGACTGTTTAATGAACGGAAAATGCTCGACATGGACAAACAAATCGGAAGCAGTCACGAACTCACCGCGTAGCGGGAGTTGCATTTTTAATCGAACCAACCAGCTGACCTAGTTGTACTATTGAGTGGGCGAAGCTCTCAGGGGCAGGTTTGCACCGCTGACTGACGCTGTCGTCAGTCGAGTCAAACAGAAGCTGACAGGTTGAGAGATATCCTTCTACCTTCTGCCACACCACAAGACATTCCTTCGATGGCCAAACGGTAGAGGTGTTCATAGAAAAGGGATGTTTAATGTTGCCTTCAACGCCGCCACAACTAGGAGACCTCTGATGGAGTGTACATTGGAAGCTTACTGTAGAGTTTTTGCAAGCTTTGGAAAGCATTATTTGATGAGCGTTTGTGTGGAATTTGTTGTAACTTCGAGCTAATTGAGTAAATCCTTATTGGGGTAATCGTAAGTATAGCATACTTTTAGGCTCTATATGACCAACTTACTTAAATTTTTCAAGATGTTGAGAATAATTTTAAGAAAAAAAGTCCTATCAAACTCGTTGAATCTCTTTCCACAATCGTTACAACTTCATATTCGTCGAGACTGAGCCCAAACAGCACACTGACCTTCGACTTGTTTAAATTTCTTGCTGCATGCGCGGGTTAACTACCCTTCCCGAGCAAACTTTTTTCGCACCCAAATCTAGCGACGCAAATCGTCTCGATCTATCGACTGCATTGTTTGTAACGGTGGGAGGATATCATTATCAAGTTCGACGTAATGGAGCCGCCTGGTGGCCTACTTTCCGCCCCCGGGTGACGACGACCTCAATCGTGTCGTTATTTTGTTTTGTTTGGAGTTTCGTTTCCATTGTGCCGTTGGAAGCATGGAGCGCTAACACGGACCCACCGTAACAGCGCAATTTTCTCCAGGCTCGATCGGGAAAATCGGAACCCTTTTTGCAGCTGTTCCCCGAGGCAGTTCACTAACCTCGGGTGAGTGTGGAATTATGTTTTAGCATGGAATTTTTTTCATACACCGTCTTACCATATTCGTGACGGATGGTTCCTGCTTTGGGATGGAGGCGATCGGCCGGCTAGTGTTCGTTCCCTGCTGGTGTGTTGACACTGTCGTTGGCGTTGGTCCCTCTGTATCGCTTATACCGGTGTCGGAAGAATCTTGTTGTACGGTTTGTCCCAGGAAGATTTTAATGTTGATTCGTGAGTCTTTGTTAGATTTGAGACTTTTTTTAGCGTTTCCATCCGAACTGTGATCGGGAGGAAAAAACAGGAAAAATTAGTAAACAATTGGTAGTGACCTTTGTTTCAGAACTACTGATATTATGATTATTCACCAACAAAAGAGCTTTAAATCTAACTACATATTAATTTATATTCAAAAAATACCCGAACTATTTTATTCTAGACACAAACAAAAGTACGCGCTATCACTATTTACTTTCAATAACTAAATTCACAATACATTTTCTAAAATATAAAAAAGTCTCTAAAGGAAGTTAACACACTTTGAGATTCGAACGCGTATGATTCAGTGTGAGATCTAAGCGTGCTAACGAATACACTATTAAGCAATGGTTAGATGGCATTTAGTTCAGCATTAATATCTCACGCAAACTACACACTTCACACTACTCTAGCGTGGTGCAAGTATAATCTTCTGACATATTTATTTAAAAAAAGTAAAATTATCCAATCATCAAACACAAACACTATCACTTAGCCACATGTCTTACGATGCGTTTAATCCTTTGCTTGAACGATAATTAACACTGTAAGCAATTAAATTCCAATTAAATACGATAATTAAAATACGCACTCGTTTCTGGATCCTGCTCCGGTTCGTTGCTGCTGTTGCTTCCGATTGAAGGCCCACCCATCACCCAGCTCGTCCCGATCGGTACCACCCACCGCCAAAGGGATGGTACCGCCACCGGATGCAACCGTCGCCATCCCGGATGCGATGGAAGATGCGACTAGGATGCTTCTATCCAGTGACAACTGCTTGCACAAGATCGCTCTCCGGCCACTCCGGACGGCGGTGCGTTCGTCTGTGGCAGCCGTCAGCAGACCGCCGGCACTTGCACTGGACGGACGACGACACTCGCCTTCCTGCGATGCAGGGCGTGGTGACCGTAGCAGGGAGGCACTCGCACCACGGTGGGCCTGATTGTAGGTGTGATAGGTTTGCAAACGGTTCGAGTGAATGATCGCACCGGTGACGAGAAAGTGACAGAAATCGGTGTCGGTTCGGTTACTAGTTACCGATTGGGAACGTCCACCGCCGGGCAGGGGTGAGGATGTGGGCGGTTCGACACAGGACAGCTGCTTCCGGAGCACGGCTGGATGCCTTCCCGGCGGCGGTCGGGACCAGTTTAAGCAGCGAGCGCTCGACATGATGCTGTTTTAAGCGAAAAAACCGCAATCCCGAAACGAGTTCGTCGAAATTCACCCAACGACTCGGCGTAGGGGTGCGGTGGATCGTGATGGCCTGGTGTATGTAAATTCACTACGGATCGTTGCACGAAACAACAATCAAACGAAATGGGGTAGTGAGGAAGAAAGAAAAAAAAACACTACCAGGACGTCTAACAGCCGAAACGGAACCGTCGATTGGAAGTCGATTTGAAACGACGGGATCATCGACGAGGTGCCGAAAGCGACAGACCCGAACCTCAAACTGACGGGTTTTACCCTTTTTACCTCACTCTTCACACCCTTTCCCCCACTGCATGTGCTTGCAGCACGAACGTATCGATTACGAATCCCGGGCGCACGAAAAAAAAACACGAAAAAACACCACGACCGCAATAAACGAAAGTAAAACCGGAACGAAACCTCACCAGAAAGAAAGGTCCTTCCTCTCGCGCGGACACCACCCTCCCCCACCACTCGCCGTTGTGCCGAATCGTGTCGTCGTTAAGTTGTGCGGTTTTATGATCGTTATTTTATCGAAAACGGATTGACAGGATGGGAAATGTACGCACGACGACGACACGGTGGGATTGACATATCGCGAAACGGTACACGGCAAAGCAGGCGCTGGCACTGGGCGATGGAGACGCCTGGCTTCCGGTCCCGGCGAGTGTCCCGCACTGACTTACTGTTGGCGCGCGTGTGGACCGTGTCCGTGGTACGAGCACGGTACGAACCTGCCAGCGTACACGTTAATGCCAATGCCCTCTTGCACGACCGCACAGACTACCATACAAATCCCGATCCCCGATCAATGTTGCCCGAGGGTCCGTGTGAGAGAACGAGATGTGTTTATCGCTACTCACTGCTCGCTATTCCTTCTCACGCTCTATCTACCTCTCTGTCTTTCTACTCGGGTTGTACTCGCTTGCTTGCTTGCTCTCTTTGAAGGTGCCGGAAACCACAGGCACAGGCAACGCCGACTTCGATCCAAAAGACTTTCGGCGAGTTAAGCTTTCATTCAAGGAATCCTTCCCTGGCTAGCTTCATGCGCTGTGGTGGAGCTGGAAGAACCGAAGCAGAAGAGTTACTCAATGCGGTGAAAAGCAAGCACCTGCCAACGAGGGCTCCATACCTGTATTACCCGCAGAAGCTTCAAACCAGGTGAGTAGACGGTAAATTGTTTTTTCTTTTCTTTTTCGGGAACCGTGGGGTTTTTCCCAAACGCACTCACACACATCGGTACTGCTATTGCTGCTAATTTACAGCGTGGTAACCGCCTTTCGGCGAAAACCTTTTTGACACATATTGATCCTTATTTTTTGCAAGACAGTTAAACGGTTTGAATGCTGCGGGGCACGCTTCACCTGATCGAGTGGTCGGTTTCGGTACGTTTGTGTGGAGGAGAAGCCTCGCCTTCGTTCTACAGCTGCAAATCATTCATTTCATTCGAACGGTAATTTCAATGTCGTTCTGGGACGATGAATATTTGGGTTGGGAGGGTTTTGCAAGGTGCGTTTTGTTCGCTCCCGCCATGTAGACCATGAACTGGAAAAAAGGGAAAAAACAATCGAACTCGTACCCACCAACAAAGCGGCAAAGGGGATAGGGAAAGTTGGCCCAAAATGACACGCGAAAAGTGAAACAGTTCACATTGGCCCTCACTGCCGTGTTCGATGGCTAAACGATGTCCTGGGGAGTGGTGGGCGAGAGGGTGGAAATGAGAGGGGGCAACATAGATACATAATTTCGGTCTTGGCGCTCGCTCCCCCTGTTTGGTATTGCGGGAAGGTGATCCGAAAATGGTATGGAGCTTCCAAAACACAGTTCCAAGTCAGCCAAAGTTTGCGAGTTCTTGACATACATAAATTCCCCCCCGCGTTCTTTTGCTATCGACCATGGTTTATGCCTCATCTGGAAGACAATTTATGAGCCAAATCGAGGTATTGAAATTTCACAACATTAGCCTTTTTTGCAGTTAAGGGAAGACTAGGTCTACCGACACCGTTTTGATGGAGGTTAGTATTCAAAAGGGTTACAGCTGAATGGTTTAGATTATTATTAGTGAATGGTTGATATTGAGTACCATTTAAATTAAATAACAATTGTATGGAAACATTTCTCATCTTCTATCAATTTTTCTTTATTTAAACAATGTGCTTCTTTTGCACGATTTGATTGATTGTCGATCATAACGAATCAGTAACTAACGAACATGAATCGACGAACCTGCCAAGCTCATCATGTTGCATTCGACACACGATACCCTTTCCCCAAAAAGAAAAAAAGCTCCATTATGCATCCCCAACTGAATTAAAATGTATTCGTCATAAAATTGGATCGCTTACACGATCGTCTTTCATGTGGCCTTGACCATGTTTGGTCGTAACATGGTGCTTTTTCCCTGTGCGATAACTAAACTGGGATTGTACATTGTATCAAAAAAAGAACACATTCCGGATACATCATTGTTCGTTGAGGTCTTCATATCAACGTCATCCTTTATGGTAGGTCCTATTATGATCGTCCAAGCGCACTCACAAGCGGGATAAAAATGTGCAAATGGAAAGGGCAAGTAGTGAAAGCGATTTGGCACACCGTACATCCATCAAAAAGGACATGCCAGCTACCGGGCGATGGATTATCCATCCAACAATTCGGGATGCTAAACAGATATGGATCAAACGGATTGTTCTCCCTCCTTTGTGTCACCCAGTGTGGAGAAGGGTAATAAATTTAGTTCGCAAACGAATCCTAACCACAACGGCATCGATACACGCAGTCGTCAATTTCGCTCACCGTAAGGCGGGCAGGGTCTAGGACAGAGCAACCCCTAACACAAAAAAACCGCGCATATCGAACTGTTCAGTTTTGTGATTCGTTCTGTCTGTGTACTGCACACGACAAACCATAAAAAATGCCCTACAATCCGGCACCTAGCCCGAATCGAACGACTTTTACCATTGGCACATGCAAAAAAGAAGAAATGGCAAACTCAATCCAATACAATGACTCGAGAAGTTGTAGTATCGATCAAATTGTTACTGGTGTCGTGTGCTGTCGGGTTTTATTCTAGCTGCTACAATTGAAGCTCAAGGATGGCCAAACTCTATTTTACAGCTATTGCTTTGGAAAACTCTGGAACATACACTAAACGATGTTTTACTGATACGTTTTGTTAAACAAAAATTCACCTCATTTCTTCTATTCAACATTAAATTTCTCTATTTAACTAAATTTTATTCGCATCGCTATTCCGTGTTAGAAAAAAAAACGACTTACATCACTACCGCTATCGTATCACATTTTTCACCATTTGCTGCTGGAGCAAACCGGGGACGTCACTTCGTGGTGGCCGTTTTTTCTTTGTGAAGGAGATCATTCAACTCATCATCCATTCCTACCGTACCACCGTTTTCGATAAGGCAAGCGTCGTTCGCAACTTAATTGCGGGGCCATTGTGGTAACCGGAAGATGTTGGCCAGCAATCACCAGTTATCCTGCGGTAGCCGGTACGTCCAGTTATCGCTTCGCACGACCGTAATGACCGGTCCGTAGTACGGTATGATGTACGCCGACCCATCGGCAGGCCCGACGACTTGCGTTGCTATCAGTATTACGTCCACCAGCTGGCCCAGAAACATGAAGCCAAGGGTGCAGAACTTTAGCAGTCCCAGTGCCGGGTATCCTAGGTAGAACCGATCGGCACCGAACATGCCAAGAAAAACGGACAGCAAAAGCGCTGTATCGAAGTGGTATCCATTGCTGGAAACAGAAATGTACACGTGTGAGACAAGTCGAACCGGGGGAGGAATGCATTCTTGCTGGTTACTACTCACGTCCATTTGCATGGCATCTCGCGCGTGAAGCTGGCGTTCTTCGTCTCACTGCACACAATACCGTCCACGGCTATGCACCAAACACGTGCCTTGTTTTCCTGGGTACATCCGCGAAGCTGCTGTGTTTTTGGATCGATCTGGCGAAGCGTCGGATCGGGACAGATGTACTGTCCCATTCGTAGACTGTTGCAATCTATTTCCACTTCCGACGAGGTCGGTATCAGCAGCAACAGTATCAACACTGCAATCGTTGGCGCTATTAGGTGCGGTGTTCGAATTAAACTTTGCATGTTTCCTATTAAACTATCAGTCCAAATTACAACCACGAATTTGTTTTTGTCTAAGTAAAAGCTAGTTAAACGTGAAACAGATGTGATGTGAAAAACAGTTGAACGCGGGACTTGTGTTATTGTTTACATACGAACGATTGGTGGGTGACGTTTGTGAGGCACAGGGGTGTCGAACACATCGTCAAAACAGTACATTTTTGCTGAATTAAATAATGGGTTAAGGTTTGATGCTTCTGCTAAGATTTGTTCGAGTAGCTTGAACAACCGCGTGGATGACAGTATTCAAATAGCTGAATAGAGAGGCAATTTTATTACAACACAGCAAGTTCACAATCCATTATAAGTACAATATAAAATATATGTTTTATTCAGTCAGTTTTTTTTGTACCATTTATCTACATTCTTCAACATAATAGAGGCCTCGTTTTAGCAACACCATCGCCTTCCCGAACAGATGTGTTAGCCTTTCCACGTTGCATCATCATCTCCTGAATCCGTTCAAACGATTGACCCTTCGTTTCCGGGATGATGAAGTAAATCAATACGCCCGTTACTGCAGTGCATCCGGTAAAGATCCAGAAGGAAACATACGTTCCCGAACCGTCTGAAATGACCTGGAATAGCTTCACCACGGAAAACACAACCGCAGACGTGATCACCGCAAACACGGAGTTTGCTGCTGCCTTTATATGTTTCGGGAACACCTCCCCCAGAATGGCGAATGGTACGGTGGCCAAACCGATGGCAAACGATATGATAAAGAGCAGCACACCTCCGAACGGGATCCATCCATGTGGTGCGCCCTGTTCGGGTGAGAGAATATCGGTGGTGGTTTCGTCAAGCGTAAAGTACACGGCACACGTGGCAAGTCCTAGTAGGGAACCGGCTGTGGAGGCGAGTAACAATGGCCGACGTCCAGTACGATCAACGAGGAAGGTCGGTAACATGACGGAACCTAGCTGTACCAGAGCGAGCACAATCGATAATTCAGCAGCAGTTAATGGAAGAGCCAACCGGGAAAATATCGTCTGAGAGTATCCGAGGATGGCATTGATACCCGTCAACTGCATTCCAAGCGAAAGCAGCAAGATGATGACGAGACTCTTCTTGTTGGTGGATGTCAGCAGTAATTGCCTCAAGGGATTTCCCTTCTGCTTGCTATCCTGCACAAGCTTCTCCATTCGACTCAGCTCCTCATCAATGGATGAACTCCGACGTAGCCATCGCAAGCTTTCGGCAGCAGCTTTCTTATTCCCTCGTGCTAACAGATAGTACGGTGTTTCAGGCATCCAGAAAAACAGCACAAAGAACCCGGCTGGAAGTGATAGTGAAATCCAGGCTAGCGCACGAAAACCAACGTATGGTCCGACGGAATATTCGAACAGGAAAGCCAACTTTGCCATCACTGTCACAAGCACACCAGTAGATCCTCGTACTGCGTCGGACGATATCTCACCCAGATAGATGGGGGTGACGGAATACGCTAACCCATATCCGATTCCGTGCAATAACCGAGCAGTGTACAGCATACCGACGGACTCAGCGAAGACAACAAATAACCAACCGGCTACTAAGGGGATCGCACTGAACAACAGTACCGGACGTCTTCCATAGCGATCGACAAACAGGCCACAGATTATTGGCCCGAAAATAGCCCCGATTGAGAGGAGCGAAACGATCCACGAGCCCTCATCCGGTGTAACCGGAATGGGTGTGTTTGGACCTCGCAGTACAGGTAATGCCGGTGAGGACCATCCCGCACAAGCAACCGATGCCACCAGCGATGAAGTACCTGCGTGATGGAGGAAGGACAAAATAGAACTGCATCACAGGTAACAGAACGTTAACAACCAAAAGCCTACCAGCCAATGCAGCGATGTACTCGTTTCGGTATTGTCCACGACCACGACCCTGCCCAACTAACGACATGTTTCGACCACGAGTTGCACTAAAATGAGAATATTTCGTCCGTTGTCTTCCAAAGATCCAAATGCGTCGGTATCGACGGGCGGCATAATCAGAGGGTCATTACTCTAACAACCGCTTTTATGGTGGGCATTCCGTGGGGAATGTGAGAAGCATCGGAGTGGCCGGTATGGTTTATGTGATCCATCATAAAAAGAGTCATTTTGATGTAGGTTAGGAGAGACATTAGACCTTGCTTTAAAGCGAGATTATCATGCGTTCTAACATGTGGTGCTTTGGATCACCATTTACCAATAGTCTACACAGCTTGGGGAACGTGATAAGAGCCTTGATGCAATGACATCTTGAGGTGTTAGATCGTTTCGCTAAGTGATCTTTCTTCGTTGCTTGTGTTCATTTATTGGTGCAGTGGCAGTTCCAGATTGATGCAATTTTAAATCCAAAATCAACCCTTCAGTTTACGGAGTGTGCACAATGTCGTGGTTTTGTGGATGTATCCTATTCATCCTCTTATCTGACTTCTACGGTTCTCAATGCCGTTGGAGATAGGTGGAGGTACATCCTGAAATCTGATAACACGCTGTACATAACGTGAAGATAGTACTTCATTGCATTATGGAAGGACTTATTACCGGCTATACTAAATAGCACGATAATTGCACCCGGAACGTCTGAGATCTGGAGAACAGATGGAATGGTTCGTTCAACTCGCAACGCAATGGTTCCCAGGATCGCAATTGACTACAAGCGATAACGTAGGAACTTGTTTGGACTTTCGACCGGACAATAGGGAATGCATCTTAACATTTAATTGGATATTAAATAGCGGATTAAGTATATTTGTAAAGAATCAGTAGAACAGAAAGATCTTCAGTCCTTTGATCTAAGTCATGCAATTGTGTTTCAAGGAAAATCTCATATTCTTTATCGAAGATATCCTCAAGATAAGTATCACATCGTAAAATGGATACTTTCAATTGCAAGATCTCCAAGATAATTCTCTTAACCTCACCAAACTGCATTGCCTATCAGTAGTGGCGTCCAATCTTGGAACTGGCTCACTTTCGGGTTTGCTTATCAAAATTCACCCCTTTCAGTCAGTAACTGCTTTACACCGATCAAGCTATTAGTGTCATTGGACAGATAAAAATGGAACATTGGTGTTGGAGCTTCAGATTCTCTCCAACTTTTTGTACACTCTCCGACGACAGGTGTGCTGGTCCCAGCTGGAGGACACGACGTCACCATGATAAACGGAGGCGCGTGTCTCCCAAAACAATCCACTACATCCATACGGAACACCATCCCACACCCGAAGCTTATCGGATTCTTCATTCCGATGTCTCGAAGTGGTTCTTATCCGGATGATATGGGGAAATTAAGACGCCGCCTGAATCACATACACCCTTGGTATCTCCGCAGGACTGATAAATGCACAAATCGTCATATCGCTCCTGTTGGGTTTTGTAACACCCCCGAGAGATATCTGCGACCAGCAGGGTAATCGATCACTATTCAGTGGCATAATCGAGGGAAATATCAGCTCCCATTATTGGCGGACCGCCTAGTGCAATAAATCGGTACTGAACAGATGGATCGGATGGTCAGTTTGAAAACATCCCTGTCTACTGCCGGACGGGACGTGTGTGTGCTCTCGTCGGCCTCTTACTAGATCGTGTTTCTGTGTACGGGCATTAAGGATAAACCAACAAAAATGGGAATGTGGGAAATTGTGAAGGATTTTCGGAAATATTCCAATCAATATCTGGCTGCTTTCACCGGTAAGGCTTACAAACGGACAAGGTGCGATAGGGATCTTCCCGAGGTTATTGCAAAACCCCAAACTTCCTTGCATAATGAATCCAAGGAATGTACGTGGGTGGTTCGTTATCTTATCAAACGACCTATTACCTTATTGTGCTATTGTGGTTAATCAATTGCAAATTGATTGACCCATCCACGACGAGCATCATACAGTACTTGTTTTCCTTTGTTGTAGGTACTCTTCTGATGCTTTCGGTGGCTGCATCCTACGGCTGGACTTCACCGACACTACCCCTCTTACTTGGTGATGACTCACCGCTTCCAATAACGCCAGATGAAAGTTCCTGGGTTGTATCAATCCTCGCCCTCACATCTATTGCAGGCCCCATAGCTACCGCTTGGCTGGTGGATCGGTTTGGGCGTAAAATTACACTGCTGGTTGCCGTTCTGCCCAGTATCGTCGGATGGATACTGATCGGTGTCGGTGACTCTGTAACGGTTGTCTTCATTTCGCGTGCCCTCAGCGGTATCTCGTACGGTATGGCGTACTCCTCCATGCCTCTCTATCTCGGTGAGATTGCGTCCGATCAGATACGTGGCTCGATTGGCACGTTGCTTACTGTGATGGCCAAAATGGGCATTCTGCTGGAGTACGCCATCGGACCGTATGTGGAGTATCGGACACTGGCATGGATATCGCTTGCATTCCCTGTGACATTCTTTGCGCTGTTTCTCTGGCTACCGGAGTCACCGTACTATCTGCTGGCAAAGGAACGCAACGATCAGGCTGCGAAGAGCCTTCGCTGGCTTCGTCGGGCAAGTGATGTGCAGAGCGAGCTCAAAATGATGCAGGCTGCAGTGGAACGAGCGCAACAAAACCGAGGCACATTTCGGGATCTTCTGAGCCGTGGCAACCGTCGCAGTTTGATCATTATTCTTGGGCTGGGAGCACTGCAGCAGTTGTGCGGTAGCCAGGCGGTGATTGCCTACTCGCAGCAGATCTTCGACCAAGTAAACAGTGGACTGAAGGCACATGAATCATCCATCATTATGGCCGTGATACAGCTCGTCACTGCGGCGCTTTCGTCGTCGATCGTCGATCGTGTAGGACGTCGTCCATTGCTGCTCGTTTCCACGGTTGGATGTGCTGTTGGAACATTCACCGTGGGATTGTACTTCTTCCTCGATCAGCAGGGTGTCGATGTGGATGGAATCGGATGGATCCCGTTGGCCGTCATCATGATTTACATTATATTTTACACCGTCGGGCTTGCGACGGTTCCGTTCGCCATTCTCGGTGAAGTATTTCCCACCAACGTAAAGGCCGTTGCTGCTGCCATGTATACAATGTTTGCCGGTTCGGTTGGGTTCGGTGTGTCGAAGCTTTACCAGCTCATTTCCGACGAAGCCGGAACGTACGTTTCGTTCTGGATTTTTGCCGCCTGTTCCGCTGCGTTCGTAGTGTTTGTGTTTGTACTCGTACCCGAAACAAAGGGTAAACCGCTCGATCAGATACTTGTCGAAATGCACACTTCTTCCAACCGGAGTCTCAACTGCTGCAGTAGATCTAGCGTTAAACAAGACCCACAACCTACCGCCTAATGGCTGCACATTCTAGTTCGTATTGTTTAGATAGAGAGCAAAGTTTGATAATACATTTGTATGTTAACCCTTAACCGGAAACAGTCATTCATTTGGTTCCTATTTATTCTGTTTATGAAATCACTCTAGCCAATCCGTGGCATGTCGTTTCGACGATCGAGCACTGCAAGGGTAGTATGTTTATCGAAAACCAATAAACCCACCTCCTTTAGGGCATGTGCCATCCCTTCCTCATCAGTCGTTTCCGATAGGAGCGTTTCTCTCAGCAAAATGGCAGATCCCAGTGGCAAGGTCAGCAATATACACGTATCATTAATCCTGTCGGAATATGAAAGACGATAACATTAAATGGATACTCAGCCCAAAAACTGGGTTTGCTTACCGTTTAAACAATAAATGCGTTTTCTTTGCATACTGACTAAACAGCCCGAACAGGTTGCGCGTCATATCGAAATGAAACTGTTGCGCACCACCGTTGGAAAACTTTGTGTTCATCACCATGCTGAAGATCATCCATTGGTCCAGATCGGTCGCGATCATACGCACCACCTTCATGAACACATTCGTTGACAGTCCCTGCTCCATATCGTGCAGATGGTTGATGGTCATCTGAAACATTTCGCCTGCCGATGCCGACACCATCAGCGTTTCTTTCGCCTCCTGCGGGTTCATCGAGGGCCACAAATCGTACCGATACGGACGCGATCTTGATGTTATCTCATGTACTATCCAAGTCACCAGTTCCTCGATCAGCTTCTGGTGACAGTAGTTAAGCTCTTCGATCGTACGATCAAACACGGAACTGATATCGTCAGCATCCGGACCGTACAGAGCGGCATGTAGATGTAGGTAGTGCACATTCTCACCCCACTCGCGCAATACCGAGGTCAGATAGTTGAGTGCGTTCAGAATTTTGATCGGATCCACACCGTCATTGTACAGCTGCAGCAGGCGGCATCGAAAATTGTCGATCAGTTCAAGCTGGAGTTCCAGGAACTGTAGCTGCTGGCTAGGCTGCGGAAGGCAGCAGTATCGTTCTTTGATTGCGTCCAGCAACCGTACGAACTGATCGGCACACTTGGGAATTTTCAATTCATCCATGTTGGCCGGGTCAAGCAGTTCAAAGGGATCTTCTGTGTTTAGCATGGCATCCATCTTATCCGTTGTAACTGGAATACAGAGAAAATACGGTCAGACGGGTATCGTAAAAAGTGTGGTAGCCAAAAAACGCTTACATTTCTTCTCAATAGCCATCCATTTTATGAAATAGACTGGCTGCACTAGCACCGATATCACACTCGGATAGCTGTTCGGGTAACCGAGCGATGATTTTAGATCCTGTTCAAATGGTAAAACCTCGTCGATGAGGTGCGCAAACAGCGCTTCGTCCTGTACGATCTGTTCAATGTCTACGATCAGCTTCTCTACTGCCAACTGTACCAATCCACGGACGAATTCCAACTGCAAAGTAAAGGTTATGTTATAGAGCGTTACTAAAATCAGCATAGATCAGATTTCCTTTCACTAACCCGCACGCTACTGTTCGCTATACCGGCTCTCAGTGCCGGCGATTGAAAGTGCTGACCGACAAAGATGTGATTTTCCTTGGCCCACATCAGCACCTGCGTTAAATACCACTCAGGACGGTCCAGCCGATTCGTTTGCTTGTTGCCCGTGAAATGGAACTGAAAGCGCAATCTAAACGGTTTCACAAACAACTCCACCGGTGTCGTGTAGTGTGGACAGATAATGCACGGCGTTAGTCGAACGTTCAGCAGATCCTGATCACCCGGGAGCTTTACCAGAAAAAGGTGTTCCGCCAACAGTACCAGCTTGTTAACGTGATCTTTGGAGGGATTAAACTGATCCAGCGATTGGTTCAGATTTGGCCATTTGATCGTCTTCAGCAGGGCTTCAAACTCAGCCGAATATTTAGCTGTGAGCACTCCGTGCCAGTGAAATGCCGTAGACCGGGCGTACATTTTCAAATTCGGTGCCTCGATGCCGCTGATACGATCGAGAATACTGTTCGGACCGGTGAGTGCCACGTATAGGGCGATCGGTTTACTATCATCCTTTCCGTTGATGGACGTTTCCAGCTCTTGACTAATGTTCTCGATGTCCTTCACCAACGCCATGTAGTCGCGCACGGTTTGGAGCACTCGGATTTCCTGCATCTTATCACCGACCTCCTTCATCAGCTGATGGTAAATTTCGATCCGGTCGCTTATTTTCTCTTCCAGATCACCCAAACCCGTCTCCTTCTCGTCCAGCTGCTTCAGTTTGATTCGACCCGTTTCAATCATGCTTTTTACGCTTGGAATGCATCCCGCATCGGTAACCGTAATCTGTGGAGTACAAACCGACATAATTCCATCGAAATCGAATCAATTGTTCACCTCCAAAAATTTACCTTGTTCCGCAAATCCTCCAACTCGGACCGATAATACTTGACTAAATCGCCACATTTGTGTATGTTTTTGAGATCCGCACCAAGCTCCTGATTGAAGCGGGCTATCAGGCGTTCATCGACTGTGCTTCCGGCCATTAGAGGAACAACGTTTGTAGTAACACTTACAACTTAAAAGGTAATATTTACAACCATTTACAACACGGAACGAAATTTTAAACACATCACCAAATGTTGTTGACAAATCACTTTGACAGATGGGAGGTGGGTTGGCCGATGCAGGGTTGCTCGGTGAAGCGAGTTCGAACAGCAGGAAAACCGTGCAATTTTGAAAAGAATTTGTGATAATCATGTTTGAATTTGGTTTTTTCCACACCGTGCAAGCAATACTGTTTTGCCAGTCTTGTTTTATTTTAGGATTTAAGAAGTGTATAAATGTGGTTGGAATCTTGGTTTAGTCTGAGTTGATCAAACTTTCTATGCATCAAGGTTTGCAATCGAACTAACAATAATTTTGTACGCTATTGTTGAAATAAATATATTGCAAATGTCAAATTAAGGTGTAATTTGAGTCATTGGCGATACGTTTCCAGTCATTAGCCAAATTGACTTCATTTGAGGTATAAAAATGATTTTCCTTGTTTGCTACCTGTATGATAGCCGGTGTAAGATAAACCTTGATAGCGGTATTCGTAGAGTTTGAGTGCAAATAGAAATATCCCTCACATTATGAACTAGCTAACTTGCAGACGTTATTAACACTTATCAACGACGTATCACTCAGATATGGGTCCACGGTTACCGTTGCAATACTTGACGCGGTGTTGAAAGTGTTGCAAACTCGAATTCTATGGAGAATCGCCCGTTTTATGCTTTAACGGTGATTTCTTATTACTAACGTTTTTTGAATTTTCCTTCTCATCGGAACTGGAGTCGATGGATATCACGCTGTTGCTCTCGCCACTGTCAGACGCCGAATCCTCACTGTCCTGTTCCGGCTGGGCCTTATTCTTGTCATCTTCCACCACCTCTACTACCTCATCGTCGTCCTCCTCCTCTTCGTTGCTGGATTCCTCATCCGCTTCTTCCTCACTGTCGGTATCCTCATCCGTTCCCGGCTTCTTCTCCATCATCGTTTTGTACTCTTTGACGGTAATTTTCTTCGGAAGGATCTGTAGCAGAAACTCTAGCCGCTCATCATTTTCCACGTACTGTGCGAGATCTTTGTACTCTAGCGATTTCTTCCCTTCACGGTGTGCGCCCTTTGCCATGTGTTCGATGAACATTTCCTGTTGAGAAGCAAGGTTTATTAGTGTCCGAGAGAATGCAGTTCCTCGGCTACATACGGCTGAGCGGCACATGAGAAACAGTGCTTCCGGATTGATATTCCCCATATCGGGGGAGGTCTTCATGACGGTACGAATCCTGGACATGGGCAATTGTGTTAACCGATCGTTGTCCATGATTTAAGTACTGATTAAACTTTAAATTTACAATATTAACACCAAAATTAAAACGAGCGCGAAACAACGCTTTCTGTATTGAAGTGCAGCCAAAGCAAAACACCTTTTTGACAGATTACCCCAAACAAAACAAAACTCTGCGGGGGCAATGACAGCACAGGGTGAACATTGAAAATTTTCCAAGGAAAACTACACAGAAAAAAACATGGTTCGAGTCCCAGCTAAAATTGGGCTCTTCTAAAGATGGTCGGTCGTGTCGGTAACGGCCAAATACTTTCTCAATAGTTGAACTTACAATCGTGGCTCTAGTGCGAAACGATACACAGGGAAAAATATATTTTTACTCTGTTTGCTGTAATACATTGGCTCATTACTTCCTGTCCTCGAAGTTCACCCATATGCCTGTTTTGGGAGACAACAGGAAACAATTTCTAGCAAACTCCAATGGCAGTTCCTGCTTCGGAGACAACTTCACCCGATACTTGTTCAGCAGTGTCGCAATGCCAATTTTGCTTTGATGTAAAGCAAACTTCATTCCTAGAATGCAATGAAAAAGAAATGATAGATTCGAATTCGATAGAATCGTATAGATTGTTTAGTAACTTACCCAAACACAAACGAGGACCTTCGCCGAACCCGAGGAACGCATGCCTTGGGCGAGATTTGCGATTTTCTTCCAAGAACCGGTCCGGATCGAACTCGTACGGTGCGGGATAGATTTCGGGATCATAATGGATGGCAAACACCGGTATAACTACCGAAGTACCGGCCCGCAAAGTAATACGCTTCGTCTCATTCGGAAACTGTGGCGGGAGTTCAAAATCTTTGGTGCAAATGCGTGGCAGTGTAAAGACCGGTGAGTGCATCCGAAGCGTTTCCATCATGGCCGCTTCCATGTACACCAACTTATGCAAGCCGGCTTCCGTTAGCTGTCCACCGGATTCGTCCATAACCGTGCGTAGCTCGCTCACTACTTTATCCTGGATGGATGGATTGGCTGCAAGCTGAAATTGGAAGACGGAACTGTTGAATAGATTTGAATGTGGTTACAGTTTCATTCTTACCTCATACAGCAAATAACTCATCATCGTGCTGGAGGTTTCGAAACCTTCCGAAAGGAACGTTACCGAATGGCCAACGATATGGTTCTCGTTCGCTTCTACCGTACCGTTTTCGGACAAACTGTCATACATGGCCTGAAACAGGTCATGTCTTTTGGCGGTTTTGCGCTGGCGCACCGTTTCCCTGACCATGTTCCTAAACCAACGATCAATATATCCAGGTACGAAACTGAAATGGACAAAATGAATTGCTAGAAATCGTTCCGGATTGTTCCAGTAACTCCAACTCACGGTACGCGCAGAAGCTTAGCTAACCCAGGTGCAAACAAAGCCAATTGCGATCGGATCGCCGTCATCCATGTCGGAGCAAACAACGCGTTGCCCATGCGGACGAACTCGGCGTCAGGATTGGTGAACGATTCGGCATCAATTCCAAAGGCAATACTAGCGACAACGTTGATCGTATACTTGGCACAGATCTGCAGAAAAAAAACCACTTTTAGAATGCATTCAAATTCCACCGTAAAACGAATCTATACTTACGTCCTTCGCTTCGAAATGTGCATCTATTTTACGCGTGCGTTCAATGAACTGCACAAAATCTTGTGCCACCTGTTGCACCAAGGGAAACGTGGCCCGAATCCGGTTCATCGTAAACACGGAAGTCATCTGACTGCGCCGTTCCTTCCATCGTTCACCGGCCTGCACGAACGGATTGTATGCAATCAGCGGATCGAGCTTTTCGTCGATTTGGAAATCATTCTGATTGAAGGAGGAAAAGCTGCTCGTCAACACCTCCCGCACAAGCTCCAGATCGCGCACCACAATGCCCGGTTGGTTGGATATCCGATAGAACCCGACCCAGCTAGCCTGCGGAAAGGCACGGTACATCTCCTCAAAAATCTCCCCGAAATGCTTCTGACCCGTCAGCTGTTCCAGCAGGTTTCCAAATATCGGCAACGGCTTCGGACCGGCCACATTCCCCATACGGGTCCAGTAGCTGCAGCTCCATTTAAAGTACAGGCAAACCGCCAGCACGGTAAGGGCCACGTACAGACCAAACATGCTCCGGCCGGTTTGCGTACTTCTTCACCAACGGACGGTACCGGAACGACTAACTCACACGAAAATTGGAGGTACCACGCGAGACCTCTCCTCCGCGAGGTTTATATTAATTGGACGGAATTGATTATGATGAAAGGCACACGGAAAAAGAATGAAGAAACACACCTAACCGACCAGAAAGGCGTCGCGTAACGCTGTGGGTCTTATCAACACACCGGTCTGTGTGCGTTTGTGTTGCATTCCATCCCCTAATTCTGCTACCCCTAGCGCACAACACAACACAGAACTGTCAACAACACGATCGTTTTGCTGTATGGTAAATGGTTCTTGGGAAAAAAGAACAAAAAATAATCGTTTGCGCAGCTTCACCGCGCAGTTGAGGATGCACTCCTCGATTGAACGGTGTATTGAATAAGTGCCATCATAATATTTCTTAAACAGTTAATTTCTCTAAAGGTAAAACTCGCGCACGCAAATGTTCATTTTTCGAACAGCATTAAAATAGCCAGGCAAAATCGATATTATGTCACGAAACATAAATTTTCCCATACAGCGAGAGAGAGTCACCCAAAAGGCCGGTGGTCATTTGCATATTATTGTTCTTGATTTGATCAAGCAATCTAAGCTTATTGGGTGGAAATAGTATCTGTTTTACGTATCTCTACCGAACGTGTCCCGAATACATGATAACCGGTTTGTTTCAAATTCTCTGCGCTCTCGAATAGGCTTATCTTATCAGACTGTCTCGTAAAACTGCAACGAAATTAAACAATACTTACTTCGTCACGTATATGCCGTTCTATCGCTAAGTCGACCAGATCTTCTCCGGGCGTAAATTGCGTTTTCGCAACTGGCAAAGTAATGAGTACTGTCTCGCAATCCACAATGGCTGCACCCGTAACGGACAACGGAGTTCTTTACACAAAGTTGGACCGCATCTTTAGATCTCCCACGGAGACATCCGTGCGTGTTTCATACTCGATGGAAATAGCTGCCAAAGATGATTTCGATGTTGGCGAGGTGGAACGCTTAATACCACAACCTGTGTTCTGTGCCCTTCCTTGGATTTCGGACGAAAATCTCCGGTACGCGGATGACTTCCGTCGGGCACCGACTCTTGCGTTGACGGACAAACTATGCAAGGCACAATACACCGTAGTTAATCATGTTTCCTGCTATAACATAACGGAGCAGCAGGTGGATGGGCTACTTTCTTCTGGCATCCAGAACCTTTTCGTCATCCGAGGAGATACCGTGCATGAGGAGCAAAAGTTTCAGCACTCCGCCGCCCTGGTGCAGTACCTGAGGAAGCAACGAAAAGGCCATCCCAAACTAACGATCGGTGTCGGAGGCTATCCCTATGGTCATCATCAATCACCTTCAAAGGAGGAAGAGTTGCGTTATCTAAAGGAAAAGATTGACCACGATGTTGACTTTCTTCTTACCCAAACGTTGTACGATGCGGAGTCCTTCTTTCGCTACCGGGAGCAGTGTCGAACGGCAGGTATTAGCATCCCCGTAATACCGGGCATTTATGTGCCGTACTCCTATCGACATCTGCGGGCCATGCTGAACCTGACACGCATTACGCTCTCACCGGACATGGATGCTAAGTTCAAGGCGCACGCGACTGACGATCCGGAACAATTTGAAGCATTCGTAGTGGACCATTTCGTTGGAGTATTACGAGAGTTGTTGGAACCGAACGTAACGTCAAGTGATCCGATACGGTTGGTGCATTTCTTCTCATTCAACAAATTTGCTCTGTTGCAGAAGGTCCTTCAGAAATTGAATGACTTTTTCCAATAAAGTCCAGGTGTTGATCTCAATCACTTGCACAATACTCCACGATCGTTGTTTGATTTAGTCGATCAGTAAAATTCAGAGTTCAATTCGTAGCTTTTTTGTTCAAACATATTGTTCTGTAAAGCATAAAAGATTTGTTATAATTAATAACATTTAAAAAATAAAATGATTAATATGATGTGATACTTTCTGTTCGTATATTCCACCCATCGATGTATGTTGAGTAGTTTCTTTATTCATTCCATATATTTCTTTTGTTTTTCTCGTACAAATATGATGATGATGGTGGATTTTTCATAGTTCCTTTACTACAAGTACACACTGTCTTTACCAGCCCATGCCCACCGTCCCTAGTTGGCGCATCTCTTCCTGTTTTTTCGGTTTCACGCGTACAATAATGCCCATCCTCGTACTGTGCCTAACTTTTTCCAATCCACTCAAATGCTATCCTCCTGTTTTTGATTCCAATTTACATGCTTCACTTCATTTACATGGCGTGTTGGTCGAGATTGCGGAGACCCGCATACTAATTCAGTGGATTTTTGCCCCATAACTTATTTTTAACTACGTGTGACCTGAGGGAAACTTATGCACTTCTTTTTGCTTGTTACCGAGAGATGGAATTTTAGGAAAATATACGGTTTACGCCATCAATAAGGACTGGAATCATTGACCTTTTTGGGCGTGTCCTCATGTTCGAGAGTAGTTGACTCGTCCCAGGGGAGGGGGTTTGTTTTTTTGTTTTTGTTTAAATAGTTTTTATCATCTGTCCTATTATGTTCTCTTCTTTCTTGTTTTCTGTTTTTTTGATCTATTAAAATTTTCAAAAACTTTTTAACGATTTTCGATATTCTAAAATATATGCTGCCTTTGACGTGGTTTTCTTCTCTTTTCGTTTCGGGTACCATGTAAGTATTTTTAAACGAGTGCAAATAATCTGTTTTGTTTTCTAGTTTTAAAAGTTAACGACGAGCTGGGTTCACTGTTATTTTGTTTTGTTTTTGTTTTAGCCACATAATGTTTGCGTGAGGGTTCTGAATAATTGTGTTTACACTCCACTTCTGTTTGATGCACCCTTTTTCCGTACGCAAACAGCATTGGATAAAACAGCGATAATCACACTGATACACCAGGAAAAAAAACGTGTCCCTTCATCAACCGTACTGACCATGATGCCATGAAATGTCCGGTCACGCTTATCGATCGCTCTTGAGTTTATTAACTCCTCGTGAAAAATTGCAGTCAAGCAACATAATCGTAAGTTTCAAGCACAATTCGGAGAAACGAAATGCAATTGTTAGCAGGGATGTTAAATAATAAATACGATTCGGGTTTCTTTGCTACGCAAACGTACAATAAATAATACAGCATGAAATTAATTACCAAGTCTGCACCAAAAAGCATTTGACTGACCTTCGTGATGCTGTTTGCTGCAATCTTGCTCGCGAGGGAGTGTTTTCTTGATGGCGATGAAGCTTTCATGCAAGAGCGATCCATAAACCAACTTTAACCTCCCTAACCTTTTTGCCGACTTTTCTTCGCGTGCGCGTGGTTGAAGTTTTCTATTTTCTCTCTCGTCTCAACATTAATTACCATATGCCTAATCGGAGTTTTTTTTTTGTAGCGTTGCTATCTTACCAGTGATGTATTTAACACGGGGCCCTCTTTACGCGTAAACGGTCTAATTTCACATGCCAAACTTAAATAAAATGTGTTTCCGTACCGGTCCATTGTTTCGGGATCACTCGTTTCATCTTATACTGGAAAAAATGTATTTTTTGTTCTGTTTGCCTTGGGTTGGTAAACATTCGCCAGTAGGTTTGCTATTTTGTTTTGCTTGTGTGTATGTGTGCATGGTAGAAAGTATCTTATTCCGTTTCTGATTGGTTGGGTTTAACGTTACTATTGTGTAAAATGGGGTATTGTTGCGGTATGTTGTTCGTAACTGGGGATGTACGATAATGTTGATTGAATAGCGAAAAAAATACATTATTTCTTACAGTTAGATACTTGTATACGAACACTAGCAGAAACACACTTAAGTTTAAAGGTGTAGTGCAACGATGCACGTTGCCAGCTGCCCACGAGAAACGATCTTTTACGCTCTTCCATTTTCTTCCGCACTACCACATTATCATCCAGCATAATAAGACCTATATCCCGGGGTGCTTGCGATCATTTGCATGTTGACCATACCTTGTATTTAATTACGTTTGCGCTCAATACAGACCGATCGCTGACACTCACACACCGGCACAGTCAATATATTGAACGTAAACGCTTCGCGGTACGCGTCGGAATCTAGTAAAATCTCGATCGCCTCTACTTCTTATACTAATGTGTCACCAACCAATCCGACCAGGCGCTTATATTTCATCTGTTCGGGATTTTACTGCATTCCTCTACGTATACGCCTACGGTCGACTTGGGCAGGTTCTACTCCTGTCAGACCGCGGGCTATGCCGCGCGTGCACAATTGGGAAAAGCAGAATGATGAAGGTTATCAAACGGAAATACACAAACTACGAATAGTACTACTTTGTGTGACACCATCAATTAAGGGGTAGGAATTCCGTAACTAGCAATCATTGATCCGCTGACTAGGGTCTCAGTCGGTGTATCTTCCCTGAGCTGTCATTTCTGCCGGCCTAGTCAGCGTTCAAGAATCGACGCCGTACGACGAAGTGTTATTACCCTAAGCTGCTTCCACCGATGCAAAAGATAATTATTATATATCGATTCCCTTTTCTTGAATGTCACCGTTTTCATACGCTGCTGTTATCAATGACACCATCCTGTTCTTCGCTTTCTCTTTCTTTTGTTTTTCTCT
Source organism: Anopheles minimus (assembly GCA_000349025.1). NCBI lineage: Eukaryota > Metazoa > Arthropoda > Insecta > Diptera > Culicidae > Anopheles > Anopheles minimus. Next base: position 2,257,886 of record KB663721.1, read on the forward strand.
TCTCATACTTAGTTACTGCTAATTCAAGAACCTTCATGCACATCTCAACTTTTCACATACTTCTTTTCTCTGTTGGCTTTGTTTCATTCCATTAGTCCGTCCGTTTGTCTGTTCCAACGTGTGTTTCCTCAAACTCTTCACTTAGGTAAATGGTAATCAATTCTGCTGATCCTCTCGTAAGTGTCTTTTTAACAATTTTTCGCACACAGTACTGCAGCTTTGTGAAATGATGTCAGATAAATTACGAATTTGCAGCATTCTTTTTCTGAATTTTGTGTCATGCAAAACAAAAATATCCTTCTTTGATTGAGACGAGACGACGAATGCAATGGGTCTTATAGAAGCATAAGAAAAAGCTTGCAGCACTCTGTGCAATTTTTCTCTCCATTAAACGGAACAGAAAATCAAAAAACACGAATCAAACAAATTGCAAAGAATTGCACAAAAAAAAACTACAAAAAAACGTAACAAGTCAACAAAAAGATACAAAAATACTTGTTTCCGTAATCATTTAGCTGCCGGAGGTTACATAAATGTCCTTTCTTCACAATGCTAATGGTCTATTGCTGTAACTTCCTCGAGTGTTCTTTGTCGGGGTGCAATCCGGCTGCATTTAGTTAACATTGATAACGATCACACACATACATACACTTATTCTGTTCTTTTGCTCCTGCCTTCCGTTGTTATCATTTCGGCGTGTAGATATTCACCCAAACGTTTCACATTTCAGCAATGGCTTGGTGTCCTCGCACAATGCAATGTTTCTGTTTTTCCCCTTATTTACTGCTGGACGTTCCTGATGGAGCCACTGTTGCCGATGCTCCCCCTGAACTTGTAGAATCGTCCGAAGCGTTGCTTGTTGATGCTTTGGGTTTTACATTGTCCAGACCTATTTTGGACAATATTTCGAGCGCACCACGTGCCGCTTCGTCGTGACTTTCCTGGAGACTTGCTCCACTGCCGTGACAAAGCTGTGGCGGTTCCGTGGAAAGTATCACCAATGTCAGATATTCACCATGATTACCCTTCGGGAAGTCGGAAAATTGTACCTAAAACAATGGAAACAAGTTAAAGAGACTGTAATTGCTAGAAAAGAACCATGCTTTTTACCTCGAATTTTAAAAGCTGAGCTAAATACAACAGTTGCTCTTTCTTAGCACCAATATCGGCTTTCGGTACCACGGACGATGCACTAGACACTCCGGAACTGTTTGTTCCCATGCTGTCGTTCGAAGCGATACTGTCGTTCATCGAGTCATTGGATGTTTCACCTTTCCCTGCAGGAGTGCACCAAAAAACCGCATTAACTTTTATATTCACCGCCATGAAAGAGGCTTCCACTTACCTTGATTTGTTCCACTGGAAGCGGTAGCACTCGGTAGGATTTGAGTCGCAGATGGCACGCTGTTTCTTTGATCGTCCTGGAATCGAACTTTTCGCGATCGCTTTCCACCCGGCGGTGATGAATCGTTTGCCACCCCGGATTGGTTCTCCTTGTTCGCCGCACCCTCACCACCACTCGTCGCTGACACAACACCCTTCGTCTCGGAGGCGTATCCCAGCTCCACCAGCAGTGCTTCGGCCGCGTTCCATTTGGCGGCTTTTTTCGTCATCCCGACACCGGTCGCCTGACGTCCGCTCGCACTAACCTCAATCGTAAACTGGCGCCGTCTGCCCACATTGGGCCGATCGTTCTCCAACAGCGTGTAGACCGGTTGCTTCTCTTTGCGTGCCTGCTGGATCTGCATCAAGCGTGAGATGGGATTTTCCTTCTCGGCAACATCGGCGACCGACTTTTCCTTGATTAGGTTGCGTGCTTTTTTCTTCGCCGTTGCCCCATCCGTGGTGGCCGCTGATTTTGCATTCGATTTACGCTTTTCACCACCACCATGAGCACCGGGACTACCGTCAACCCACGCGGGAGGATACGTTTGCTGTTCCACACTTTGCAGTTTGCGTAGTTCTTCGAGCATCTTTTCGGCAGCTCGCTTCTTGGAGAGCTTTTTGCCGGTTCCCTCACCTTCGGTCACGATCGTGCCTACCTTGCACTGTGTCACAAACACGGTCATGTGTGGTGGACCCTTTTCACTGATCACCTCAAACACGACCGATAAGCTGCGTTGTACCGCTATCTCGTGCACGAGCGAAATTGGTGACTTTAGTTCCGCATCGTACCCGTCCGCGGATGTTCCCGTGCCATCGTTTGACAGTGTGTCACCGTTGGCTGGACTTTCACCGGACTTGCCCTTACCTTCGACACTATCCGCAGTCAATGGTTTCAACACCTCCAGTGCACGGGCGGCCGCATCGTGACGAGCGGCTTGCGGTGTATGACCTTCACCGAGGAACGTTCGTTCGCCGACGCGCAGCGTAGCCTTGTAGAACTCCTGCACGGATGCCACCGGTCCGGACGAACCGTGGTGTCCGTATCCTTCGTGATGATGATAGTTATGTGACGCATGGTGACGATTCTGGTGATCGTCACGCGGATGATGACCGTGATGTTGCTGTTGCTGCTGCTGGTGTCCCGGATGAAATCCACCCATGCCTCCACGTCCGCCAACACCAGCTGCAATACCCGTTGGTCCGGTCGCACGGCACCAGTACCCGTTGCCGGGTGCCGCAGTACCATTACCGCCATCGTTCGCGTACCGTCCCGCACTGCCGTATCCCATGCCGGGCGAGTGGCCAACGCCCGGTGCGGATTTATCCTCCACCGAACGTCGTCCACCGGCGGCTGGACCGGGCGGGACTGTTCCGCTTCCATTCGTTCCGTTCGCTGGACCGTACTTCGATACCGGTACGGGAACCGCTTTCACGGTATACACGGTCGGTTCACCGCGCTTCATGGCCAACGCATTCAGCTCGACTGTCGGTGTGAAGCTGCTCACGTTGCCCTTGGTGCCGGTTTTAGCGCGACGGTTCGTCCGGGCCGGCGGATGTTTGTACTTGGTCGCCGCGATCGCATCACCGGCCGCCTTGTGTTGGGCCTTCTTGATGCTCGCACCCTCGGCCGTGTACTCCTCATCGCCCAGCTTCAGCGTGACGGTGAAGTGTTTCTTATGGGCGGGTCCGGATTCGCCCGTCAGACGGTACTGGTGCTGAATTTTATTGTACCGCGCCAGTTCGTTAACTAAACACATGGTTGTTTTCTCTTTAATGTTTGCCAAGGCTTCTATCGAATCGGATGGTGAGTGTTGTCCTGTCGCCAGATGATTGGCCGCTCCGTTCTGCTCCATGCCCGACGCCATCGATGATGCTCCACCGTTTGCTGGGGTAGTAGTAGCGATAGCGGAAGATTCCGTTTGGTTCGTCACCACCGGTAAAACATTCGCGACGGATTGTGCCGCACTGGCGGCGCTCACAGTCACTGCTAGTACTGCAGCCGAGTCCTTTGGAAGCGGAGCATCATTTGGCTTCGAGATGATGTGCTGCTGCTGATGTTGTTGATTTTGCTGCTGTTGGTGCTGTTGATGCTGATTATGATGGTGATTGTGGTGGTGTCGATTGCCTCCACTGGATACTGCTCCACCAGAACCTTTAGTCTTATCCATTGTCGATCCAGTTTGGTTCGTGTGATGGTTGTTCGCAATCCCCTTCGAACCGGGACCACAATTGCCATTCGATTGTAGCACACTATGGCCATGACCATGATGAACTTTATCTACAAAGACAAAACAATCATTAACCCAATCTACATCCACGTGGTTGTTTCAACAACTTACGGTCCGTGTTCGATGGGATGTGACGCGTTTTCGTACCAGCCGGAGTCGCTGCAGATACCACGGGTATCGGTGGTGGCGCTTGCATCGTCACTGAATGATGCACCGAAACCGGCGGCTGCTGATGCTGTGCTCCTGCTCCACCTGCTGCACCGCCACCTCCCATCCCATACGGCATCTTACCACCGGGACCGGCCGGATGATTTCCACCCACTACCGGCGGGTGCGAAATCGAACCCATATGCTGCTGGTGCGGGGGCAATGGTTGTGGTGGCTGCGGTCCCAACCCCGGCGGCGAAGGATGCAGATGTGGTGTGGCCATTGGCATTGACTTCGGTATGCCACCGTGCATACTGTAATAGGATGGGCCCGGCGGCTTTCGTGCGTTCTGTGACTGGTGTGTTGGCGGTGGAACCTGCATCGGAAGGTGGGGTGGTGCCATACCTGCTGCTGCCTGATGGTCAACACCGCGCGGCGGATGATGATGGCGAGCGTTGTTCAATCTGAAAGTGAACGGATAGAAACAGGCAAGAAATGCGTCAGTTGCGATCATCGGTGTGCGAAGATCCTTTGCGGATGCGGTGTTACGCGAATAGCGTTTATAGTAGTATATGAGACGCTGCAACGATCCTATCGATTCCACGGACAAATGCTGTCGCTGGTATGGTGCTGTGCTGACCGCAGCTTTCCAATAGTGTCTGCCATCCAGCAGCATGGTGACGATCGCGATCGTTCGTTCTGTCGTCGTCGACGTTCCACCACGCGGACCACATTTAGTGGATGTACACACAGCTCCTAGCACGATCAGCGTCAGCGTTGGACTAAGGCTGAAACACGTGTGCGTACTTGCGAGCGATCGCCGTGTGGTTCAACAATGCTACTCAGGTCAGTCAACAGCGTTGGATTGTATGCGAGAAGCGCACACATACTCGTACGGGTTTCTCTCGCACCGACCGCGCATGAGAGGACACAAGGCCCCTATACATGTCAGCTTCCATGCGGTGACAGCAGGATCTAGTAACCGCAATCTGATTTACCCTATTTACACACTATGTCATATATTATTAATATGAACAGTACTGTCAACTCTGTATTTCGATTTTGGGCACAAATTCCCTATCCTTCTTACTCTCGGAGATATCTGAAGAAATTGTACTCTTCTTGCACGTTGATCTTCGTGACAAAAAAAAACGATTCTTGTCTAATCCATCCCACTTCCACTACCGTCTGCGCTTTTGTTGTATCATCTTACTTCTAGCGCATTCATTGCAATCCTCGGGATTGCACCCTTTAACCAGCCAAAAGGAAACATAACTCATTCGCCGCACAAATTCTGGCGTTAGCGCACCCGGAGAGCTCTTGCGGGCAAACAATCCAATCTAGTGTAGTTTCTTCCTACGGATCTTCGAATGGATCTTCGGTTTGCGGACCTGTCTGCGTGCGTGTTGGTCTCCCTTGGAATTAAAATACGGCGACATCCTTTCGCTCCATAGCCTCTCCCTCTCGTTTACAACCCGGCGGATGACAACTTCCTTTCGTAGAAAACATCCTTACCCGCGAGGATAGGCGAGGGGTTACACATTAAAAGACACAAGACTCGAGGAGGTGAAAAACGGATACCAAAACTCACTGGAACTGGACTGACCAGTATTTTGTCGTCGGGCAGGCAAAGTGAGAAAAGGATTTACGACCATTTACTGAATAAAACAAATAAATAATAGGACAGTTGCAAAGAGATCCTGCTGTGTTTACCACGGCTACCGAAATATGAGCGGACGGATTCTTAGCGCATTCTTTACGCTTGCGAAACCAAAGGGACCATTTCGTAGACTTATTTCACTTACATCGAGTATTACATGAAACTTTCTTAATAATTACATCACAAAAATGGAAATGATACTAATGAAATCTAATGGAATGACAAAATTATTAAATTTTTTGGTAGTTTTTAAGAATTTTTCCCAACATTTAAAGGTCTCCTGCTGGTACCGAAGTTGATTAGCATATTTTCGGGGTTGATTTTTTCGACACCCTTTTTTTCCCTTTTTTTCTCACCTCTCTTCTTCACCTCCATTTAGGCAATAATATTTTCATCGTCTTATGAGGTAAGTACCGCGGACATTTAAATGTTTTCCCTTGTCTTTTTTATACCAAACGAAGGAGACGCAAATAAATAAAGGGGATAAAATTAAAATGAACCAGTCGAAAACATTGGGATAACTATTTTAATTTCATACCGAATATCTCAAATCATCACAAAGTATTGGTTAGGGCTTCAAGTATTTAAACGAAATATATATTCAATATTGTCAAAACAATTAAAATGCTAATTATTTAATCCAAAGCTCCAATGAATTAAAAATTCAAGAAGCTAGACAAAACTCCAATATAATAGTGCCACATTTATGAAGAAATTAAACTAATTAGTACAAATTTCACAAATGGATTCACAACATAAAGTCGTCCACAAAAACTTCTTATTTACGAGAGCAAACATGTTTACAACAAAACAGATTGGTTAATTGGAAAATAGGCTTGCCAAAAAGGTGAGGATTACATTTCGTCCTTCTTTAGTTGCATATCCTTTCCTTTAAGCCCGTGCATTGCATTGCATTCATGCATTGATCATTTCCCACCCCGTGGTACTGTCGTTCAATTGATGCTTCTGCGTCACGCAGATCAGACAGGCGCAGACAACATAGAAGCACAAAAGTTTGCCCGTCCGTGACGAAACTGATGCCATGATTCGCCATGTAATTTGTGCCTTTTTCACACGCCAAAAAAAAACAGAAAAGAAATATTTCAGTTAGTTAAAAGATTCGTCCCTTACTAACAGGCTGTCCGAGTTTGGGTTTAATTGCCATTATCTGCACCATGCTGGTGCATTCGGTTCCCTTCGAACGAACAAATACTGGCCGTTCGTTTTCGTCTTCACGTGCAGCCATAAACGAGATCCTGTTTAGCTGTCAAGCTGTCGCTTTACTGCCCCTTCCGGTGCGGCACCTATCATCGTCAGGCTACCAGCTATGAAGTATTATGATCGCCGGGACAATGCACCGCCAGTTGCAGTTGCACTTCTGGCAGGCGAAAATCCTTTCAATTTTACCATGCCGCTACAAAACACAGAAAGCGTGGGTAAGAGAGGGAAGGGAAGGTGAAAGAGAGATAGAAAACAAAAAAATCCCCACGTTGGTCGATGCATTTTAATCCTCTCTTAACTTTTCCCTTGTTTATGCAAATAATTGCATCCATGGTTGCACATTTACCCTTCAGAGAGAAAATGAAAAAGAGAGAGACCCTTTTGGTCCACCTTGCCATTCAGTGCACAAAATTAGCTCTCGTTTTTCCTTCTTTCTTACTGCAAGTAATACAATGTAGCTTCAGATTAATATCCTCTAATAAATAAGAGTTAAGCATTTGAATATTTTTATCAAAAAACAGTAATGGACGTTGCTAGAAACATAAAAAAGAAAACATCTATTGACAATAATTTTCGAATCATTCTTAATTCTAGTTCTGTTTAGTTGAACGGCACTGTAAATATGATGCAGTTGGGGAAATGCACCACAAACAAAAATGGAATGCACACCGAACACACCATCATCAAATATTGCACACCCTACACAATTACCTTCCCTTCGGTGCTCAAACTTTTGTTTCTTTTGTTTGCTGTGGCAAGGATATTGCTTGCATTTGCTTATTATTTTGCTCTCTTTGCACTACGCCGTGCACAGCAGGAGACGTGCTGGATTGATCTTTTTTTTTCTTCTGTGTGTTACACACACCTTGGATGGAAAAATATGCATTTCATTGCAAATTTTCTATTGGTCCGTGGAAGCCCGTGGAGCTGTCAAGCAGAAAGGAACACTACCAAACGGGGTGTCGTTGTTTGATCTTGCTTCTGCTGCTACCGGAATATGCAAGAGAGAAAAAAAAACAACAAGCTCATGCTGCAACATTATATGATTTTTATGCATAATGGGCCTATGCTGCATTCCGTGTGTGCCTTTGGTGTGTGCGAATTTGTGTAATTTATTTTATTCGTACATCAACATCCCAGACTGCTGAACGTCTGAGGATAAAGTGCTCTAGCAGCTTACGGTTTGCCCTGCGCGTTTTTACTTTCTTGCGACACTTTATGTGTCGAACGACATCGTCCTTTCGTATCCTCTGTCGTTTGACTCATGATTATGAATGAAGTGGTAGCAGCATGATGTGGACAAGAAGAGGGTTCAAAAGTGAGATGCGTAAAAGAATGTATTGGCTATAATTTAAAATTATATTATATCAATCTTAGCAATAATTTTCAATGCATTGTTTATTATTTGTTAAATCGATGAAAATGTTCCAAAAATGTTTCAGTCATAAAAAACTGCTCCTAATTCAAGGGATTATTTAAAATAAATTTAAATAATGTTTAAAGATTAACTTTTTCCGTATTGGGGAACATTACAATTGAAATGTTTAAATTATAAAATTCATTCTCTCTTCCTACAATCCAATCCGTTGACGGTAAAACAATCCAATACCGTCGACAACGAACGATGCATTTTTCCGATGGCAAATTATCGATTTCCCATCGTTTGATTCCCATTCCAGGGTACACAAGCTAGACGAAAAGAGCTGCAAACGTGCGCGATATGTCGCTGTGGTGGACACATTTAATTTACCCTGTCCGCTACAATATTTCCCGCAAATGTTGCGTTTCAATGGACAACCAGTCCAAGCGCAACACTTTTCCACACATTTGCAACTCTCTCTCGCTTCCGCTGTCCACCGAAATGGACCGATTTCGGCTGTCCGCCCCGTTATGGTATGTGGATGTACAGGAACAGGCAAGAGCAATTGTAACATTAAAACATCACTACCTCTGCTCGCAGCAATAATACGGTGGATCCGACACAATAATGTGCTAGCCGTCCGGCGGACAGACGACAAACAAACCCCCCGTCGGAGTATGCCCGGGGAATGTAATGCAATAACGCCAGCATATAATTTCTGCGAATGTATTTATTTAGCCAGCGTTTTTCTCGGAAAAAGCTGTCTCTCTGCTCTGTCACCGGGCAACGAAACCACGCAACGATTCCACGTAGTTCCGCGAGAGAGGATGCATCGAAGGTGCAGCATTCGGGTATGACACAAAAAAAAACATATTGCCTTTTTAACAATCCTGCTATCATATAGCATTGAGTGAAATGCATTTCATCGGGGTCAAATAAATCGTCCCATCTTTATCCGCTCTGTTCCGGTGTGGGGGGGTTTAGGTAAAGGAAGGAAAAAAGCGTCAATGTTTTTATTTTTCTAATACGATTTCCCGTTTCTATGGCAATGTTTTTCCTACAATTCAATTTCAATTCAATTCAACCACCCCCACCCCTTGGATCAATTGGGGCCGTGGGCGGGCTGATACGAATGGAGCAGAAAGCGGATTCCTCTTTTTTCCATCAATCTTTCGCTTTTCGAATTGATTTCATTCGACGTATTTACAATAGTTCATAATTAGGGTCGCATTTCGATGAGAGAACCACACCGGCAATAAAAAAATGGTCGCGTGTGTTAGTGTATTTGTGTTGGTATGTACTAAACATCTGTACAGACTGCAGTTTCGCTTATTTTCGAAATCAAATAGGTAATTAGATAGTGTATAATTTAATTAGCGAAATTTTAAAGCACGGCAAAAACGCTTACCTGTTAGCGGGATGGTCACGCTGTATGCTGTGGGGCGGCAGACTGGTTAAATGCGTTAGATGTGGTGGCGGTTGATGTGCGGGATGCATTCCTGGATGCTGCTGGGGAGCCATATGTCCGTGCATGATGGTAGACGTTGCGTTGTTTGCTTACTGTCGATTATAATTACAATAAACTTGCTGGGCGAGATGCTAATGATTCGTACAACTCGGTTTTTTTTGACAGTGTAAACGGCTTCAATCGCTATTCAGTCAGTCGGACATTTAAACACGTGACATTAAATAATACGTGCACAGAGTTACGGCACTGTACCCCGTGCGTTTGGTCACACTGACTGTTTGTTTTTTTTTGCGAGGGATTGATATCGGGACGTCTCTGAAAGAGAATAAAATAAAAATATTAGAAAACAGTGCAAGCAAATCTGCAGCCTTTTGCGATTGCTCTCTGTAAAATCGCCACACGAAAATGTGGTCATACCACCGGGTGGAATCAGAAGGCGAATCAGCTGTTTCGTAAGAACAGCGCACTTTTGTGCCTTTATACGTGCGCGACCAAGAAGGACGAATCGGGTACACATGCAACAAGCTGCGATACCAAGGAGCAGACACAGAAAACGCACCGCGTCGGACCGTACCGAGCATGAATGAAATAACGATCGATACCGAAACGAAGGGGAAGTTGATGCGTCTTGGTTGCATGCGTGTGTGCCATTGCAAGGCGCGGACAGACACACATCTGTCGCCCCTTGCAGCCGCAACAGCAGCAACCCATCGGTGCGCTTACCTTTTCCCCTTCTGACCCTAGGAAATGCACATTCCAGCCTGAGCCGCTTGTCCCGATCCATTCTTTCACCCTGTGGGCTTCCGACCGTAGATGGGACTTTTTAATGCGCAATAGGTAAACTTGGCATGTAAAAATTATGCTTTTTCAATCAATGCAAAGAGAGCAGATGGTTCGGGGAGCAGGTCTAGAGGGATTGAGAGTTTCGCAAGCAATCCGTATGCTGTTTATTGGAAAGGAATTCAATTGTACCCTATGGTAACTATTTCGCTAGCTGTAAATTAGGTCCCGTTTTGCGGGAAAAGAATTTACCTTTTAGCACCGAGCCTGCCTTTCTTCGGTTCGATGCAAATGCGAAGAGTGTCCTGTTGGCAGAGCGAGCACAGAAGGATGCTGCAGCTGCTTTTCCCCGAATAGCTACACTATTGACACACAGCTTGCACGGACAAGTATCACATAAATGCACTGCCTTTACTTTGAGATTTCACATTCTACGCGCTCCCACAGCTACATTCCATTGCATATTTAGAAATGGTGGACTTTTTTTGTTGCTCTATTTGTTCACTTTTTCTACAGCATCCAAAGCCTGCTGCGTTCGCTTCGGGTCAGGCGGGGAGGTTTCTTTCTTTTTAACACCCGTCCTGTCTCGACGGCACTAGCACAACACTTTCGTTGAACACACTAATTTACATTACAGCTTTTTTCCACTAGGAGTATGATAAGAATCGTCGGCAAACAGTAAAGAAAACAGTTTTGCTTTATGGTGGATTTTCCGGAGGTAAAAAGCGAGTGAAAATTATCTAAACATTTGAGTGAGACCGATATGTCAAAGTCTACCTAGCCTATTGGCAGGATGCTTCAAGGCCACCAGGCTCGGGAGTGGTGAATTTTCGTAGCCGCCATATTGATGCTTGTCGACATGCGAGGTTGACTTCACGATTCCGTGTCGGATCATTGTTTGTCGTGTTTCATTCGTGCTTTTAGTAGGTTCTTAAGGATTAAAATAACTTTGAGTGCTTATCTGAAAGATTTCCTCTGAATATTTTACAGTTTCCTGCACACAATGTTGAAATATACAGCTGCGGTTTATGGAAATGTAATGTCAGCTGAAGCAACGTCAAAACGCCTTCATTGCGTAGCCTGCTCGTTATTCGATTCTGGAACATTTTTGACGTCTCTTCGTGACCTTTTCCCAAGGTTGATGGACAAATCCACGCATGAAATATTTCAAGGAAAAATGATTTGGATAATATTATTTCTGTTGTAAATTGTTTTATTCAGTTTTCAATGCATCAAGTGGCGTATTTTTAATTCAATAAGTCTTCGAATACTACACATGAAGTAAAACGATTGTATTCCTCTTCGGAATGACGATTTAAAGGCATTTGCAAAGGATTCGAATTTGTCGGATGTATGTAAGCATCTTGGTCGTAACGAAAAGTGCGCCAAAACAATTGATTGTTTATTTCGCGAAACACGAACTGCAGACTGTGGCCACAATTTTTACCAAATTCCGCTCAACAATCTTGAACAAAAATGCCGGAAGAAGTAGCATCCACATCATCCGCAACTGGAGCACCCAAAGAGGCTGAGGGTAAAAAGAAAAACCTTCCGTGGTAAGTAAATCCTATACGGCATCGATCTCCCATTGCGAGGGTATTGAAGGTATGCTTTTCTTCACAGGATTGAGAAATACCGCCCCCAACGTTTTGAGGAAATAGTGGGCAATGAGGAAACAGTTGCTCGGTTGGGAATATTCGCTACACAGGGAAATGCACCGAATATTATAATAGCGGTACGGTTTGGTGTTCTAGGAGCACTTTTGCTTTTGCTGTACTAACGTACCTTTTCCGTGTTTTAGGGACCTCCGGGAGTGGGTAAGACGACGACCATTCTATGCCTGGCGCGCATTCTTCTTGGGGCCAACTTTCGCGAGGCCATCCTCGAGCTCAATGCTTCCAATGAGCGTGGTATCGACGTGGTACGGGGTAAGATTAAAATGTTTGCCCAACAGAAGGTAACACTGCCCCGTGGACGGCATAAGATCGTGATTCTGGATGAAGCCGATAGTATGACGGAGGGTGCTCAACAAGCATTGCGACGAACGATGGAGATATACAGCAACACGACACGGTTTGCGTTGGCTTGTAATACGAGCGAAAAAATCATCGAACCAATTCAATCCCGTTGCGCCATGCTTCGGTTCTCGAAGCTATCCGATGCACAGGTCCTTGCGAAGGTGGTTGAAATCTGTCAGCGTGAAACGCTCAGCTACGATGAAGACGGATTGGAAGCGATCGTGTTTACTGCACAGGGCGATATGCGGCAGGCGCTGAACAATCTGCAGTCCACGGCGAATGGATTCGGGCACATAAGCGGCGCGAACGTGTTCAAGGTGTGTGATGAACCGCATCCGCTGCTGGTGCAGGATATGCTGCAGCATTGCATCAAGGGAGACATCCACAAGGCGTACAAGATCATGAATAAGCTCTGGCGTTTGGGGTATGCGGCTGAGGACATTATTGGGAATGTATTTCGCGTTTGCCGGCGTATGGATATGAACGAGAGGCTGAAGCTTGATTTCATTAGGGAGATTGGCGAAACGCACATGAAGATTGTGGATGGACTTAACTCACTTTTGCAAATGTCCGCTTTACTGGCTCGTATGTGTGAAGCTTCGTATGAACATTCCTAATTTGGGCGAAAATAAATGAAGAAAGAAAACAATCGTTCAAGCGTTTGAATATCATTGCAGCGCGGTCAACTGTCATCCGCGCCATTGGAAAAGTGACAGCCAACTAGGATCTGCTGATGTACACAAGCAAATCAACAAAACATGGCAGAGCCGAGTGAAATTAGCGGTGAAGTACAACTCCTAAAACAGGGAGCCGAAGGTAAACTATACATCGGAACCTACAAAGGCAAACGATGTTTGGTGAAGGAACGCTTCGAAAAGAAATACCGTCATCCGGCGCTCGATCGCCAGCTGACACGGCAGCGCATCAAAGCAGAGCAAAAGGCCTTCCAACGCTGTGCTACGGCCGGACTACAAACACCGGCATTTTACGGTGCCGATTTAGAAGAGCGGAAAATCTACATGGAATATCTCGAAAAGAGTAGAACGGCAAAGGATTTTATCGATGGCCTGACAGCATCTGCGCTAGATGAAAAGGAATCATCACAGCTACGGACATTGGCAGAAAAGATTGGCTATGTGGTTGGCGTGCTGCATCGCAACAATCTCGTGCACGGTGATCTGACCACCTCGAACATGCTGCTCGATCCAGTGGAGAATGATGCGGAAGATCCAGCATTTCCGTATCGGTTGGTAACGATCGATTTTGGTTTATCGCACTTTAGTGATAACACCGAAAACAAGGGTGTGGATTTATACGTGCTTGAGCGGGCAATCCTTAGCGCTCACAGCCAGCTGCCGGACCTGTTCCCAATGATTCTGGAGGCTTACCGTGTGCACAATACGAATCACTGCAAGGAAACGATTGCAAAGTATGAAGAGGTCCGCGCTCGTGGTCGAAAGCGAACGATGGTGGGATAAATCTGTCAAGTGTTCCTGTTCACCACCCATCAGCAAAGTTTATTAACCCGCTTGTAAAAAAATAATAAAGTACAAGCCCAAAAAGCTTCCATCTAGACGCACCGTGTACAAGCTCATAACCGAAATGTATGGAAGACGCGTAGTAATTGATGTGATTTGAAGAATTTACAGCCGTGATGGCATGCCTCCGGAAGCTACAACGGTTTCGCCGGTAACGTAACTAGCATCATCGGATACAAGGAATGCACAAACGCCAGATATCTCCTTCGGCTGAGCGATTCGACCCATTGGAATACGGGAAATAGTTTCTTCTTTGGCGGCATCGGATTCTTGCAGCTGAAAAAAAAAGACGAACGTAATCATAAGTGTTGTTTCGTTTTGCTTTGCCTGTTCTGAAGGTTCTTACCGCTCCGGCAAATTTCGTTTGCACCACTCCGGGTGCAATGCAATTCACTCGGATGTTTTCCGTAGCCAGTTCCTGGCTGGCTGCCTTCGTTAGCCCGAACAGTGCCGTTTTGCTGACGGAGTATGCACCCAAAAGTTGGAATGGTTGAAAGCCAGCGATAGACGAAATGAATACGATACTGCCACCCTTACGCTCGCGAAGGAACGGCAGCGATTCCTTGGCCAACAGATAGGAACACTTTAGGTTCACTTCGAAAATTTTGTCCCAGGCCGATTCGCTGCACTCTAGCACACCGCCAACTTCCGGATTGACGGCAGCATTCGACACGAGTATGTCGATGCCACCAAACTTTTGAGCTGCATGGTCGAACAGTGCTTTCCGATCGGTGGCATTAGCAACGTGACATTTGATTCCGGAAACTTCGAGCCCCGCGGAACGAAGCTCGTTTACGGCACGATCAACGTTCTGTTGCTTACGGCTACTGACTACCACTTTCGCTCCTTCCTGACCGAGACGTTCTGCGATGGCATAACCAATGCTGAAAAAAAAACGAAACACGAAAAAAAATGATAATGTTGGTTGTTTGAATAGCACCTTCATCATTACCCTTCAGTGGAGGCTGTTACGATGGCCACCTTTCCGGTAAGCCGTTTAGCTGCAATTCCTGATCCGCTGCAAAGTTTACGATCCATCGTCATGCGGATAGTTTGTGTGAGTGTTGCACTTCCAGCAATCGTCCGTAGCATATTGTCGCCAAATTCGGCACTCGGTAGGAGTGTGCACTTTGAACCTGGTTGGCGAGTGATAAGCGAACAAAACGCAAAGGTACGTAGGATGATAAGAATTTTACTGTCAATGATGTCGGGTGTGTTTCGGTTGTTGGATTTTATGGTGGTGGAATGATTGGCCAAATATTCAGAACTGCTGGCATGTTCTAATGCATTTCCTAAATATCCTTTATATGCAATACCTTGTCGCGAGTGATCGATTGATTGTATTTGTCTTCACAAAATTATACTGATTTATATTTCTACAAGATTTGTAGAGAAACTATGCGGGGTTTATGACGTTGCTGTTTGTAAACAAACCCACGGGCACAGTGGTTCGAACAGGGAACAAAACTATTTAATTGTTTATTAAATGCATAAGAAATTATTCTATACATTGATTAGAGGATTAAGGAATGTTTAGAAAAGGTAATAAAATACCGTTGCAACAATGCAATTGATGCAATTGTAAATGGTCCACTTTGGATGTTGCTTCGAGAAAGCGCTGTCAAGGTGTACTTCCAACATTCACAAATAGATGGCGCTACTACACTACACTGGCGGCATTGTGATAAAAACGTTAAAACGTGGGATCTACACATGCGGAGAGGAATTCGTTAAACGGAATAAGACTTGGAGAAGTATGAAATCAGACCTAGAGAGTAAAAGATTACCGATCGTACGATTTACTAACATCAATAGTGTATAGTGTAGCAAACCAAACAGATAGTAAAAAAGCGTAAAAAAGATGCTCATCGTTCAAATTGAGCTCTTATCTATCATCTCTTATACCGGCCATTTTCCTTTCCATGCACACGAGTTTGTTAAGGATATATTTGTGCGTGTTTCAAAATGATTGTTTGAGGAGTAATATTCGCCAAAAAGTAGTTCCAATCCAACAAACGCCCACAAAGGGGACACGTAAACTTTTTCGCACAATTCACTAAAAATGCCTTTCTAATTGTAATGCCTACGAGTAATTACCACCGGAAAGCAGCTTTGTTTGGTCTCGTGTCGCTCAATCAGCGCTGATGTTGTTCGCTAGCATTGAACCATTACGTTGTGAGATGCTCGGCATCAGATAATATTTTATGCAAACTTGTGAAACACTGCCACTTCATAGGGGTGGCGCCTATCACACGTGAATCACAAAATGGCAAAATAGATAGAGAAGAGATTGCATTGGATGGGAAATGTTGTTTTTCCTGAGACACAACCTATCAAGCAATACATCTTTTTTGTTAAATAATTCTGCCGACAGCGGGGTGTAGAAAATCAGACCCGAGAATCTCCAACGTCCTGCAGACATCCGGAACACACCAAGGGCGCAATTGCTTTATTGCTCTGTGTGGAGATGGAGATCACCAACGGGATACTTTGATAATGTTCTTCAAGACGGGATGACGCAACGAGACGTTCCCATATTGAGACAACACAATTCGACTTCATTAGGGTTTCAGGATTCGCCTGATCGAGTGGGAAAGATAAGCGCATCCTTACCAACAAACAATTTAATCCCGTCGTCGGCTTCGGCCGAGGATGTCTTCCGCTATGCTCGCTGACTGGCAATAAAGTCAATTTATTTAGTCTATTATAGGATGAACCTCCGGCACGTTCTCGTTCGCCCCTTCTTCAAAGGGACCTGGGAGTAACACAACACGCAAAACCTGCAATCGTGTCCAACGGGTGAGCAGCGGCAGCAGCAGTGTATAATTATTTCGACCCACGGTAATTGCTCCCTAGGTGGTGTTTTTATCCCGTGTCGGAGGGTTCAGAAATCAACACCGAAAGAAACGATTGAAGCTTCTGGTTTGCTGGACTACTGTTGCAACCCTCTTACAGCAGTTAACGCCAATGTAATTTGGTTTTAAGTCGTTCCAAATTAATTGTTAATCGTAGCGATACTGAGCGATACTGGACGCTAGAGTACTGGGATTCTATTGGTCCGTAGGGAACAGAGCTGCAAGTGATAATTTGAGAGGATGTCTGTGGTTTTTTTCAAGCGATCACTTACTTTTAGGACAATTTGATCTATTGGGTCTGGTTATTCGGACAAACCGGAGGTATCGTGAGAGTATCGGATAGAAGATTTATGGTATTCTTGATTCTGATCCTAAAGGTCGAAAGTTGTTTAATAGGAAAAGTTTTATTAACTATCTAGTAGAATGAAGATTGGCTCAAGTTTTGATGAATATCTTATAAAAGTAGGAGCTGAGAATAGCTAAATGTAAATGTGGTTTGAAATTCGTTATAGTCATCTAGAAAGTCGTAATTTTCAACTCGATAGACTAGTCCAAAAATCTAATCTAAAATTTCAACATTTTCCACTTGATGTTGGGCTATTGAACAATTTGAAAATGGTTTTATGACAACGTTCTTAAGCGATTAAAACATGTCGACTTCCCTTCAAACAGCTCTCGGTGGACACATTTTTAACTGTACCCTTTCTCAACACGGGAGCGGTCAAATGAACGACGTTTTTCGTGGAAAGTCCATTTACATCTGGCTTAATTTATTGGTGGTTTGTAATGTTCCGACTGTTCGCGTTCGTTTCCGCATGATAAAGATGATAAAATCTCTGATATTTGTGACATTTTTTTACGATACAGTTCCTTGTTGTGAAACATTTTGGACGTCAATTTTAAGGCTAAAACAGGGAACGAGGGGACACAAAGGGCGAACAACTAAATACATTTACGCTACTAGATAACTATCGGCCGTTTTTCCCCCTTTTGTAACGATTGGATTGGAAGCTGTGGCGTGAAGGATGTGTACCGTGTTATAAGGGGGAAAAAAACTGCGAGAATAAAAAAATGCAACCACACACACACACACACACGCACCAACTTCATTCCCATCCAGACAAGAACCCCACTTCGCGATGATAAACGGCCACAGGAAGAAAAACAAATCTGAGAAACAACGCCCGTCCGTCCCGGGGCCGGTAAGTGAAACCGATGAGTAAACATTTTAGCAACATTCGAGAAGAAAAGGTACACACAAAAGGAAAAGGGAACAAGAAGGAACGGATTTCCAAACCTGGGAGGAAGTTTTCGGTGCAGGAAGGCCAGTAGGTCGGAAGTACCCGGGGACAGTGGGGCATGAAGTATGTTTATGCGATTGTTCTGTTTACGCTCGTTGACATCCCGAGCCCCGGGGTGGCCGGGACAAAGTGCCTAGATTGTGCCCACGTGGCATCCCGGCGTGTGTGTGAATTGATTTCGGCGGAAACTCGAACCGCCCCGTGTTCCACGTCCACACACACTGAGTTTGGTCGATTGATTTTGATCTTTTAGAAACTGTTTGCACACGTATCGGTAAGAGCACAAGTAAGACATATCGGTAGATTCCTCAAGGAACGCCAGTCCGACCGTTTCAAGTTTCGAAAGATTAATGATCACCGAAGGTCGACAACGTCGAGGGTTCGATGAGGTGATTTACATGGGATGATGTGTTGTTGTGAGGTCGGTGGGAATAATGGGAAAAACTACAAGTTGAAGCGTGCTCCAGGAAGTTTGAGAATTACTGTATATGTCTAGATGTTGTAGAATCATTCAAACTTCTGTAATATTATGTATGCGATGCATACAAAGCATCCACAATTTAAGTCAGTTCCCTCCCAGAACTCTCACTTCAACTAAAAGAATGCTTATTAGACATCTACTATTAGAAATCTATGAGAGCAGACAGAGTAAATTACTGTGCACTAAGAGGATATGGACTCAAGAACTTAGTGTGTTCATTTATTAGTTGAATACCATCCAATCTGTGTGCCACTCCAAATGGGATACCATTTGACACTGTGCTATCTTATCATCATGTTTCACCAAAAGTCGAAAGACAGACAAAAACACTTTCTAAACCGTCTGTGTGTGATTCAGCCACTTTACGTGGCGTAACGGCCATTTTGTTATTTCACCAGACAACCAGCAGAACAAAGTTTTGTTCACAAAGAGATCATTCTATTGTGTGTTGAAAGTAAAACAAAATCGCTCCAAGTCACTTTGCTGAAGAACTTAGAATATTCCAATCTGAGCAACGTTCATTCAACCGGAGGAGTTGGAACATCCAAGAAGAAGCTACAATCCATGTAAAGACGTTCGAATGTGCCTGTTAAGGGATACAGTTTTTCCTTCCTTTTTAACCTCAAAGTAGATACGTAAACCCAAAAACTGGGAGCAAGAATTCTTCCAATGGGCATCGCGCCATCGCTTGGAAAACTTTGCCGCCATCATGGCGCCAGGGTTTATGTACAAATAGTTTTATTCTCGGCAATTCCGCCCGTGGATATTCTCCCATTTCCCCATTGGAGATTTTTTCCTTCACGGTACGCTTTATATCACACCAGAAGTCAGTGTGTAGTGGAAGAGGAGCTGGAGTCATTGGAGTCCAGAATAGAATAGCCTGGTAGCATCTTTTGCAACTTTTCCGCCTTTTGTTTCCGTTCCATGGCGTGGGGAGACTTGGGGACGTTTGGGATTGCCGACCCGGGATCTCGGATTGTTCCGAGCGATGCTCTGGTTGGGTAGCAACTCGGTAACGAATGGTTTCCTTAAAATTGTACGCTACAGGATAAGAGCAGTGACATAAGAATCTGATAGCAATGGACGATCGCAGAGTTTTCTGGAGGAATGGGTTTTTCTTTTATGGACGATGATAACTTTTGATCGTTGTGTATCCATGCATGACTAAGGAATGCATAAAATAAGCTGTAATGGCTATGGTTCTCGCTACCGTATTCAGATTCTGTGATTTATTACCGTAGTTTTATAACGACACACTCCCACTCAATGGTGGCTAGCGGGTGGGATTTATTTCACAAATCTTCCAAATTTGTTAAAGAGAAAAAAAATCTAATAGTGCAATTGTTAAATTTACTTTTATCTATTTCAAGTATAAGAAAATAGTGTTCGGCATTTGCGGGATTTTTTCCCAACTCCTCAAGCCTATTGATCGATTAGGTCCGGAACACCATAAAGCAAAGATTGTTTATGATAAGAGTATTCCAAACAACCATTAGCAAAGCGTGACAAATGGCGCAATGGAGTTGACTTCTTCCCAGCAGCATCCGACGCGTTTGTTACAATCGATATTAACATGTAGAAACGTTTTAGCTTTCAATAAAAACCTTCCGATAGTTTTGTCCGTGCTGTCCTTCACGTGGCATTGATTTGATGTACATTGTCCCGATAAGCACATGCAGCATCCGATCATTTTTCTTGCCAACTAAGCTCACGTGTACCATCCATTCGTCACACACCGGAAGAAGTGTGACCGTTCGCAACCGGCACCGGAACCGATGCGCTGAAAGACACCACCATCGCCCATCAATTTTTATTACCGTAACATCACAACAAAACCTTTCCATAGAGGACCTGCGGAAGAACCCTTAATGTACAGATTTGTTTTCATCGATGACAATCAACCCCCGGGTTCGATACGGTTCGAACGGATTTTCGTCACTTCCGGGTGGACGGAAAGTTTTCTTTTTTCTTCTTCAAGTCAAACTCCATTTCCTTCGATTGTTACTTCCCATGCGGATATACAGGAGTCGGAAGTGTACAGGCGAATCGAATCAAAATAATGCCATAAATAAAAACAAATCAATTCTATCGTGGGATGGTTGCAGTCACCCATACCGGACCATCGATTGCCACCATAACCACATGGCTTCGGTTAAGTCATGCATGGCTCAGGGTTTGTTGTGTGTAGATTTCTGATGTTTTTTTCCCAACGAGTTCCCAAACTGTGCCTAATGTTATGGTAGCAGATAGGTTTCGATTTGCAAAAGCGAGTATATTCCACTCGGAAGGGGGTGTAAGCAAGCAAAGTAAATCAACCGAATCACTACACGGGTGACAACATAATTTATACAAATGTGACGTTCAGATTGCAGGATGGTATCCGGAAATGCCATTAAGATTATCACTGCAAGATGTCTAGATATAGCCCCAAGACTTATTTTTATACAATTCTTTCGAGTTTTGTCAAAAACCTTCATATTCGTCTAATCGTTGTGGCTCAGAATTACTCAAAACAGCAAACTGAAGATGAGCTAACTCCATTCGGAAACATTAATTGAAGACACGAAACCAAACACGCTCGACACTTGTCTGGTTTCCATCGCTCCAGCGGCCAAGTGACAGTGATGTTTTCCTCCCAGAAACGTCCGTGTCACTTTTTCAAACACACACTCCCAAAAGGGTGGCTAGTTTTTCTACACCCAGCATATGAGCCAGAGCAGTTTTAACCCTCGTGCGCAATAAAAACCAAACGAACCGAGAGGGAACTTGGCACTTGACGGTGCAATTGATGCGTAACGCAAAAAGAAGATCCACGATTGTGAGGATAGGAAAGGGATGAGTCATCGCACAAATAGAGATTTATTATCCTTTGGAGAGAGAGAGTTTAAAGTTTGCATTATACGAAGATCGTTTGATGTGAAGTACTTTGGGACGATGGGAGGAGGCTTTTGGAACTGATCGTATACAATATAATATTTTACAACTTAACTTAAGGATGTTACACACTAAAATTTCTTTGGAAAGAACCTACAGTACATTCACACAATCCAGATTAATTTATGCAGCCACATTAATAAAAAAGCATCAATATATAAATGCTATCGAAATTCTAGGCAATAAACAGACCATCATTTCCGATAGTCCTCAACCCTAGGAAACGCGATGCGTTACCCTCATACATATTCATTTCATTTGCTACAAACCACTGCTCCACTTCATTGATGATGCCGATGATGAATGATAAAATTTCACGCCATCTTTTTATTCCGGCTCATCAAACGGATGACTCGACACGGTACGATCAGCCACAAGCGCGACTTCTAACTTCCATCCCGAAATGTACAACAATAAAAAACAGTAAGAAATTGATCTTTTTCATGACTCACACCGTTAATCCTTGATGGCCGCTTAGTAATTTTTAGCATCTCCAGAAGTTCGCCGTGGAGAATCATCCCAGAGTTAAAACGAACAGTCGATTTTCCAGGCATCATTAACTCGTAATTTAATGATTTTTTATGATTTCCATTCCGCATCGGATGGCTTAACGATTGTTTCACCCTCCACGGTCCAAGAGCTTCCCTGGCAGAACCGTCGATAATCCAGCGTTTCCGAAAGCCATCGCGTAAGTGAGTGGTAAAAAGGGGAAAAATTAATTGTCACCACCAAACTACCGCGACAGCATCGCCTCGCTTTGTGACACTGTGGACCGGAAGCGGACACAGGAAGTGTGCCGTGTGATAACAGTATGCGCCGAGGATGATGAGGATGGAATTGTATAATCTTTGTCAATAAAAAAATATACCCATTGCGAACTGAAAATTCAGCCGTTCCGTCTCCCAGGCAATGGGAACCATTTTCAAACACACACTCACATCTAATCAAGTGTTTACGGCACCACAAAACACTCCGAAGGAAAAGTAAAGTCGCTGAAGTGTCCTGGCAGAGATGTAGAGATATCAATTAAAATGTGTCTAGTGTAAACAATAACAAAAGTAGTTAAAAAAACGCTTCTATCTTGGCGGACGGATAAGTAAATATACCAAGGAAAGAGTTGCCAACTTTCACGATATCTCAACGCCCTAGACATGTTCTCCGTGAAGAATTCAACCAAGTGAAAAAGGCACCACGTCTGGACGGATTCACCGAACCACAACCAACCATAAATCAGCGATTCCAGGCAATGCCGTCATCGATCTTAGTAATATTTTTCGGCCTCGGTACCGGAAGCCGTCCATAATGCAAACGTTACTGAAAGCCGATTTTAGGAAGACGTTCGCATCCGGCATCCATTGGAGCGTATTTTGTTCTCGCTGCCCTTTTGTTGGAACATTGCCAGTTGCACGTGAGGCTGGGAGCAAGATCCTTTTGCCTATTCCAAGAACTCGCTGCAATAATGTTATTACAGTAATGCATTGCAATATTTTCCCCCGTTGTGTGGATTTGTTTGCATGGCGTGGAAAGTGATATTTATTTATCTTCTTCGCTTGCCAGGGTGTGCATGGAATGGAAGGGAGAGTAAAATAAGCGAAGAGGGACAAATCCCGTCCGGCCGTAATAGTCGGACAAATGTCACATTTTTCATAAAGCCATTCGTTCCCTTGCTCGGTTCTGCTGGAAAGGCAGCGAGTGGATTAACGTATTGAGTACGGAACCTTTGCAAAGTCATCGAGTGGCAAATCACCTGCACGTGACCGTTTATAGGGTGTCACCGGGGTTAATCTTGGATTGGTATTTCGAGTGTTTTGGGCGTTAAAATATGCAGCGAGCTCTCGAGTGCCCAAACGAATCTAATTAATCATGGTGAAGTGTGGGCAATAGTTGTAAGCTGGAAATGTTTTCTAAAAAGAGATGTATCGAACATATTTGAAGATGTGCAAACTTTAAACTAAATATCTCACTTCAAATTTGTAGGCTCTTTCCATTCTTTTGCATTTTATTCCCCCGGAACGTTAGTAGTTCCCGAATTCTATTTGTCTAATGTGTCTCTGTATCGCAGTCGATTCTGTAATAAATTGTAAACGAGGATAGACGAACGCATAAATGGAACCCGGGAACGATTAAATGGGATGCAATTATGAGTGCCATAACCTGTGCCCGGCACATGACGACATGAGGACAACCATCCGAAGCAGGAGAAGCACCATTTGGCTAAACTTCTTAAGGATCTTGTTCATTCCCAGTTTACGACTTATTTATGCGAATCAACGAAAGTGCAATAAAATGGCAAAAGGGGGAAATTTTGCATGAAAAACACCGGCACACATAGGGAGAGGAAGAGAGTGAGCTTAAAAATCGGCTGGAATTTAATCAAATTAATTGAAAACATTACCATTGCTCTCACGCGTTGCTAGAACCGAATGTGTACGGTCTCGTCGGAGTTTACACCAGTGGCCCCTGAAGTAGGGCCGAGGGCAGCTGTCATAATCGCCATCGTTCCCTGTACGGCGGATTTCGGCAACATTGGTTGTGGCGTGTGGGAAACGGATAATCGAATGGTTCATCTCCTACGATGACAAACGGGCAATTCGGCACAAAATGTGCAATTTTTATTCCCCGTGCTTACAAAACCGTGCTCGGTGCGCGGGTTTACTGGAGGTATCGAAGGGTTCTCCCGTTGCAGAGGCGCAACGATAAATCTCAGCTCGATTTCGGTCGGTTAAGTGAACTGAAGACAGCGGCAACAAAAGCGCACCGACGAGCTTGGTAGAACTTAATTCAATTAATCGTGATGGTAATGAAAATTTATGGACCAATTTGCCTGCACCGTCAATGCGTTACCGCCGGTTGCGTTCACTTTCTACGTGCGTGGAAAATTGCGCCGCTGGCGATGCGAATGAATTTATAGAATGAAAGTAGACGTATCCGCGCGTACCTCAATGGTGCTTTGGTCATGGTTGGTCATTTGGTAAAGGAGCTCGGGGCGGTTACCGGATATAAGGAGCTGTTCGGTAGAGATTTGGTAGGAGACTTGCTTTGCTCAAAGGGAATCTTTCACTCGAACGGATAATGATGCTATCGATTAGTGAAGGATCGAATTACTTTACCGAATACTGGTACAGTAATAAATCTTTATTAAAATACCCTTCTGGATAGAGTACCAGGTTGGGGTAGATCCTTGAGATCCGTTCTAGAAATTCGAATCTAAACTTGAAGAATTGATTATACAATTTTTGCCTGGATAAACCCATATCGTCCCAGTTCTCATATACGCCTTTGTAATATGGACTTTGTTCAAGAATATTCTTTGAAGGATTTTTGGTCTCGTTTGTGTGGAAGAACGATGATCTGTTATGATGAGGACCTTTACGTGCTTTAGAAGCACCAGTGTCCAGTGGGCTGATCAAATCATGCGAATAGCACCGGACATTTGAACCTGTAAAATCCTTCTAGGTCGTCGAAATGGACAGAAAAGGCGTAGTAGATCCAAATTGGAGTGGAGCGATGGAGTGAAAGGCACAGAAATTCGGAAACTTGTGTAATTTTCCTATGAGACTCGAACAAATATTGGGGTATGGATTAAGATTTGATCTAACCTCATAATTGAAGACAGGCTGAGCTTCTATAACTTTCAAAAATTTCCTATATATAGTAGAGCTTAATGGAGGTTTAGGAAGTTTGAGAGACTATTTTTAAATCATTCACTGATCAGATATTCACCATGCTGCCATATATTCTAAGTCTTATATAATAGCAATACATAAAGTTTCTAATTTCCTGTTCACTGTTTGCTAAATAAATTTTAGATGACTTTATCAAAGGTGGATCTCTAGAGTAATTGTTTTAGTAGATATGGACATTACTACAAATATTCTAAATTTACTCCAAATATAGCCAGCTCGGGTGTCATTTCATCATTTTTATACATCTAGTAATTAATAGTTCGGCATCAAGAGTACCTCGTCAAAGATCTGTACAGCAAATATAACAAAAAAAAACCATCCCAATTTGTTCTGCAAATGATCGCCAGAATTTGCAATGCTTGCAACAATGCGAAAAAGCTGTTAGAATAGCAGAATGATTGCCCAGAACTGCTGACAAGCTTATTACTGCGGACATTTGATTTTTTCTGTAACAAAAGCGTACGAACCGGAAATAAGATGGGATGGTATATTTTAGCTTACAAATCTGCAGTACTCCTCTACGGCTCCAAACTCGAGCGATCCCCAAATAAATGTATTCGGATATGGCGAATGGTAAAGGAAAGACGGATTTCTTCCTTTTCTCACCGTGGAAGTACGCTGAGCGGTCATTGAGGCTTCTTCTGTTAGGATTTTTCCCTTCTGCTGCTACCTTTTTTGTGTTCTTGGTCAACGTCAGCAGTATGGAGATGTACGGGTGGGACATTCTTCACCATGCTGGCGCCAGTTGGTCGGTCGATTGGTAGCGTTTGTAGTCATTTTTTTCTGTTTCTGCTTTGCACTGCGTCAATCTATTTCCAAGGATCTCGGGATGGGCGATGAACATAACCTGGGAAATAACACACAAACACTACGGTACGAATAGTCCATGTTTTTACATCCATCCAGCGTTGAAACGTGGGCCGCAGTATGTACTATTTAGTGCGAGAATAAAATGGCGGTTTGCGCAGAGACTTGGTGGCCCCAGATACGATGCCAAATTCTGTTATTCTTTCTGTACGGCTGGGATGGATGTTTCCGGCGGATGGAAAGAAACAACAATTCAATACAGAATGCGTCACATAGGCTTGGACACGCGAGGAACAGTGGTGGATTTCCCGAGCATGAGGGATATAAAATGGCGCCAGAAAGGCTGGAAAATAAGATCGGACCGTTTTGCAGTGCGTTTTTTTAGGCTGATGGGTACGTTGGTGGGGTTTTCCACGGGGAAAGAACCCGTAAAAAGAGCAACGTTCTATGTGCTGTATGGTTCCTTTTCAATTGTAATAATGTGTTAAACGTAATGGTAAGCGTATTGATTTTAAGTAGTAGATTTTAAATAGTAGTCGACAACAGCTCTGAGAGTGAAATTCCTGAATACGCTGGCTGTAGTTGAGGGTGTATTTCATTCTCGTTTAAGGATGGATCAATTGATTTTATTATGATAATTATATTTCTTTTCTGATTAAGCAAAAACTTTGACCTGAAGCACAAGACTCCATATAGCTTTCCATCTTCAATCTCGACGCCATTTTGTTTCACACAGAAAGGTGCTCTATTCGTCTCGATTATGTACTTTGTTTGTGCACCTGATCCTTCCCATCAGAGAGCAACACAAAAGCACATAAGAAAAGTTCGTTACTCATGCCGTTGAACCTCATCCATTCATTCTAACTTGCTGTGTGCGCACGTTAGATGTGTGGTGAGGGGATTTTATGGCACGGAAAATATCAAACAACCAGTAGCAAAACAGCATCGGTGGAAACCATCATCGGGGTTTTCCACTACTCCAACAATCAGAATCGGTAGCCGCCATAGGTGGGTGGATCCAGGAAGAAGAACTGCGCACTGGAACCGATTCCAGCATCTTCTGCGCGATTTTTCTTTCACGGACCAAAAGTCTTCCTATTACATGCGACCATTGGGTGGGGCTGAGTATCAAATGCTGTCTAGAGATGCTAAAATTGTGTAAAAATATCCTTCTTCTTAGCTCGTCGTCGCTTTACATTATGCTTTATTATTTCATGATTTATGTTAATTTGATCTAATATTGTTTATTGAATTGTTCTCAACATTCCGAAAACTTGGCTAATTTAATTCACATATTTGTGTAAAAATTTGGTTACAAATCAAACTTGATAGGAATGGATCTCTTTAAAACATCTACTTATATATTGCAGCTTAATTTTCTTTTCTTTGCGACCAGTCAATGCTTTTTATAGTGAAGGTCTATAAAGGTTTTTATAGTGAAGGACATGTGAGTGGTTGTATTGTACTATTACATGATTATTTTATGAATTATCCTTCTCCTTTTCGTTCACGCAGAATTTAAGTAAATGTTGAAAGTTAGATTAATTCATGCTACCGAAACCATTTTGATTCGAGTTCTGTGCAATTTTTTTGAATATAATTATCTTCTATCAGTTGTTTCTGTGCTGATTTACGGGAAAACCACGAGGAAAAAATGGAATTGTATCTAAATGAACATACAACAGGCCAACGGAAAACTTCGTTAAATTATGAATTTGACAGCTTCGTTAAAATGCCCTTCGCTCGAAGTTGGCGCTGCGGCAACCCTGACTTTGACAGTTTCGTTCAAAATAGGGGTGGTTTTTAATAGTTTCGTTAAGAATTATTGATTGTGACATTTGTTTCGTTCAACGAAAACAGCGCTTTGGTTGTGGGAAACTGAGGCAAATTTGTTCATTAAAACTTTATTTAGAATAGTGCATAGTGCCGTAATCTTCAACAGTGTAGTTTGAAGCGATTGTAACAATCATAGGAAGATGAGTTAGTGCCACAACATTTCGAACGAATGTAGTTCTACTATGCAATGTCTCTGCATGGCGTTCACTGAGCGCTGCCTGTGCCTTACGGGATACTCCCAAAAGTTTTCCATAAATTTCCGTGTGAAAAACATCCGCAACCGTTTCAATCAGGTACGTGCGAATCATTAAATCATGATTAAGTGTGTGGGTGCTGTTATCCAGATGGGTTGCAGGTGATAAGTGCGAAAAATTAAGCCCTGCGTCTGCATCTGGTGCCGTGTTTTCCGATTGTGACTGTTCGCCCTCCCCTCCTTTGTAGTGGTGCGATATGAAAAAAACCTACATTGCACAAATCGTGCGTACTCCAGCTTGGCAAAAAAGGTGCAAAACGTTTTCCCCAAGATAAGGCTGTGAGGCATAGCTATCGTGGCAATGGCATGGAATTTGTGGGCAGACGGTTGCGTGTTGTCATTCTGGAAGAACACACATGAACCAGCGCGAAGAAGATTAAAGTAAACAAAAATATATTAATAATAATAGATCCGAGACATGCAAGCGTCGTCACCGCGCTTAGGCGAATGAGGCTGTTAACATTTTTTTACCATGAATTTTAGCTTACAAATCGCAGGGATGTTTTAATTACATTATCCTACGTTTAACAGGCATTGAATCATTGGAACTTATGCTGGGCAAGAGGTGGCCAATCACCACCAATGTTTATCGGATGAAAAAGCGGATGTATCGGATATGATTCATGAAGCATCGTCGGACGACAACGATTTCCTGGAAAGCAAAGAGCGGCGGGATGGAATGGTGTAGCAAACAAATACTCATTTCTCAACGATAACCAGCAGACACTGGTAACTGGAACCAAGGCCTCTGTACACAGAGGCACTGATAACGGAATGCATCAACAGTCCGCTGCGACCATAGCTGTAGAAGGAACAAATTTCCTGGTCTAGCATAAAAAAGCATGAAAATACGCTTACCCTTTCTAGGCGAGGTTTTTTTTGTGTGTGTCTTTTTCTTGTTGCTCGAAAAACTTTACCTCAAATGCACGATCATCATCGGAGCCGTATTCCATTAGTACACGAGCGTAATTTCTCGGTACTATGCGCTGGTAATATTCGTGGACCATGCCAGTCCATAGCGTATACCTTTGCCGCTGCTTGAATGAGCGGATAGCACGGTTTATTTTTCGTGTTCTAAAATTAACCGCATATGAAATCATCATGCGTTATTTTTGGTTCTCGGTATACTACCAGCACCGAATGCTGGCTAAGCTTGAGTTACCACCAGTCCCCCCTTACCCTCCTTTACACCTTGCCCTATGGCAGATGGGCAGGTCGAAGGGTGAAATGGATTGAGAGAAGAATTCACCCTTCAACTATCCGGTGTTCATCTGGCGAATGTACGGAAATTGTCTGTGTGCGTTTTTTTCTATATTTACAACCGATCAATGTTTCTCATGGGAAATTGATCATGCGAAGAGAAAGAGCAAAAGGGCGCTGCGAACTACTACGCTCAGATCCCCGTGGAAATGCTCCCCGTCCAAGATCGTTGAATGGGGCTGTCAATCAGTGAACCCACGGGAGGAACTTTGTGGTTCTATATAGAGGAAACTCGGATCACTTCATGACACAAGACTTTTGACCTCGCCGAAATCAGTCTGTTTCGGCTGATGAAATGATTAGACTAATTGGAACGGAATTTGGAAAGATTACGGCTACTGTTGATGGAAGAGCACACCAGGCATCTAATCGTCCAAGAGTCGTTGATTGATCCCTAAAAAGTCATCCCATCGTAACGGGTTTGTAATGTTCGTCTGCCACTAAATCGTATAATCATTCGATTCAGCTATAGTAATATGACTGATTTTAAAGATTACGTCGTCAAATGATTTGATTGGCGCCTTTTAACCCATTCCGCTTCATTGACCGTTTAGACGGCGGACTCCATCCTCGGTGCGTGCAGCTCCATGCAGGTGCTAAGGGACTGTTTGATGGATGAATAGGAACACAAAACGCTTGGCGGCACATGCATCCCCGGTTCCATCCTCTGTTGATAGCAATCATGAGAGATGTTGGTATGAGGCATCCCGTTCCATATGGTTGCGCACCCAGCCGGGATTGCTGAGTGTCGGTGCAGCAGCGTTCGGTCGATTACCGGTTATCAGAAATCATCGCCGATGGCCCAATGCATTTTGTGCATGTGGAAGGGGAAGATCGCTACCGCGAGATATACCGGTTTGCCTTGAGGCGTCGCGGGACGATGCCGAGATTGAACGGTGAACTACATTCGGTCATTCGAATCTCGGATCTCTCGAGCTGGATGTCTGGGATAGTGCGGACCGAAGAAGAAGAAGAAGAAGATGTTGCATGTTATGAATGGCACGTTTTGTGAGGTAGTTCAAGACTGCACCCATCGGTCGTCCAATGCAACGAGACAGTAGCTACTATCCCGAAAGGGGAAACTCACATCTTGCAATTGCACTTGCACTTGTTCGCGCTACATTGCACCACGATTCAAAGTGGAGCACTTTTGGAGTGTGTATTGGCCAACGGGTATTGGAGAGATCGATTGGCAAGCGTGTGTGTATGGTGTAAGGCACCCGAGACACCCACTTGCAGCGTTGATGGCGTCGGCCCCTGACGGTGCTGATATCATTGCTGAACTATTTTTACTAAGTCTCCACAGTCGGTATTCATATGCTCCGCTCGTGTGGCAAAGTTCGTCTCCTTCTCTAGCTCCGCGTAGTGTTTGGAAGGTTTAACGCGTTGCTTTTAAAATTTGCCTTTACAGCAAGCGTAGATGAAAACCTAGCTGCTGCCGTTGTTCGAGTGTTTCACCTTGCTTTATTCCGACGCCTTCGCGCACACATGACGCCCAATCGGCCATAGCACCCATTCCACCGGGGGCGGACGATTGGTTTTTCGAACTCTCCGGTGTAGCCAGGCAACTTGTAGCCAACCTGAAAGGAAGCAAATCCTACGCATTAGCGCGCAATCCGCTCGGCTAATCTGGCGAAGGGGGCGGCATAAAGATGCTGAATGAATGAATCGATCGTAGTGGAGGATTGTTCAAAATGTCACCTCCACTGGATATTAGAACAGTTGGTTTGAAACGAGCGGAAATGGGGCTTACACTGAATCCAGTTATTCATCATTCTCCAGCTCAGCAGAGGTTTTTATGAATGAAACCTGTCCACAAGGCATGTTGGGCAAAAATCTTGCGTTGGGAATATAATTCATTTAAAGTACACTTCCTTTGGTCAATCCTTAATAAATCTAGCACGAAGCTCAAATATCGTTCACGCACCAAACAGATGATTGGAAGCCGTACGCGTTCACTGGTGACATTCTTTCGCGGAGAAAATGCACCCTCGCTGTGGATGCCGTTTGGGACACTAGGAAAAATTGTGACATGGAATGCATTGCATGGGAGCGTGCTTTCCCCGGGAGAAAGCAGAAACAAAATCAGCCCCACAAGTGCTCTCCGTACGTCAATCTGGCGCGGATATCGAATGGAGAGTCCAACAATCACAACACCGTCCATGGTCGTCACCCATTTTTGGCAAGTAACGGTGCGAAGTATGTGCAAGTGTGTAACTTAGAGCAAGCAAACGGGTTCTTCCAGCTGCATTCCAACACTCGGTACTACGCTTATCACTGGCACATTATACGTGTTCTCTAGTGGTCTCATAGATAAGTACGCACCTGTCCGCTTATGCATTTATTTCATGACAGTTGGAAATGTTTCTATTTCCTTCTGCTGTGCTAATATATCCTAAAAAGTTTCTTAAAGCGTCCTACGGCCCCCACGCCGATGGAGTGCGAATAAAAACAATTACCTGTCATCAGCATTTGTCTGTTTTTGCCATCAACACTTGTTTGGTTGGGTTTAGTGGCGGGGACTTGTGTCGGGGGACTTGGCGAACATCGCCAAGCCTGCATCGGTCGCTACTCCTCCACCCAAGCGCGATCATCTACAAAACACGATCGGTTGCAGTCGGCTTTCGGCACGAAAAATCACGATCACGTCACCGTTCGGCTCGGGTGGAGTTCCGTTCGGGTACGACCGTGGCTGTTGGTTCAATTTGAACGATCACGTTGCCGGAACCGGTACCTTCTCGCGGTTAGTTTCGCGTTGCGTGTTGATTTCCTACACCCTGTTTCGGTGCCCTAGCGCGCTGCGTACACACACGTGGTGGTGGTGTGCAAAGAATTGTGTATGCGCGCGCGCGCCAACACACATTCGCTCATTTGCCAGCCTGTTCTCCTGTGTTTTTTTAAAGTGTGGATCTTGCTTTTTTAGGTAAGAGTGTGCATACGATCAAAAGTTTGGTGTTGATCACTATGTGTGTGAAAACGTCATTACGAAGCATTTTAATGAAGTGATTTCGAATGTGATCAAAGCATTGCATGAGTCGTCCTTCTTGTGGGAAAGGTTAATGCAAAGATGTTACACTGCAATGCTAGGGGTACTAGCGAAACGTGGCATCCTTGGAAGTTAAAATAATGCGAAGAAAACTTGGGGATATACAGTGCGAATGGATAGAAGTGTGTGTATTTTAAGGTGTTAATTATATTAGGAAACGAAAACAGCTGGAAACTATATCTGGTGATCCAAAGTCGATATTTTTCAGTAATGTGTCTTTTTCCTTCCTTACTGTTCTTGAGTTTTTTTTCGCAAAGAAAAGCTTCTCCAATTTAGAATCTTGAAAATTGCACCCTTCTCTACCAGTCATATCCAATTAATTTGGTAAATGATGCGGTTTAATTCAATTACCAAGTCGTCTTATGAGTGCTCAGGATCCCGTATACGTTCACCACGAAGAAGTTAATCCATGCTCAGTTTCTGTTTGAATCCGTGGCCGTTTTTCTTTGTAGTGGTATTTGTTTTGAAGCAGTGAATAAGTTTTGATACTACCGTCTGGAGGATTGAATACATCCGGTGTGTAAAGTTTAGTTGAAAAAAAATTAAGCATCGATTTTTTCGTTCCAATTTAGCAAAAAAAAAAAAAAAATAAACGACGTCGCACCGACAAGGGCAAACGTGTATAAGTGAACATCGGTCACTTCGAGTGTGTGGCGCAACATCGGATACAGTGTATTTATAACATAAAAATCCCCGTCTGCGGAGCAGTGAGTGTTTTTCAAAACATAATTTTGCGCCCACAACTTCACCGCATCCAGCCCTCCTACCAGTTACTCCTACTTATCAAAGTGGGGTGGAAGCAATTGTCTAGCAGAGTAGCAACCACCAGCGGCGGCTGATCGAAATAACCTCGAAAGATCGCGCACCGGTAAAACGACGGTTCACGTCCCACTCGAGGAGCAGCATCCTTGTAAGTAGTGTGTTGCTTTTGACCTCTCCTACTACTGGCAGGTTAGGGCTTTACTACTAGGGCAATGTATTTCGTTTCATCGTCATCTATTTTATTTTGCCTCCGATCGTATTGACGCCTACGCGTATAATTTCTGGGAGTTTTGCCACTTTTACGATCGGCTAGAGTACGTGTTGGGGGAAAAAGGCGATCCGTTACGATCCGTGCCGTTTTGCATGGGTGTTGGATTGGTTCTCCTACGTGGACCTGCCCGTGAAGCGGTTAATTGGATAATGTGGAGGCTGTAACGGTGAAGGTTATGGTGAGAAACACACCGACCGTATGTCCGTGTATTGCAGCTACTGCATTTACTGTGCAGTGGCGGCTGTATACTTGGACAATCAGTGTGAGAACAGCTCGTTTGCAGGAGATACCACGAATAGCCTTAGGTGATGATTCGCGATCATTTGCCAAATCGATCGGTTTCACCACGTTGCACGAAAGATTTATCTTTAGCCATGACGACTTAACGAGCATCAGGAAAATCAAACGATGGGTCTTTTAAAACGTTGTTTCTCAGAAAGCCGAATGAATCATACACGAAATTCGCGTGAATAATCATATCTGCGCTTACCTTCAAGTGGACCTGCAATTGCGATGCCACGTCACGCGTGTTAAGAAACTCACCACTACCACGGCTCTTGCCATGGTATCTGCTGACGATCATAAAGACCCTTCATGGTGGTTTTCGTCGCATCCGGCTAACCAGTTTTGTATGCCAGAAATCAACCCTCACTCTCTCGCCTCCACTGGTGGTAGTGATTTCGCGATCGCAGGTGTATGGTTTTGTTTTGTTTGTCTCCTTTTCGATGCTTTTTTTCATGTTACTCATGTACGATGTGTTTTCGCTCGTTCGAAGCATAAAGCAAGCCCCTATTGCGTCCTTCGACCATTCGCGATTACGTCAGGAAGATTTTTATCTTTCCTTTTTTTTCCTGTGCGTTTCATTTGGAGTTGTCGCACGAGAGGGCATTCTTCGCGAAATACCCTACCGGCCGAGATTCAAGATTGGCCGGCATAGCCAGCTGTCAACTTTCTTTGATATTTATTTTTCCCACTTTTATTTCCATCTCAATTGCTTAATAAATGAGAATTTATATGCGACTCATGTAGGAAATCCCAAGTGAGGCAACCTGGAATCGTGCCTAACCTGTTTTTACTTTTACCGACATTCGGATGCTTTCAACATTCTGTCCACCGCGACGGTGTTGTCAGTATCAAAAAAAAACCACAACGTTTGGTGGAACAAAATTTTGAAGAAATCGCATTTCTCGGGCGGGCTGGATATTTTTTTCTCCTTCGTTCGCGCGCAACTCACCGTGGCTTAAGTTATAAATAGTTTTCGATCGCGTTCGAACCCAACCACCGAGTGTGGTCATTCCGTATCTGAATGTTCTCTTTTTCTGTGTTGCGTCCTGTTTTTCTTTTTCCTGTGTGTGTGTGTGATCGAACAGCATTCGGCAAACATCTGGACCCGAATCCAGGTTTAAGTCAAAATTGTATTGCTAAAGAGCGAGATATATGATTCGGAAATAAGGGCAAAAGAAACTGTCAGATACATAAAAAATCTGACAGGTGGAGTGGATGAATTGCATCACGATCACTGTTTGAACCGGAACCGGATTTAGACAAGAAATGCATTCGACGATCGTGGTGGACGAAGATGTATCCGGATCTCTGCGACCGAAAGTCAGCAGTGTAGGATTTCCGTTGTCAGCAATGTGCACTTTTCCTTTATACTTGGTCACAGCCACACGTGTTAAGAGTACAGTAGCAATGTTTTATATTTAGAACTACGTCTTCAGAGTCATCAGTAACGTGTTTCTTATGGGCGGGATATTGCAAACACTAATGTACTGACGGCATCCAATGTAGATATCAAGTAAAAAGGTGGTAGTTAGTCCGACGAATACTCCAAGTCACAACTTCAAAGAGGGACTTTGTGTAGCTCTTTAATGTTTGTCTATCTCAGACATCGGGTTTATCGCACCTGTAACCGTCTCTTATCGCAGTGTTTAAAGGGACTCGAATCGAAACCGCTAACACAGCGAGACCAGTTTATCAGCATAACAGGTTGCTCACCTGTTCTTATCTTGAAAGTTAACCACCAAGACACTAATACTCCTAGCGCGAACACACGCCCAGTCGGTGGAAACATCAACGAAACTGTTACTTTGCCTTTGTGGTGGCGTCAAATATCAATAAAGAAGAGCTGATGCTTTTCATCTTCTAGCAGCGAGCTTCAGATACAAGCTGTGTATCACTTACTCAGCAGATTGGTTCATCAGGAATAAACGAATGGCGTCGTGGTGAGGCAATTAGCTCTCATTGTCATACCACCGCGATCGTGCGCGGGTGACTCTAAGGTCCCATCGAGACAACAACACACAACCCCGAAAACAGCATCTCGCGCATCCGACAGCGTTCCGACTACTACCAATTGACTCTATAACGGATATATCGGATATATTACCTCATCGTTCTCGTACCCAACGCAACTCGGATAACTCGGAGAGATCTCTCGCGGTCTGAGCTCTCCGCTAATTGGAAAGGTTAATTTTGCTCGTCGACTTCTCGTTGGAGGCATTCGCATCGCTACTTCAGCCTCCCAATCATGACGTCAGTTTTTGTTCGCCCATACACGGCCACGGTGTGTTGTCCTTGTTGAAGCGAGTTTTTTTTATTGTTTTGTTTAATGCAGGAAATGGCACCAATACAAACAGCCGCTGTTGGCCAAACGATGTTGTCCAAAAATGGGCCATCTTTAAGCGCGATTGTGAGAGTGTGTAGTTTTGTTCAAACTTCCGCACCAACCGAATTGCCAATGCTACGTTTATTGGTATTCAATCATTCGCTTATTCGGTTATGCACGGAAGCCATTTATGGAAGCCTCCTTCCTTGGTGGCGTGGTGTCTGTTGCTCCCCCCCCCCCCCCCCCTGCGTATACCGTTCGTGTGTGCAGAATAGCTAAAATATTCTCAAACCATTTGCGCTGCTGGTATGGGGGACACCAAAAAGGTGGTCTAAATCGTTGTCTTGAATGCTAGACGGCTTTGGTGCCGTCCGGCGTGGCGTCTCGTAGGGGTTGGGCGAAGATCTGTTAGAATAATAAACATAACCTAAATTTATCTCGTAACGTCAGCTTAACGAATGGACGGACAATGGCAGAATACGGGGGCTGGAGCTGGAAAACAGCAGCAGCACCAGCAGCAGCGGCAGCATAAAACAGTCAACCGCGAATGCTTCATCATTTGCATCGAATGCTGAATCTCGAACCATTCGAACCATACGTCCATTGTGTTTGATTTCTCTCCACGGTTGAGCACGTCTAAGATCTTGCCAAGCCAAATCGGGAAGGTGTAAACATACGTGTGCCCTTCCCATGCCCGTCTCCACTAAATACTTGGTAGCACTGTAGCGTGAAGGGAGTAGCTCCGTTTTGGGGGTGGTTGGAAGATGTTTGCAAATATGGGTCCCGTAACCGAGGGAAGATTTAGGTGCCGTATGGTTTTGTTTTGTTTATACGCCTTTTAAAATAAACACTCGAGTGCGTTAATTAAATTATGAGCTGAAGTTATTCGTTGGAAACCAGCGAAATTGATAGTTGAAAAAAATTGGGAGAGGTCACCAAGTCGATAACTTCAGACTAGCGAAATGCACCTTTCGGTTGGCACTCCACA
Source organism: Anopheles minimus (assembly GCA_000349025.1). Taxonomy (NCBI): domain Eukaryota; kingdom Metazoa; phylum Arthropoda; class Insecta; order Diptera; family Culicidae; genus Anopheles; species Anopheles minimus. The sequence continues at coordinate 2,294,780 of KB663721.1, forward strand.
CCAAGCCTTAAGCTTAAGAAATGTTTAGTGAATATTTTACGACTAGTCTGGCGCCCAACTTCAACGTATTGGAAGCTCCAAGCAATGTTGTCTATATAAGGCAGTACTCGGACGTACGTCAAGCTCGCTCTCTGGAGGTTCTCTACCGAAACACTTACACCACCGGTTCGAGTCCGTCCGACTGGGTTGCAAGCGCACTAATCGATTGATCTAATGGGGCCGTCTCAATTGGCGTTGGTGTGCAACAGTGCAATGGGAGAGTGGCCCCCAATGCTACTGATTTGCTGAAGTATCCACAAACAAACGCACACCGTGAGTGGTCGTGAATACTTAATTTATGATCGTGTTCGCATACGCGGGTTGATTGGTGAACGAATGGACTTTGGCGCTTGGAAAAGTCGCAGGAAATTGTTAAGGAGATTGCGCAAGAATTTCTACGCAACCCGAACGCAAGAGCATCCTTCTTTTTGTGGATGTATTTTTGTACATTTCCCCGGATGTCTATGTGTGTAGGTTTGCTTGAGTTTCCCGCATCGTGCTTTGCAGAGTCAGCGGGGCACGCGCTCAGGTTTCGAATTCTTCGAGTTTGTTGCATCCAAGGGTATGGGAAGGCAGAGGGAAGTGTGTGCCTTGGCCCCTATGTGCAATGCATGCATTTTTGTGTGCCGTTTGTTTACAGAATGCTCCGACTCCATCAAACGTCTCGGCTAGGGTGAGTAGCGCATTTTTTTTCCGTGGCGTTGCCTTCCGTTGTGTCGTTAGCGTGTGCGCGTCATCAGTTTGTTGAGGTGTTGTTGATACGTTCGTCTGTTTGCGCCTGTTGTGGATAAACGACGATGGATGTGTGTTAAAACGGGGTGGGAGTTTGTTTAGCTTATTTGTTGGAAGTTCTCTACCACGGCATTCTCCAAGGGATGGGAGTTGCGCTGCGAAACTCCACGAAGTTGTAGCAACTTCTTTAGGTAACAAGCGTTTAGGTTGTATCGTGCGGGAAGTGTTTTGTTATCTTTCTTTTAAAGCAAAATTCCTTCAACACGGTTTCGATGGAATACTCTTTGAGGCTAACAGTACGATTCCAAGCTGGTAAGCAGATAAGACTTTGATTCTCCATTTTGTGAACCTTTGATATGAACCACGGCACGATATAAACCCCCTTTGATTGATGTGCGGCTTTCGTGCGTGTGTTTGCGGATCGGTTAATGCCATTCGAGCGTAGGGTCGTCTACCATCAATCTTGACGTATAGTAGTACACTGACATCGTCGCAGTTGCTGACCATGGCGGAGTGGTGTCACGCTTGGCACAGAATTAGATTCACCAGTTTATACTGGTAGTCACTTCAAACACATCCCAATACCTGTACATCTGACCCTGGACCTCCTCGATGCCTTCCTGGTTGCTTGTTACAGCCACGTACCTTACCCCGGCTTTATGATCTTAACGGCAGCCAGGACTTAACGAATGGCGCAATATTTGTGCTGACTGTGCATACTAAAAATAAGCACCGTGCGCACACCGGACCATATCGTTCCTCACACACCAAACGCAGTAGAGTGGCGTATACATTTCGCACCACGTTAGCAACTCTACGTTCTGACGTATAGGGGACGTTTCTTCTTCTGCGGGTTTTGGGTTGCTTCTTGGCAAGTTTTCTTGTCGCCCTGGGTTCGACACAATATCGACAACTGAAGAGAAGAGGATAAGTAGACGAAAAAAGTAGTGCCCCTTGATGAGGTTCTCCGTGTCCTCGCGAATAACTCCAATAAATGGATGTCTCATGCTAATTTGATGAGAAACGGAAGCGAAAAGTAACGAATGACATTTATTGCAGAAATGCATAGTTATGATTTATATGTTAATGTTGAGTTTTGGCATAAAGAAAAGCACATAAATCATGGTCAGATTGTTTCAGTGTTCTACTAATCGTTTTATATTTACTGGTTGTATTGAAACTCAATTTTTTATCTGAAGGTGGCATTTGATATGGTTTTATGATTTACAGAACCAAATGTGCTTGTATTTAAGATAACTCCACCAAAACAAAAAAAAGAAGGGAAACTCGAGCACAGTTAATCTGAGCACCATATGTGCGAACAACAAGCAATCTATCAACGTTGGAAGGGGCGTTCAAGTTAAGATCTTCTCATTTTTAACCAAACAGATCGTAATTTTTCGGATTATGTTCAATTCGTGGTTGATTTGCTTCCGCACGGTCTACGTTATATCCTGGGGGTGTACAAGCGGCCCAAAACCAGCTTGATGACCAAATCGTGCACGAACATGCATCTTAATCCTACGCGCCCGAAACCCCTCGATGGAGCAAACTTCTCACGACGAATTACGATCGTTTTGCAATGTAACTGTTTTCATTCGGATGGAGAGATGTGCTTCTCTCGCTTTGGCCTAGAGAGACCAGCGTGTCACCCGCTTGCTGGGTAGGTGGAAGGTATGTCGCATTATAAGTAGCGGCACAGCAACTTTGAAACAGGAGACACTCGGTTTGTTTGGTAGGAGGAAGAAGTGTCACTCGACTGCTACGAAAATACCGTATGCGTGATGTTGCAATCGGTCGCGTGTGTCGGTTGGAGATGGACACAGTTTCTTCGTTTCTCTTCTGCTATCTCATAACAACGTCGATCTATATCGATCGGATGTGATCAATGCAGTGATCAATCGCCCTAGAAAGGTGTTTTTAGATGTGTTCCTATTTACATACTCCCAAAATCTCCGTTCAGGAAGGCTGAAAAGAAAGTAAAAGCTAAAGAAAGCGTAGGCGTTTATGTTTGTGTCGTCTTCAAACACGGCGGGTGTCGCGCGATCTCCAAGACGCTGGGGCGTAATTTACGATCGAAAGCTATCTTGTCGTTTTGGTTTGTTTTCCATATTCATAGGGCGCCTAAAAAGAAATGACACACCATTCGAGGGATCATAGGAAATTCTTGTTTGAATATTGAATGTCTCACCTCCTTAGACATACAACGACACAAATGACACGTATTATAAATTCGATCTAATCCGACGGTGCTGAGGCACCACACCTTTTTTTCATATTTTCAATCACGATCTAGAGTAAACAATTCATTTACAATGCCAAAAGAATCGGAAATTTGTGTGGCTTCGGCGCACTTTCGACGTATAAAACTTCTCCTCAAATAAAGGCAGGGAATGAATATGAATGATTTGGCAATCGTCTAAAGGGTGTGACACAAAACTCACAGCCGACTCGGTCGGTCACCCAACCTCTCCTGTCTGCCCTTTTTAAAGTGTGTGTTCCACTTAATGATGTGTGCAACTGACAGATGAATCACTTACGGGCGTCTCGAAGACGCCGTCAAATACGCGGAATAGCGCACTGTGTCACGATCGACAAGAACTGGTGCCAAAAGAGACGCGAGTTTTTATGCTTTTTTTCTGTTCAACGTGGCCCTAATTGCCTGCGAGGAGATCCTCGTATTGACGTAGCATTACGATTCACGAGACAACAACGGATCCTCAGAGGCCTCGGGCAATCTACAATGAGAGGAAGTTTGTTTGTGTGTTTGGCTGCCTCACCTTTGCATATGTTACGACGATCCTCGCCCGAAGTAGCGTGGCAATCCTCGTGATGATGACAAATCCCTTTTGCACAGACACACAGCTGTTATTGGTGCATTGGGCGACGCGGCAGTCTTATAATTATCCTTCACCCGTTCGAGACATCGTCGGTTGGTCAGACATGGGTGTTTAGTCATCGTTTGTAAAGGTGGATGTAATCTTGGGACTTTGCCTGTTCGAATCCGTGCTCGCACGTACGCAGATGGTTTGGTTGGCGGTTGGTAACGCCAATTCCGAGTTGTTGCTACGTAATGACCCACATCGTTAAATGTCCTCTCATTGTGATAAGTATGTTGGAATTCCCTCACGTACAGATGGGAGGTGGGCGTTCGTGTGTCTATCTGTTTCTTTGTTGTTGGTATCATTTTGACGATTACTGCAATGTATACACCTATCACAGAGGTTCTCATCAAGTTTACACCAATACCAAATGTGCTATGCATAGCCACAATTACTTATAAGTAGTCAATAAAATTGTTAAGATTCATTAGGATTTTGATGATCGAGACTTTAGAACTTCATACCACAAGACCGTTCCAAAGTTCCTTCGGAACAAGTCACGGAAGTCAGAAACGTCAAATCCAAGATCTCTCAAGGTTGCAGTACCATAGAAGTAGAAGAAATGACCTAAAATGACTTATGGAAGATAGATAGATGGCTACTGATGTAAGGAACTGTGGAATTTGGTATTAGAATGGTATAATATCTCATAGCTTCGCAATTCCAGCTTCAAATTCAAAGATTTCGCATGGTTTAAATTAAAAGTTGCACGTATGAAGTTTCTCAAAGAGAGGCCATTCATTCGTCTTCCGTCACGAGAAGTGGAGAGTGAGCCGACGATAACATCAGTATTCGAATCGAATGAAACGGGCAAAAAAGAAACACAGGAGTGTCAAACCTTATTCATCATTTCTAAAGATTTTTTTTTTCTTCTGAAAAAAATATTAACTACATTACAAGGTGCATTGAAAAAATCATTTCAACACAAGTTTTGAATACTAGGAATGCTTCAGTAAAGTGAACAACACAACCTTTTTAACAAAAACACGCGTTTGGAATGCAGTTGAGAGGCATCTGAATGGTATGCAGAACCACTTAACACCCGACCGAGTGCAACTGCAATAGCGAATGCAATCTTGGGGTTAGGAAAACAGTTTTTGCCTTTCTTTTGCATCTCCGCGCCTGTAACATTGTGGAGTGCTTGGTATTTTTGCCTTTTATTTTTCCGCACTTTGCTGTGAATGGCGTTAATTCGTCGTTTTTGTAGAGGAAAAGTTCATTCCAAACGAGGCGCGAATAGAGGCACTTTCACTCTCCTGCTGGATCGTGCGTCAAACGCGTTACGCTGAGAATAGATTTTCCGCACTGCACTTCGATGCATTCCGGTTTGTAGATTATGTGTTTATTGGTAACCATACTGTGCCATGCAACTTTTCTAGAGGTGGACCACTGAACATAAACCACGGCGCGGTGGTGTTGTAGGCGTTTCGAGCATGTTTTACTCATTTTCACATACAATGTCGCAATACGGTTATTGAGGTTAATATGCTTTCCACCGTGCGTTCGTGTGATTGATGGACTGTATTACTCCAACTGTATTGCTGTGGAAGCGGTAGTCTGCGTCTGGTTCTATTGACTTGCAGCAAATTTGTTTAAAGATATCTTCCTAACTGATTCACATTTCAAGGAAGTTATTTTTGCAGCTCATCGATACATCGTTCAATCATACTGACTCTGTTAGCGTAAACACTTACTGTTGATTTTATTGGTAAAATATACAAACAGATAATACAGCTGACACATATGAGTGTGATTCAAAACGTCTTAATAAAATACACTATTGTCATGAGTTACGAAGAGTCGAGATAAATTCATTGGTAAAATCATTCGTAGCGTACCACTGCAAGCATCAATGATTTCCAACGTTTCAGTCCATTTGTTTTTTATTTATTTCGCAAAGGATTGAAACAAGGCGTGTCAAGCTGTCAAACTGTAGAAGAAAAAACACAAATGTACATGCAAATGAAATACTTTGTTAAACTCATTAACATCAGACAGAGAAAAATTCTAACACATGGCGGTTTGTGAGGTTCAATAATGGCAGATGCAAACGATTAGTAACGATTGCTGATGTTGCAAAAGCGTGATGCCAATTATGGTGTGAGAAGCGTTTGAAGTTCGCCGCCATAAGTGTTGCAACAAATCGCACTAAGTTATCCATCATCGTTGGAATGATGTTATCACGTGAGATACCTTGACTTTCGAGTAGGACTGCGAATTTCTCGAGTGTTTGATGTTTGAACGCGCAATTAGCGTCACACGTGAATAAACAATTGAACATGGCGTTCTAAAGTGTGGGAGTGTGGGTATAGTAAGCGTAATCCAGTGGAAAGTGATGTCTTCTAATCGCTTATTCTTACCCACTGGAGGCGCCTGGTACCTTGTTGAAAGGATGTTGCAAAAGGCAATAAATTATGTTTTTGTTTTATGTAAGGGTGGCGTTGCTTGGCAGGACAAAACGGAACGGGAGAACATAATTCATTTATCACGTTGTGATAGACACATTTAGCGACCCATTTGGTCAACCATGTTGGCGTCCCATCGTTTCTTAGTGTGTTTTTTGTGTAGCATAAAACATTAAAGAGTGTGTTGTGGGCACTTGAGACTTTCACTGGGAGACAGAGTACTAAAGCGTGTAGAATAAGTCTGCACATATGATGGAATATAGGAAGAAGAATTAAATGAAACTCACATAAAAATGAAGATAAAACAATGAGTTATAAAGCAAGGGGTTGAGATATTGGATAACTTAAACTAGGTGCAATCCTTGGAGCGTTTCTTGGAGCTCTATACTTCCCGTGATCCATGTTTCACGTAGTATATTCGGGGCTCCATCGACGTTTTGTTGAAAGAATGTCATGTAGGAAAACGTCCTGCTTGTCCTCGCCACCTACACGGAAGGAAGTATTTTTCGTGCAGAAAACCGGAAACAGAACACAACCCGCTAAAGGTAGTAGGTAACGGAAGTTGTTGACGATACGATGCGATGGCCTCAACGGAGATTTTCCTCCCCCAACACATGCTGGTAACACCGGGTTCCCTCCACTGTCTGCCAACGGTTGCGTTGGTATGGAATCGGTCGCCAAACTAGCGTGCAGGAAAACAAGCTCCTCGACGGTGTAAAGCCGAGGATAATTCCCATCGTCAGTGGGCAGACGAAGGCACAATGAAGAGTAACAAACAAAAAAAACATCCTCCCCAGATGATATCCAACGCACACGTTTAGTTGGGCGCCTTTTTTTGTCGTCTACGGAGAAAGGGGGCAGTGTGTGCGAGGTGAGGAAGGAAAATAGGGAGAATCCTTGGCGCCCGTCAGTCGGACGCCAGTACGATTTTTGTCGATCGGTACTGAAGTTTATGGAGATGCGTATGTATGTACAGCTGCCCGTTTCTTGGGCGGCTGCTGCATTATGTGCTCCTTTTAACCCCGAACTGTCTCTCTCTCTTTTTCTCTTTAGTGCTTCAATTTCTTCTCTTTCCGTTTCGGGGGGAGAAAAAGCTTTCGGAGAATCCTTCGGTGTAAAGTAAATCCATTTGAAGTCGTCCTTGCTTTTGCTTTGTGTGTGTTTCTTCGTTTCTTTTCCTCCATCGACTTGGTTACATTACATTCTCCAGCATGGTAGGAAGCTTTTCCACGGCAGAATGATTTTCACAGCTTCCCCATCAGCTGAAAGAGCGATGGATGAAGAGGGGATGGATTTGGGGTCAGAAAGTTTGCCACTTGGTTGCGTTTACTCTCTTTCATCTTGTTTTTTTGTACGCACAGCTTCGTGATTGAGTGTGACACCTTATTCTTGGTATTGTATTGTAATTTAATGAGGTAATGCTGTGGTATAGAACGTTCGTTGATCGTGTATTGAACAGCGATGTTTTAGGTGTAACAGTTCGTAGAATTGTATTCGATATCCATTGCCCGATTTTAAGCAATTATCTGTAATGAGTTGAAACTTCTCGACTAATAATGTTTATGTTTCCTTTACTTTATTTTCAGTTACATCCATTAGCAACTAAACGAACAGTATAGCGGCACAAACAACTAAGCAAACTATCTTTAACCACGCGAGCAAACATCAAAATTTGAAGTCAACAGTTTCTAATCAGTCCAAGTTTTATTACACGATAAGCAATAGTTAGTCAGTAGCAACAGATCACCGTAACGCGCCTTAAAAGCGATAAAACGAAACGACGAAAAATCGAAACGAAAGTATATTGTTTGTGTGTTGTAATGTTTTAAGTGTTTTAGTGCTTCCGGTACGATAGTTCAACTAAAACTCCACCCGCAGTACGCGGTATACGCTTCTGCGCCGCGCAAACAAACAGCCCACAATCATCATAAATCAACATATGCGAGAAGGATTGTCCTCGGGGAACGGCTAACGGCTTGGAAGTTCTTACGAATTACTAACGGTAAGTGATTTTTGGAGATCAGACATCAGAATTTATTGAACCGGCATTACCTACCACCGGTGGGCTGAGGCGTGTACGCGGTTATCGTGACATGAAATTTCCGCAATTGAGATGAAATAAATTGCTATTTTTCCTCCCCGGTTCATCTTTTTTTCCCGGTGACAGTTGGGCAAAACAAAAACACAAAAAATCGGACGGGATAGACTTATCTTTACTTTTAGGAAAATCAGCCCATTGCTTATCTCCGGGTACGGGTGTGTTAGCGCTGGTACGCTTCGGAAACATACTGTTATGTATCACAGGCATTAAGTGCGGAGTTGCGAGTTGGAAGAGGAATTAAGTGCGAGTAACTAACGCTCGGTCCGGGTGGTAGCTGGTACACAATTTATCTGGCGCCAACTGGTCGCGCCACTGGGATGGCTGCTCCCGGAACCATCCTGCGAACGATGGTCCAGGATATGACATTCCTCCGCTCACAGCATTCGGTACTCTGAGCCTGGAATGGAAAGAACTCGTACGATGGCACTATGCACACGTGTTCCAGCAGTTTTGTTCCTGCTGACATCTGCTTATCCACTTTTTAGCTGTGTCCAATGTGACTATTTCGTCAGGATATTATACTGCAGTTAAGAAAACATTCTCCAACAAAAGTATTAAGTGTAGTTATAATGCAATGTCTATCCAATATTATTCGCATTATTGACCCAATATTACTAACAACTCGTGAATGCATGTTGCATTGAATGTCATTGACTCCGTTGGATACTTTTCCCAGTCATCTTTGCCAAGTGCAATCAGAACGGCCTTGTCGACGGCGATGGGGTGGGAACGGCAGAAGACTGTGTGTATCAAAACATATCACTTGATCACCACTCAAGATGACCTTTGGCGTTCCGTCAGTCGAAGGTGAGTCTCTGTTGGTCACCAAGTGGCATTCGGTAATCGGGGTAGCAAAGGCATGTGCACCGCATTGAAGTTGCGGAATGCAAATTCCACACTCCACCGTACTGGACGTACTAAGGTTTAAATATAGAGGCGATGAAATGCTTTCTCCTACTGGGGAAAATCCTTCCATTGCACGGAAATAGAAGTTTGAAGATATTATAGGTTAGTTTCTGCTGACGTAGTACGCGCTCGCACACATGTCTGTGCAGTGCGCTACGCTTAACGATTTATTATCCATTTGATTTTGAATTTCCAGCAGAAATGTACTGCCGAATTTTTGCTGGCGGAAAACGTTGAAAATCTATTGGCAGCCTTAATAATGTGAGCGTGTCTCTCTGTGTGTGTTTCGGCGAAGAAAAATGAATAGTACTAATGAAAGAAGATGCTTATGTAATGGAAGTGTATTACATAGCCACGTGTACAGCATTGCCGTTGGGGTTGCAATGGATGGAAAAACAATGTGACAGAACATTTAGGCAAGTGGGTGTTTGTATGGATGAGGACGCACGGCACACACATGTGTGGAATAGTTCCCCTCGATAAATTCGCGTTTGGAACTGTTGGAAGGATGTGCAGAGGTTTGGGAGGTGGAAGCATCCTCATTGCGCCTGTGTACGAATGGGTAATATCTACCAACACCAGTACATGATCCACCTCACAACGACATCGATCCAAAGGGAAAAGTTGTGGTTGTGTTTGCGCTTGCGTTCATCTTCATCCTCACCGTGCGGTTGTATTAGTTTGCTGCTAGCAATTGTATCTCTCTCTGTCGGAGGACTCACTGGATGTGTTGGGATGCTATTCTCATCAGCATCTTCGGATCTCTCTTTCGTGCGTTGCTCTGCATTTCGTCTGTAGTGGGCTAAGTAAATAACACCGAACCTGCACGACTACGGGAGCATGCCAGCTTCCACTCGATGTCACTCCGTTCATCGTTTGCCACATCAGCTACGGCTTTGATTTGGTTTCATCCAGCGTAGAGGAGAACCTTTCGTCGGCAAACCTTGGTGGAGGGTTAACGTCATTCTAGGCCTAGCCGTTGTCAGGATCGGATGGAAGCCGCTGGGTGTGTGAACCTGTTCGCTCACTCGCGCGAAGTCGCTGACTTTGTGTCGCAGGGTGGAACATCACTCGGGCTGGTGAGAGACGGTGGCCACCGTCGTCGCCGTGGTTGTTGAGACCAGCCGGTCAATGGACGCTAGCAGCAGTTCGTAGTCGTGCTCCGGCCGTGCCGCGGGCAAGTCGTCGAGTGATCGGGATCCCAACAACTTTTTTGTCCTCCTGAACAAAACTTCCGCAGTGTACCAAGCGAAGATGATTGCAGGAATAGTGATTTACCGGCAGGAAGAGTTCAGTGAACAGTTGTGTGCGAGTGTGCCCGTCCAGGAACAATGAAACGACACAGCGTGCAGCGCTTGGAAGCATTTCCGTCCGTTACTGTTTTCGATTGTTTTTGATTGCTCCGTTTACTGCTCACAAAGTGCCTCCATAACTATGCAGTTGACAGTGTTACACCCTATACCGTGTTGCCTTTAAAGCTGGACAAACTCCACCCGTCCGCAGACGATCGTTACGTTAAGTTTTCCATTCCCGCGTTGAGATTTTAGTGCGTCGATCAAAGATCTTCGCGCACAGACCTCGGGGGTGTAGACAGGAGTTGAGTTTTTGTTTATTGCGAGTATTGCGGTTCTTGCACCTACCACAAGTGTACCTTAAGACTTCTCACCGTTCGGTGACTCGCTGGAAAGTTTGGAATGCATTCGCAACGCTAGTCTACGGCCGTAAAGACGTGCGGAAACACCTTGTGATTCAAGAGGAACTTTCGGCACGATCGCGTTTTATTTTCCTGCTCCGGAAAAGTCGGGCTGTAGTTTTTGTGGATGTGTGTTGTTGTATGTGGCTGCTCCCCATGTCCCAACTCTACAGATACAAACGTGAGTGTGGCTATTCTCATTCGTCCCTTTTTTTATTTCTGTTCATTTCTTTATTTGGAGAATAGTTTTTCCCTGGTGAGGATCCTTTTGGCTATTGGTGTTTGGTCTTCAAGGTATCCAGAACGAGTTTTTGGAAAAACTTTTCTTCAGAAACCAAAATATCCTTATCTTCTTCGCCGTATGTGTTTTGAGTGAGCAAGACATTCGTGGTCCCTACTGCAACATAGACACTGGGGTGAGATTGTGCATCCTATTGCATTTTGATTCTTCGTCGGAACTGTACAAGTTTTACTTGGTTTTAGCCTTACTGTTTTATTGCCCACTTTGGGAAGGATATCCTCTTTTGATAGTTTGTAATCTCCACCAGTTGCCGGGGAAGTTAGGATATTGGTAACTTTAATGAATTTCGTTATTCTACAACAGTAGAAAAAAACTTAATTTATTTGCACAAACTATTGTGGTAACGTTGAATGCAATGATGTGCAACAATTCGCCACATAACCTCAAAAAACACCCCCGAGTAGAACCGAATAAGATCGAAAATTCTTCCGTGTATTCCCATTCATCAATCAGAAATTGGGGGCTTGTCATTTGCTCTCTTTTGCTCTCGGATATTTAGGTATCCGAGAGTTTACTATCACGTGCTGTAGTAGCCTGCAAAACGTATCGCCCTTTAACGTCTTATAGGACGTCTTTAAGGAAAATAACTTGAAGTCCTTCCGGGTTGAAGTCCGAAGTATGGAAAATTGTTTTTGGAATGAATGGAAGGATATATAATCTTCATTTTCCCCAATTTGTGTATCCAATTCTTGTTTTAACCTAATTTGATCGCGTAACCCGATCGGAATGGCGTCTATCTGTGAATGCCTGTTGGGTCAGCCTGGCCCTTCGGAATGAGCCTGTAAGTGGTAAACTTTTGCGCTCCGAAGGTCCTTTGACTTGAGCGCTAAGTTAAACCGTTTGGAAGTCGATTGTTCTCATGATTGCGAGTTTCCATTTTTTACCCGTTGCTTTTTCCAGTTAAATCTTTTTTTTTCGTGAACCACAATTGTTAAGAACAGAAGGATAGAGCGTTGGAGAACTTTTTGCAGCACGTTTAAAAGTGTGGAAAAATCCCAAAAAATCGGAAACTTCTTCAATGTTTGAATCAGAGAACTTTCTTTCAGAATGTAGAATAAAAAAGAAACCACACAAATACACACACTGAAAATAGCTCTATGGCTGTAATTATGTTTGAGAAGTTTTCCCCTAGGTTTCCAACAAGAAGCGGCAGTGCAGTTGTTCTAATGCGTAAATGCATTTTAATGATTTTTGTCAGATAGCTTTTTTCATTTATGGGATGTGCTCTACTTACAAAAATTCACCACAACTGGAAAAAACTTTCACCATGGATGTGTGTGTGTGTTTTTTTTTAAATAATTTTCATCTACTTCCCCCTTCACACACTGGGGAACCAGCCGCTCATTTACATGGGCCACGTTTGGTACTTTTGTTTTTTCTCAAATCCAATTCTCAACACCGGAAAATTCCAATTTCCAACTGCACCATACGCGCGCGTAGGTGTGAGGTGTGGTTTTTTCTTTAAAGTGAATGAAAAAATGTGGAAAATTTACTCGAGCAAAGAAACAAAAAAAAGCACACAAGCTTTTTCCAAACGATCATCATCATCAGCATGGGGGATGGGGCGGGTATGAGCCGGCAAATGGCAAGGTGGGTGTCCGATTGTTCGGAAGTTTTTCCACATCTTTCGCCAAAGCCCACAAACCACATTGAATCACGTGGCAAACATTGGACGGGGAGGTACAGTGCAGACAAAGCAAAAATTGTACGTGAAAAAGGGATAAAGAAAAATGATGCAAAAAAAACCCTCCCAAAAAAGAGATCGCGCGTGTGTTTTCCTTTTTCGTTTTTTCTTCTTCTCCTGCTCCTCCTATTCAATAACTCCTCTTGGACCCGGATAAAGGGTAGAAAGGCGTTTTTTTTTGTTTGGGTGGAAATTTTTCACCAGCCTCAACTAATTTACGAAATTTAATAAAACTTTCGCACTCCTATGTGCCTTTTTTTGTTAACGCATACTCATACCCATTGCGTGGAGAAGGAAAATTGAAAGGGAACTTGCTGGAAAATATTCTAACAAATGGTTCAGTTAAAGGCTAACAAGACACTCAAATAAAGGAGAGTAGCATGTTGCTATTTTCGGGCTGTAGTAAACGATATTGTACCGATGGAATTTTTCCAATAGTAAACCCAATACATAATAACACGAACAAAACACAACGGCGAAGAAGAAGTCCTAAGGTTAGTGGTTTTTCCCCCCGGCTCATCCACAATGTTTTTTTTTGTCACTATCTATTTGTGCTTATTTCTTCTTCTCTTTACGCTTCCTGACAAACACACCGATAACTGTGACCGGCACTGTGTGTAGCACACTCTGGCCACAGGAAAGCAGGAAGCCGCACAAATGTTCGGCCATCGATTCGGCCCAGCGAACGGCCTCAACGAAACTCGACACGAGATGTGTCCGACCCTGTGTTGCAGAGTGCCTTCACTATATTCCGTTCCGTTGCACCGTTGATTGCTGACCGTCCAGAGGTCGAGCCTTTTTCGAGCGAACGTCCGCGAAACTACGCGCTCCTTCATCCTGCACTCACACAACGTGCCTTTCGTTATTGAGCGGTTAGCTTACGTGTTTCGGTTCTTTTTGGGATGACTTCATGTTGTTTTGTAGATGCCGAGGTGCCTTTTGTTGATTGTGCGCTCGCTCCCATCCTCTCGGTCTCGAATCCTCAAGTGCGGGTTGGGTTTTGTGGTGCTGTGCTGAGGTGTGAGGTTCGGGCAGTAACAACACACCTGTTTCTGTACGGCCACCGCTCTCTCTATCTGCAGCGCCACGGTTAACCCCACACCAGCAAACAGGACGCGGACAGGCAAGACGTTCCCGGTTTGTGCCTTTGGTATTTTTCGAACGCTTCTAAGTTCTTCGCACGGGACTACGGACCGTTGGGCAAAGGCTACTCACCCTACCTCTCGCTCCGGAGTCACTGCATACCCGTGCTACCCGTGTATATGTGTGCGTTTGACCGTGTGTACGTGTGTGTGTATGTGTGTGTATTATAGTCATAGACATTTTACCGTAAGAAAATCATCCAAGGAGATCCCACCATGGAGCAACTGGTGCCGAGTGACGACGTGGACTGGTAAGTTGCACGAACAAGCTAAACTTCCAATAGGTTCCCGTTGTGCTGTCGAGTTCTCGATCGTCGTCGGGTTTTCATGTCATGAACATTTCGCCCGAATCGTTTATAAACAACTGGCACTGGCGAGAAGGAAAGTTTCTTTAGCCCGGAGTAGACACAATCGATGGTTTAATTTATCATTTCCTACAGCACACTGGTTAACCACGAGCACAAGCGCACCATGAGCTAAAGATGGCCACATTAAGCGACCATTTGTATTAATTTTTGTAACCCCACGGCTCCGACAGGTGCGGGGGAAGCATTACAGGTGAACCACACACTCGATTTACCGGGTGAAATATTGACAGGAAAAGCTTGGAAGGGTGGGATTTATCCTGGGTCTTTGGAAGCTGTTGATGGACGATAACAAACAAAGCGAATGTGTGTGTGTGTGTGTGTGTGTGAGGAGGCTTTTAGGTAGGTTAGCGGAATTTCCTGACCTTATCCATTTCTACAACATTCCAACCTAATTTTGCAAAACCGATTCCAAACTCGGAACGTTCTCGTGCTTTTTGCGACCAGAGCCTTCGAGGTTAGACGTGAAGAAGCGGAGAAGCTGGTGTCGGTGCGGAACATCCAGTGGAAGGCATTTGAAATTTCCACATTGGGATGGTGGAACCAAATAGCACAACACGTGCAGATGAAAAGCGTACGACCTTTGAACCTACAATTACTCCCCAAAAAGCCCCCCTTTGGGTTTGCGTTGTTACCGAGTAGCGTCATAGTGGCGTCAGTAAGCCGTGTAGTATCGAGTGGCACACAATGAGTGAAAGAGACCGGTTCCACCAAGGAATGCTCGCGGTATTTCAACGCCAGTTGGGTTTGACAGTTAGCATCGTTGACCGGGTTTTTGCGTATACTCCGTACCGAGGATAGCTTTGTGGTAGAGGTATTCGGGGTGGCCATTTTGTGTACTGTTCCACTGCGACATACTGCTGTGGAATGGGGGGGGGGGTTCCAAGTTTGAGGTTAAGACGACTTTAAAATCGATTTTTTATTGTCTCGCTTCGGTGTTGACTGGTTCGGTGGTGCAATGTGAAGAAGGAGTAGTTAAAGTTGTCTTATAAAGCTTCGTCCTGCTAGGGCTTCAGTACTGACTCGATGTGTTGTTCACATTACGAATATATCTCTGCACTAGGCGTGAAAACCCACGGTCGTATATTAGAAGCCCAACTTTTGGCGAGAACTCCAATGTACGATAGCACACATTTGACGACCACAAACTATTCTGCCTGATGTGACTCACATTTCGGAGGGCTTTTCCAACTGTTTTTAGTGTCTCTCGTGTGCTTTTCATGATTTGATTTAAGCTCCGAAAGGACATAGAAGCAGTGGGATGCTAGTGACAGATCTCACCACCATGCGACGATAAATGATCTTTTCGGTACGCGTGCATGTATCGTTTGTCCCGGGGTTTTGCCATCTTCCCAACTTTGCCATGTTGTTCGAACATTAATGCCAGAGAAAAATGAAAGAGTTTGGGGCCGGCGCAGGGCGGGGAGTTTGTTGGAAAGCACACCAAACACGGACGACGCACCGCTTGGACAGATGCGACGAAGGCCAACTAATTATGTCGGGCTCTTGACCAGGACCCGGCGTGAGCATAAGGGCGTAATGGGCAATAACACGAACGGTTCGTTTCGTTTTGTTTGTTTATTTGTTTATGGGTATTGGGATTGGGGGTGAGGTCAGACAGCACAACTCTTGCCCATTGCCCGTCCGATGCAATGAAGCAATATGCAATTGGTGGCAGAGAATGCAGCACTCGAGCGTTGTAAAAATAATTCGAACTCGTCGGTACACGCTCGGTTTGCTTCGATAAAACTATGTGCAGCTTCAAAGCGGGACCAATGTCCTGGACGTATCCTTGAAGGGAACACCAAGGGAGCGCGGTAGGAAAAGAATTAATTGGAATTTTTTGACCACAATTTAATTTGCTTCGGTCAGTCAGTCAGTCAGTCAGAGCTATATGAAGTCGTGACAAAATAAAACCTCCGCACAGTGCGCGACTGCAGGAAAAGGACATCACCACCAACGCCGCATCGGAGACAATAAAAGGCGTTAACTGGTGTCAATCGGAGCAATAAAACTGGAACTGAACCGGCCAGAAGTGGGGATATAATTCTCGGTAAAATCTCCCAGTAAAGTCACCGCCGAAGGGAGCTCCTTTGTGACTTGGACAACAGAACTCCAGAAGTGTGGAAGTGGACATGTCTGTTCCGAATTTATAGACGCTTTCGCTATCGCTCAGACAGGTTCGGGGTGGGAAATCGCATTTACTTGTCGCTTTGGTCAGCTTAAGGCAGCAGCAGTGCGGAACTTCCTTTTTCAAGAACCGGCAGCAGCTGAATTTAATGCTCTTCTGGGCTATACCACCATCCAAGCTTATTGGTTCTTTAAATGTTCTCACGACACATCGTTTGTGTCGATCTGTTCCAACGCTTTATTGGAAGTGCTTTAGCCGTACGCTCAAGTAAAGGGAAATAATGAGAAAATTTTACGATGAACTTACACTGAAGCGCTCAGTGATGCCATTTTGTTAATGCACTGCATCCATACCCAACTTTCTCGTCACAGTTGACCAGGCGTCTCCATCGGTATCCACCCAATATCCAGTTTCACATATGGACCAAGATGCTAATGGATGATGGATTACACGAATTTCTATAACGCCTCGCTTGGAAATGGACATGATTAGAAGCGTGGGTGTTGGTTGCCTTTCTGACACCTCGTTTGGACTGTGTTTGTCACGCGAAACTCATTAGACGATGACATATAAATGAACTTTTCCCATGGAAACGATGTATGATGTGCTTTAAGGGGCGGCTAGGGGGAAGTTGTTTTGTTTGCAACGTTTCCTCTTACAATTGATCACGATGTAATCCGCCCGGACCATCAGTGCCCATAATTCAATGAAAGCCATCGTCCGATCCACGGTGTGTTTGTGCGCCAATCAACGAATCAATGCTTTTTTGCTTCAACGCCCCAATTAGAGCAATTCTTTGGATGGTCGTTTCAGGCGTGGGTTTCTTTCCTTTCCCCATTTTGTTGTCCATTGATCTTTTCTCCTTTGACCGTTGAAGAAGAAGTGCGAGGATATATTAACACTTTCTACCCCGGGCAACATTCTTCAGCAAACCGTTTGTTTGTGAGTAAATATATGGGTGCCTTCCATCCCTACCGGGTCGTAACACGGATGAAATGGGTATGATTTATTTTTATATCATCCCCCCTCCCGAAAAGAACCCGGGAGACATCTTTATGCCCGACCGAATTCAATTCCGATCATCCCAAACTGGAGAACCGGTGGAACGCATTGACTCTAATTAGGATGATTGAACGACGGTAAGGTAGAAGAGTGCGTTGCATTTGGGAAGGGTGCTCACAATTCCCCGTCTTGCACACACCATACCTCCAGGTTTCGATTTCCGAACCGATGGCAGTAGTATCGGTTTCCCGATACGTGCACGGACAAGCTGTCCCGTCGTTTGATGGACATCACAAAAAGGCGACCGTAAAAGCGGGTCATTTCACTCCATGAAGGCATCAAGCTGGATGGGAGAAAAAAGACCCGGCCTGTCATTCGTCCATCAGAAGAAGCTCCGATAGGCCCGAGCGGCACGGGAAAAAAATGTCACCATGGTGAGAGTGTAACTAATTCGAGGCCCAACCAACATGCAACAGTCGGCAAATAGAGGCAGACGATGTGGTGAGTCATGGTACGAGATTCATATTAACAAACGGCTCAATCGTCGCCAACAGTTGCACGAGGAGTCATTACGTTCAGCATCAATTAAATGTACGCCTCTCGATCGGGGAGTTCTGGTTCACTCTCGTTGATTGGTCTGGATGATGAGTGGAAAGAATATGAATTTTTGACGTATCGATTTCTCATATAACTCGAGACCCAAGGTAACAGGTATGTTAGCTGTAATTAAAACTAGCGAGAAATGGTCTCCAGGACATGTCACTCCTACGCTATAATGCAGTAGAGTGCATTCATGCGAGTTCTTCACAATAAGAGTTACGTCCGGATGTCTTGTTTTGATGTGAAAAACACGGGTTCCAGCGTTCAAGGATGGAGATGACTTAAATTTAGTAAATTGCCTTGCGAATAGTATACATTTAGGCGTAAACGAATTAGTATACTTTAAGGCTAATGCTAGTAGCTTCTTTGCTGGTTAAATGTTTATTAGTTTTTAAGTTCTTTTGCTAAAAAAACAGACAAAATAAAATCCACCAAATTTCGATGGTTGGATAGACATCAAATTAAAGACTGTAGTTTGTCGTTTCTCTGGCACGAGTCATCGAGTCGAGATAAATTAGGTGGAAATGAAACATAAATTAAGGAAATGAGCAAAACAACAACAGCAACGACAAAATGCACTAGGTGTGTGGTGCAAGGTGAACAACTTCTGACAAAACCAAGACGAAAACAAACGACAGACTTATTCAATTACTTCGATTCTCTCGTTCGTGTCGCTGCGGGTGGGTACCACCGAAAAGCCAAGCGGTCTCCGTTACCGATGAGCGGAAGGAGTTAATTTTCGTATCAAGTCAAAGCCGGTTTCAATCAAAATCGGACTGTGCGGAATCGGGTTGCAGGATGAGTTTGAAAATGGCTTCCCCCCATTCCCCAGTGGTATCCGCGGGTGGCTCGATGGTAATCTTCACTTTTGTTACGTACCTCAATCGTTGGGAAAATAAATTATCTTGTTATAGATTAAACGCACACACACACCTATCGTCACCTTCTTCCAAATGGCCCACATGCTGGGATGGTTCTTATCCTCATTAACACTCGTGCCTGTTTGGCATTGTGAGCAAAGTGTGTCCGTAGCATTTTTCCAAACTTTATCTCTGTGTTCCATTTCCCATTCAACACCGGTGCGGGATAAAGTTTTGCTACCGAAAATTCCGGCCAAAGTTTCCCTCCCCGAGTCCCAAAGTCCGAAAGAACCTAACAAATTATTCTATCACAGTGCCTTCTACTCGGCATCGTAACTAACAAACGGGAACCAGGAAGCCGGCAGCGAATCACCGGAATTGATTTTAAAAGGATTATTTTTCCATTAGGTTCAGCTCAAAATTGAATTCATTTTAATCAATGAATACCCGTCGGGTTGTTTCTTTTTTTTTTCGTTCGCTTGTTTGCTAGTTGCTCTGTATCTTCTTTCACGCTCCCGTACCGGAGTGTCCATTTGGCTCGTTGTTTGACTGACGGTGACGCTTTGAAGGCATCCCGGAGCAGATACCCCCAGTGTGCTATACTTTGTGGATGATTTTTCGTTTTCCGTTGTAGTACGAGAACTTTTTTCCCAATTGACCGGCGCGTTCCAGTTTTCTGTTTGATCCTTCGGAGTGTGTCATCGAATGTCGGTCGGTAAAAAGTGCGCCATGATGACATTTTGAAACCGAAGGATCAGTTGGGTGGAGGGATGCGCGGGAACATAATTGGTGGCAGCACCAATGAAGCGGAAACAGAGGACGAGAAAAAGAGGAATTATCAACAACAAAAAAACCTGAGCCCGTATCACTTGGAAAATGTGTCAATAATTATCGGACGAACCCTCTCCATCTCGGATGGACAGTTCGTCCCTCGTAGCTTCCGAGGCTCATCATGGAGGATGCTCCAGATCTAATAAGAGATGGTTTTTTCTCCCTTCATGAATTTGTAGACATCACCTTTTTTTCTTGTGCGCCTGTGTGTTTTAGAATAATAATTTTGGTCAGTTCCCAAGTTTTGAGTTTTTGCGGAGTTTTGTGGTTTGAGGATGAAAAACTCGTTACGAATTTTCTAATTCATTATTGAATGCTTTTTTGGGGTGTTTGGCCATTTTGCAGATCTTGTAGGCACACTTCAATGCGAATGGTAATTACCAGTTTGGGGAGCGAAATCGTAAGCTTAAATAATCCACCACGCGTTGTTCCGAACTCCACCTTTAAACTCAGGAATGGAGACGCCCTCCCATCATTTATGGGGCAGAGAGCGAATCGCCGTAGGGATAAATAGCTAGAAGCACATAAAGAAACGAACAGACGACACCATCAAATTAATCATTTACACAGAGAAAGAAAAAAAACTGTCGTAAAATCTTAGGGAATGTGCGTTCCAATGCCTACCAACTATATGTATGTCCTTGGGGCGCAAGTTTTCCGGTGTTCACTGAGGTTTGGAGGTTTTCATTTGCTTTTGGTCGTTCTGTTTTGCTTTCTTCATATTTCGTTTTACATCAGGCGCCACAGCTGGCGGTGATGCTAGCGGCGGTATCTATCAAACCCCCAAAAACCTCCAAACTCCTCCAAGCTACCAGAGCTGAATGGTCAAACCTTGGTAGATAAATAATATAAGCAAAACAGAAGCAAACGGAAAAGGATTGGTCATTCGATGTGGCAGACCGCCGCAAACAGACGACAGTTTTCCGACTTATTGCATTTCCCTGGGAGATCCAAAAACAAACCCTCAGGGAATGCGAGGGTTGGCACGAGTTCTCTCTGTGTGTAGGGGTTATGTGTCATTTCCCGAGTGTCTTTAGTCGCCATTCCAGGAAGAGTGTGAGAGTCGTTGGTCAGTTCTCCAGTTGGGGGTATGAAATTTATATATTCATTCATAAATTAAATGTCCCCGAGTGGCGATGGCAAGTGGAATAGCAATCGTACGCTCCCCCGTCATGAATATGGCTAGCAAAGTTTTTCCCAAACCATCTCAAAACACCTAAGAAGAGAGTGGTTCAGCATACTGCAGAAGCATTAAAGAACTTTTTCGTCGTGAAGTACACTCGCTTACCGAACCAATCAATCATCAGCGTACCGTGGAAAGGCATGAATTACGAACCCACGGTAAGATGATAGGCGGCAAGATTGCGCGTTTTAAAAGCGCTGAAAAGTGTGACCACCTTTCATTATCGATCGAACTACCGAGGCGCGCATCTTATATAGATTTCATTATTTTGTGTGCCCGTTATGCTCTCTTTAGGAAGAAGTGGAGTTGGGTTGGACGGAAAGAAATGCGATCGATTATCGTCTTTGCTGTGACATCTTACTGCTTTGAGCAGCAGGTTTAATGAAGATGGGGCGCGTTCGTTTTAAAAGCGCGAGTGACAGGACGGTGAAATGGAACGGAACGGCAGAAGGTTAGAGCCTTTATGTCCATAAAAAACCTTCCCCATCGCTGTCTTCTGGAAACGTTGGTGGATATCTTTAACAAACGACCATCCGAGGACACATTTGGAGATGAAAAATGATGCCAGCAAAGTTGACGGTTGAGTTTTCGTTTCTGGTGGCGCACATATGTGTGGCTGTCATTGTGTGTCAGAAGTTTGTTGATAACGTCAAAGGTTTCTCCGCTACATAACCGCGTGTATGAGGTGGACTTAGCTGACTTCTCCCCGTGTATCCCTATCGGACGCCGACTCCACACACGCACACGCCGTTTGACCAAAAAGATAAGAAGAGTGATGTGCACCAGATCCACCACCGCCCGTAAAGCCACCTCTCGCGTTGGAGAATGGAATTTTAATCCTGCTTAAAGCTCCGTCACTGGAAAACATACGCGGGGACATACGGCTCAGCACGGCTACTTACCGCACATCGCGTTAAACAGCAGAATTCAAATCAACATTGACAACAACCGGGTAACTCACACACGTTGCTCCACACCGGGAGCAGTAACTCCCGGCTCCTCCAGGCACACGGCTCCCGTACCTTCCGTAGGTGCCGTCGTCCTGTGTGCGCAGACCTGACTTTGAATGTGTTTTGTGACGAAATGTGACTCTCTTGTTACTGACAGCGGTTGTGTACGTCTCGTTGGCTTTTTATGTAACGCAAAGTAACTCGTGTGGAATCGAAAGGAAGGAAGGATTGTTTTTCGACCCACTGACTACCATCCATTCCAGCGGGGGGTGTGATACCGGGGCCACGGGGAGCGGAAAACGCTTTCACGTTTGCTGCAATGTTTCTCGGCGAAAAAAAAATCCCCACAAAACCTCAATAATAGTACTCGATAGCGGTGAAAAACTGAAAAAGAAAAAAACACGGTATACTACCCGAATGTATGTCAGAGTATTGGTGTAGTTTACACATGAAAATAGGGATAAAAACTAAATGTGATTGTGTTGGTGAAATAAACGGTTCGGGTACGTTCTGTGTGTAAGTGTACAATGCGCAGAAGTCATCGCTTGCATAACGCACACAACTAAAACATCCATCCCTCTAGCAGGCTGAAATAGGGGATGATTTTTCCTATCCTACTCGACTACGGACGCTTTAATTCGGTTGTTCCTCTCACTCTCACACAAACACACGCAGAAGGGAAGGCGACTGTATTGGTAAAATTGTGAAGCCGAAAAGGATCTCCCGTATGTCGTGGTGTACGCTGTCATTCAGTTGATGCTGTACCACCGTAGAAGTAGCAAGTGAAAGATCTCCGCTTACGTTTTTACCCACTCAAAAAGGGCTTTATCGTGATTTTCGTTGCTCTTGTGATAGTGGAAAACAGTTTTGTCGCACAATTAACCATGTCCATGGCTTTAAACAAGTAAGAAGCGTTTTTTTACGTAAGATTTTCGATAACTGAAAAGAAAAAAGCTGTGTGTGTACCTACGCGCTTTTCTTTTCTTTAAACAAGCATCGGAAAAATGTACTTCTCGGTGTGTGCGTGCGTGCGCTAAGTACAGGATAGTACGATTATAGGTGAATCCCTTCCGTAAATATCGGCGTGAAATCCCCATGTTTCAGTGTGTGTCCGTGTGCCTCGGGTGTGTCGAGACGCGACGTGTCGCTTGGTGTGTATATGCACCACTACACCGGTGCCATCACATTCCACCCCATTCACCCATCGGAAAACTCTCACCCCTCGTTGACGACGAGCGTGTTTTTGCCACAAACAGTAAAATGTTTTCAATTGTAAAGTTTATGCGGTTTGGAAAAACGAGGAAAACTTTACCCCCCCAAAAAAAGTGATTAATTTCACCTTGGTTGTAAGTGAAACTATGTTTAGTGGAAGTAAAGGTGGGAAGTTAGCTTCTCAATTGTGTAGAAAATTAATCAAAAATGTTTTATGAAATAAGGTGAGCGCATGATACGTATTTTGTATGTGTTTTATCTTGCCTTTCGGGAACAACTTTTCAAACTTCTGTATTGAATTAATTGCAGTTGAATACATCATGACCCTTTTTCGGTAATGTATAACCAAAAACACTGGAAAACTCATTTCTGTGTGCGAAAGCGTATCAATTCCACTTGAAACATATCATTTTGTCCTTGGTATGATTCATGAAAAGCCCCTAAGAAAGTACCAAGGAACGAACCCTGTGATGTGAAAATCGAAAGCATCCCATCGTGTACCGGAAGTTAATGAGCCTTGACGACTAAACGGTGCATCCGCTAGAACCATCTTTTGCTTCGATTATCTCAGAAATCGAATCTACCTGTAAAGCCCGATAATATCAAACGAACCGCTCCAGGAGTACCTTCAGGGTGGTATCCGATAGCAAGAGGCACTTTCAATACCTTTATTGAACTCTACAACCGCTTCCTGTACACTTTACCGATTACTCTGATGTATTTTTGTGTGTGGTGTAACTGAGAACTGATTCTGGAATTTATCTCCAAGAAAAGAAGCTACAGAATGCTGGGTTTTGCCATCTGAGTGCCTAAAGTGGGTGAATTTCCCAAATGAAAACGAACGGGAATGAGTAGACATCAGAAAATCGATAGAACTTTCGGTGCTTATCTTTATTTATCTCTGCAAGGGTGATGCTACGGACATTGTCTTGTGCAAATTATGATAATTTTATGCATCTCTCTTAGGGAAGGATCCACCTCCGGGTGTTTTTTTTTGCTCTGCCCGATAAGCAATAAATTCAGTTCAACAAGAAAGTGTGTTGGGAGCCAATCGAAATGAATTGATTTGATAGAAGACCACACATATACCCCCATATACAGGACCGATCTGTTGGGAATCTCAGCGTTTTAATATCCCGCTCTGGTATTTCAAACCATCAGAACAAAGGTTTCATTTGCTCGGCCTAAAATGAAATCAATTAAAACAATCTCCCAGCATGGCGTCAACACGGTACCGTACCTTGGCATATACCTTTTTATTTCCGGCACCAGAGTTCGAGTGTGGCTGCCTGCTTCCCAACGAACCGTCGTTATCGTCGCTCACCCTTATATGGAATCCTTCCGTCCGTCCATCCGTCCGTGCTGTTCCGGTGCAAGTGCAATGTTTTGCTGGATAAGCAAAGGGATCGATAAATTTGCATTAAGAATAGCCTTATCGTCGTTATCCACACCGGTGGAAAGCTGATAAACTAGAGCAACGACGGTCGACATACCGAGCAACAAAGTGTGGATAGACATGGAGCGAATGAGCTGTAAAGGAGAATAGCGAGGAAACGTCACAACAGTCACAACGGTAACCACATCCAACGGTCGTCCGAGACTGCACTGGATGTATTATTTATGGTTCGTATCAATACATCAAGCAAACCAACACACGCAGAAACGCACCCAACGTCCAACCTGGGAGGATAATGGTCAGGTGTGTGTCCTAGATAATCAGGTGTACACGCTACTCAACAGGTTGTTCATTGATCGACGGGACGCTTGCACTGAACGGTGACAGGAAAGATCTGGCCATTTGCAAAGACAACGTTCAATATGGCGGACACACAAACATCCATAGTATGTTGGTGTCTTAATTTCTATTCGATATCTAGGAATCGACGATCGTGTCGCTCTCTGTTTTGAGTACAAAATAACAGGGAGAAATAGAGGAGAGGTTATTGTTTTCTTTCCCAACATATCCAAACACGTCGTCGTCCTGATTCTTCAATGCAACACGATACATCTGTGTATCAGGCACGTGCCATATCCTGACATCTCGACGACTCTGGCCAACAGAGCAAATATTGAACTGATAAACGTCGGAGGAAAGCAACGATGACTTCCGTTCCGTTCCGTGCCGGGCTCGGTGTGGAAAATGGGTATTAAATTACACACACCTTTTGCTCTTGTGGATGGTACGCGAACGACGCTGGTACGGTGTTGTGTCTCCCGGTATCGACCTGCTGGCGATACCGTAAGATCAAAGCTCCATGATTCAAGCACAGACAACAGAGTCTTTGATAGTGTCTGCTTCTTGAACAGCGAGCTGTTGGCGAAGGATTTTGGAAAGTAATTCCCAAGCATTCCCTGCTGTGCACGTACACATATATTTGTGTTTGCAGTAATACTTTGTGTTTTTGAACTAAGAAAAGCAGATATATGTAAGACCAAGTCTAAACGCCTTGTGTCGTTCGCATGTAAGTAATTACCGTGAAAACTTCTTCGAGCGAGGAAACAATTTGAATGTCTCACCAACAGGAGGTTCAAGCCCTGTTACTTCCGATGGTTCGCTTGTCTACACAGGATCCCTTACCAAATCTAGAACAAGAGAAAAAGGAAAGAGGAATATGATTGTGGAGTAGGTATTTTCTTCCGTTTCTGTCTTGTCTAGAGGTAGCAAAATATAGGCAGTTATCCTTTTGCGCACAATTGCAGGATTATTATCCCTTCCAATTGCATCGCATCTGCCGACCGTCGGACACTTGACATCTGGGTGGCAAAGGTATCCCTCCTGAAGAAAGCAGGAAAGCGTCTGAATGTTGCTAAACCTTTCACCTGCAAATCGCCTTGAACAAACACAAAACAAGTACCACTGGAGAGATGCAGTTTATGTGGCAGTGGGGAAGTAAAAGGAAGCACAATCGAGTTCAAAAAGAATTATACAACCACGAAGTCCTAAACACACACAAAAAAACGGGGCACTGTTCTCCGGGAACAGAAAAGCGTTTGGAAGCTGTTTTCTTATCAGCTTCAAAGGGCAACGACCCAAAAAGCACTTGAGAAACCGGTGGAAAGCTTCTTTGCAATAACCATTCATCTTTCTTTTTGTGTGTGTGCCTTTTCTTCTTCCATGATGCAATCGAAGTTTCTTTTCTTGCTCAGTGTGTTAAAATGAATTCATCTTTATTCCCTGCAAATGGACAAGGGATTTTATTTTATGCCGCTTTTCTTTGACACGAATGACAAGGAAGGGAACGACTTGACACCTTTTGGAAAACTCTTCCAAGCGGAGCAGTTTCTTTCTGGGGTTGGGAGAGTGTATACACGCCATCCAGAAGCTCGAGTGATGCTTCTTCTTTGTGTGTGCGCAGGCGTTTCTTCCGTTGTTATGGTGACAATGACGCTCGATGGATGGATGAATTGTGCTCACCAACTAAAACCCAAGCTTTTGGAATAGGACCAAGTGGAGGTTGGTGGCCATTCGGGTAGGCTAGTTTTGATGTCTACAGCTTTCGTTGACAGTTACCGTAGTAGCCGTATGTGCGATATTTGATGCCAGAGGGGCGAATGTACCTGGAGTGGAAAGACTGTCGTCCTTTTGGCTGGCAACAGTATGTTTCAATTAATTTCTACGACCGGAAGTGTGACACTTTCAGCAGTGAGCAGCCAATCTGAAAGACACGTCACGAAGGAAGGATGTGAAGAAGTCGAACGTTCTTTAAGACAAGATGTCGTCGTCTTTTACGATACCTCATAACTTCCTTCCGAAGAGCTTTTCCCAAACGCACACACACACTCACTCACGGCCACAGGCGAATAGACGACCGAAAGCTGTTTAGTGTCATCCTGCCGAAAAGTGAATAATCACATTAATCCCACCTCTGCGGTGTCAGATTAGGAAAATAAAATTAATGAACAGCGGTCGTTGCCTTGGTTCCATCGCTAACACTACGTCTCCTCCATTCCTCGGTACCGAAGTTCTTTATGACTCCACTAACACGATGTTGAACTCGAAACATCCCCGCTGGCGGCGGCTAAAGCCAATCGAATAATAATGGGTGCACCATTTTTCAGCACTCCATAACCGATAATGAGAAACAGAAGGACACTCTCACTCGCCCATCAAGCGATTTTCCATCAACGGGTCTGTGTTGTTTTCCCGGCGTCCCCACCAGGATCGTTATCGATTTATCGAATATATCGGTTTTGTGTCACGTGGGTGTGTTGGCTGCCGTGGAGGAGATGAAGTGCTCTTGTCGGGAGCGTGCGCTGCTTTTGGAGTACGATTTATGGCCTCCCGCCATTTTCCGATGGTAACATATTTTAATGTAACGGCTAATTTTCCACTCCACTGCATCAACTTGGGCATCTTAGGGCAGATTCTTCAGAATCCCATACATTCGAAGTATGAGCTAGATTACCCGATACAATCGACCTCTTTGGCTGCATCGCAATGGGAAAAGTGGTTCGTCCCGTAACACCTCCCGGAAGCGGAGCGGCGCCCAGGAGTGCTCAACACACTTTGCTTATCGTGTCGGAAAAGTGTGGAAAATAAACGAAGGAAACGTGACTGCGATAGCGCTTCGTGACTTACGCGACACTTGGCGACGGGTTGTGTGTGTGTGTGTGAGTTGCACCGCATCGAAAGGACATTCAGATATCCATCAGGAGGGTACACTCTTCAACGGCGAAGTGATTGAATCCCGTAAAACGGGAAACAGGGAGGAGATGTGTGGCGCCACCGTTCAGGAAGAAACATGATGCGCTTTTTATCGGCCATTTGCTGCTTGTTGTAGCGGTTTTAAGCGTAATGTGTTCCAAACTCGATTCATTCGAGCACAACAACACGGCGGGCCCCAACGGCGTGTTCCGCATCGATCGATTATGCATCTCGGTCACGCTTTATCACAGATTCGTACGTGCCGTGTTCCCCGCGCGGTAGATGACGGATTTTATTTGTCCGCGTTTTGCCGTCCTTTTGTGGACAAGCGTGAATGTGTCCTTTTGCGTATTGCGTTGCGGTTTGGAGCTGGGGATAGCTGCCAGCCCCACTGCCTCGTACCTCGAATGCCACCATCGACGAGGTGTTCGGTCTGGTTGATGACAGTTTCGCACAGGACGTACGATAAATTGTGATTTATGATGCTTTCGACATGGGCGCGCGCGCTACGGAGACGATGCAGCTGATCTGATGGCGGTGTGTGGATGAGTGGAACACACTGTGTTGGAGTCTTTGGTAACCGCGGACCGCAAAGCGATGTCAGTGGGAAGCTGTAGAGCACTGGTGGTCAATTTATGTGTTTCCGTCGTTCGCAAATGATTTTGAGGTTGTTTTATTATTCGGGAAAGATGGCATTTCCACAATGGATTGTTTGAGTGACATGATATGATAAGGGATTAATAGCATTAACACCCGACACCCGTCTAATATAAGCTCGAGCTCAAACTTGGATAATAATCTTTCTATAAAAGAACTCATAAAAACTGTTAAGACATTCACCAAGAGTTTAAACTTAGAATCGATTCTTTCAAAAAGTAGATGTAACTCCTTTCCGACATTCATACTTATAGAACTCTTTTTGTCTTGTCTTTCTTTCGTGTAGCTTCACTAGAGCAGCCACCATAGCAGCAGCTCAGTCACGAGGATGTCCACACTATCCCTACGGATCAGCCTCGAGGGAGGGCGGGTGACAAAGACGATCCAGTTCGATCCGAGCACGACCGTGTTCGATGCGTGTCGCATTATCAAGGACAAGTTCGCGGAAGCGGTACAGGGACAGGCGCAAGAGTTCGGTCTTTTCCTAGCGGACGATGACACCCGGCAAGGCGTGTGGTTGGAACCGGCCCGCAACTTGGGCTACTACATGCTGCACAATCACGATGTGCTCGAGTACAGACAGAAGCACCGTACGTTGCGTGTCCGCATGCTGGACGGTGCCGTCAAGACGATCCTGGTCGATGATTCGCAACCGGTGTCGCAGCTGATGGTGGTAATCTGTACAAAGATCGGCATTACCAATCACGAGGAGTACGGGCTGGTGCGCGAAGATCCGGAGGCGCAAAACGAAAACCAGCCCGACAATCGCTCCAACACCGGTACGCTAACGTTGCGCCGCAAGGCGCAGGAGAAGGAACGGGATGCGAAGATGGAGAGCTTGCGGAAGAAGCTGCGGACGGACGATGAGATCAACTGGGTGGATGTGGGGAAGACGTTACGCGAGCAGGGCATTGACGAACAGGAAACGGTACTGTTGAGGCGTAAGTTCTTCTACTCCGACCAGAACATCGATTCCCGCGATCCGGTACAGCTGAATCTGCTGTACGTGCAGGCACGTGACGCCATCCTGGATGGTACGCACCCGGTCACGCAGGACAAGGCGTGTGAATTCGCCGGAATTCAAGTGCAAATCCAGTTCGGTGATCACAATGACGCGAAGCACAGACCCGGATTTTTGGAGTACGTATTGCTTCTTCCTCTTGAGCAAGAGCACAACTAATGTTATTTTTTTGAATTTTACAGTTTACGCGAATTTCTGCCCGCATCGTACGTCCGCACGAAGAACATCGAGCGAAAGGTGTTCGCAGAGCATCGGAAGCTCTTCGGTCGGTCGGAACTGGACGCGAAGTATGACTACACCAAGACGGCACGCGAACTTCCCACGTACGGTGTAACGTTCTTCCTCGTGAAGGAGAAGATGAACGGCAAGAATAAGCTCGTTCCACGTCTGCTGGGCGTTACGAAAGATTCCGTCCTTCGTCTGGACGAAACGACGAAAGAAATCATGAAATCGTGGCCCCTGACGACCGTACGTCGATGGGGTGCCTCACCGAACACGTTCACGCTTGATTTTGGTGACTATGCCGATTCGTACTACTCGGTACAGACGACGGAAGCGGAACAAATTGTGCAGCTGATCGCTGGCTACATCGACATCATACTGAAGAAGAAACAAGCGAAAGACCATTTCGGCATCGAGGGGGATGAGGGGTCCACCATGGTGGAGGAAAGCGTCGCACCTTCAAAGTAAGCATTACCCTAAACTATTCTATAGAATAACCATTCGAAGAAGCGATCGTTTTTTATCGTCTGGTCTCGTAACAAACGATAAAGTTTAAGCACTTTATTTTATAGTATAGTCATAAAAGGAGTTGAAGGTTGTGGATAGTTAGAAATTTTCTAAACACGATATTCAAGCTTATCTTTAAGATATTTAGACAAACTGTACTAAATGGTGGTTGTCCTTTATACTTTTAGAGCCACCTTCCTGCAACACGAAGAGACGAATAAATCCGGCAAGGTGGAAACCCATTCCATTGCTAAACCGGCGATAATGCGTGGAACAGACGGTAAGCAAATCTACTCCATCAATTCAGACAAACTGTTTCGCATTCTTGTTTGTTCTGTCCGTTGACACTTTTTGGTTCGGCAAAGTTCCGATACCATTCCGTTTATATATATTGATCGATTTATTATTCTTTCTCTCCTTATGTTTTCTTTTGTCACATACGATCGTTCTTCTGTTGCCGTTTCGTTTCTTCATTTCGATCGTGCGCGTATTTGGGTGTGTGTGTGTGTGTCTGTTGGATAAAGGCGAACGACCGTACGGTACGGGTGAGATGCAATCGATACAGTACGGTGCCATCGTCGGTCAGGTCAACCTGGCACACCAGCCACCGATGGTGAGAGCAGACATGCTGCTACGCTTCTATCTTTACTTTCTGTTAACATACTAACTAATACGTGCAAATTCCGAGTTTCGCGTCTACATGTATCCACACTGTAGCTTCATCCGATGGATGAATGGTGTGGTGTTCGTACACATCTCATAAAGCTTTCTCCTCATCTCGTTTCATGCTGCGTAACCATTGTTGTCGTTGTCTACTAAAACCAAATCTCGTAACTTCCAGACGTAGGTGAATTACAATTTTGGCTCAAATTTTACTTTACTCACACTCACACAACTCATCCCTCCAATCACACAGCATCAACTAACACACACACTCACAAACGCATAATATAGTGTGAAAAAAGGATTGTATACTTATCTCTCTACCATTTGTGTTTCCCTTTGTCCTGACCGAGCAGTTGCAACAAACGCGCATAAGCTCGGTACTGTCGGAACCACAGCGTGCACTGTTGGGATACATTTCCGCCGGTCAAGAGGCACTGAATCGGGCGGAGAAGGATCTAGAGACGAAGGCACAACTGCCGCCACTTGGCACCGATCCGGGTTCGTTGCAATGGCGCGAAGAAACGCTCGATACCTCGAAGCAAACCGTCACGACACATCTGGCCACGATGAATGCTGCCACAGCACAGGTTGTTACCGCGTCGCAACCGGATGAGATTGACCACGAAGCGGTCGGTGCGGCAGTTTCGCAAATCACCCAGAGCATTCCGGAAGTGACCAAAGAGGTCCGACTGATTGCTGCTCTCATGGATGACGATTGCACCGGGGATAAACTGCTTGAAGCGACTCGTAAACTTTGCAACGCGTTTAGCGATCTGTTGCGATCTGCCGAACCGGAAAGCAAGGAACCGCGCCAAAACCTGCTGAATGCGGCGACGCGTGTCGGTGAAGCTAGCGGTCAGGTGCTGAGCACGATCGGTGAGGAAAGCGTCGAAAGTCGCGAGCTGCACGAAATGTTGCTCGGGTTAGCAAAGGCAGTCGCCAACACAACGGCGGCGCTGGTGTTGAAGGCAAAATCGATCGCTGCCGTTACGGAGGATGAGGCAACACGTAACAAAGGTAAGATTGGATGATAATTGAATGCTTAGTAACATTATGCTTATGCTTTTTTTTCGAATTCTCTTTTCAAATCAGTTATTGGAGCGGCAAGTCAATGTGCTCTGGCCACCAGCCAGTTGGTGGCGTGTGCCCGCGTCGTCGGTCCAACCATCCAAAGTCCGGCCTGTCGAGAGCAACTGGAGGCGGCTGCACGTGAAGTTGCTAAAGCTGTTGCTCATCTAGCCGAAGTGTGCAACGAAGCAACCGACAATCAACAGCTACGTGGTGATCTTACAGCAGCAGCGAAGGATGTCTCCAAGTCGCTTACCGATCTGCTGGAGCACATTAAGCTGAGTGCCCGGGAGAAGGCACGCCGCGTCGAAAACGAAAACCCAGTCGATAACGTTCTCGTTGCTACGGACATTCTCGTATCTTCGACCGACCCGCAGGAAATGATTCGACAAGCGCAACAACTCGGCAAAGCAACGGCACAGCTGATACAGAGCATCAAGGGTGAAGCTGAAAGCCAACACGATTCGAACATGCAGCGCAAGCTGTTGGAAGCTGCCAAGCAACTAGCGGACGCAACTGCACGTATGGTGGAAGCGGCTCGACTATGTGCTGGCAATCCGCACGATTCCGTCCATCAGGAAACTTTGCGTGCAGCTGCTGAGGAATTGCGTGTTATCACGACATCAACCGCAAACACTCCCGCCATAAAGCGGCAACTGATTGGTCGATTGGAACAGTGTGCCAAACAGGCGGCGTCGTCTGCCACGCAGTGTATAACAGCGGCTCAGAACTCGCTCATTCATAGTAACGATGTACAGACGAAGGAGATCCTGCTGCAGGACTGCCAGGCGGTTGCTGATCAAATACCACGCTTGGTCGCTGGCGTAAAGAACACACTATCTCGTCCAGACGATCCAAACGCTCAGCTGGGTTTGATTGATGCGGCCGAGATGTTCCTCGAACCGGGTGCTCAGATGGCTGGCTCCGCTCGGGAACTTCAGCCGACGGTAATGGATCAAGCGGCATCGCAGCAACTAGGACGTTGTGCGGTGAATTTGACACACGCGATCCACGATCTACGCCTCGCGGCTCATCGTGCTCGAGAAGCATGCGGCGGTAATGAACTGGACGCAGCATTAGAAGCGGTCCGTAATCTACGCAATGTATTGAGCGACACTCGCCGTGCGGCACAGGAAGGTAGTCTACGGCCTCTGCCAGGTGAAACGGCCGACAGCTGCATCAAGCAGCTTGCAGCGGCAAGCAATTCCGTTGATGTTTCGATGCATCAACTGATGAGCGCTGCTCAGCAGGGTAATCGCACGTACGCGGGTGTGGCAGGCCGCGATACCGCTCTCGCCCTTGGAGATTACACCAAGAGCGTGCGTGGAGTGCTCGTAACAACGAAGAATCCTGCCGTGGTTGATTGCGCCGATGAGGTCATTGTGGATTCGCTCCGTGTAATTGAGGAAGCACAACGGACGCTCCAAAACCTGGACAACCAGGAAGCATTGCTGATTGCCATCAAGCGCACGAAACATTCTCTTGGTCGTACGATAGATTGCTTACCGGGCGTTAAGGATATTAACGAGGCGTTTGAGACGGTAAGCGATTTGCGTAGCATTCTTGACACCGGTGAGTATCCACCGTCGGACCGAGCGTACGGACAGCTGCAGAACGAACTGAAATCGGCCGCAGATCAACTGAACGTAGCCGGTGGACAGGTTGCCCAATCGTACGATAGTTCAATCAAATTGGCCGGCACGAGTCAAGAGTTTTGTCACGCGTACAAAGAACTGCTCACGGTGACCCTCGAGATGGCGGGCCAGACATCCGAAGATCGTGCGCGGGAAGAGATCGTTAACTCCCTGCGCGGTGTATCGAACCAATCGATCAGTCTGCTCGGTACGGCTCGTTATGTGGCGGGTGATCCCGATCGTCCAAATGCGAAGAATGAGCTGTCATCTGCTGCGCGTCTAGTGACGGAAAGCATCAACCGCTTGGTGAACGTTTGTACGCAAGCTGCTCCAGGCCAGAAGGAATGTGATGGTGCAATTCGAAGCATTGAATCGCTGAGACCGTTGCTAGAGTCTCCCCAGGAATCGTTGACCGATCAGGGATACTTCGATTGTCTCGACACTGTGCTGGAAAAGTCACGTACACTCGGCGAAGGTATGACCGGTATCGCGAATAATGCGAAAAACTCGAAACATGTCGAGTTTGGACATTCGGTTAATTCGGTATCGGAATCGATTCGTGGACTGATCGAGTCAGCAGCTCAGGCTGCTTATCTCGTAGGAGTGTCTAATCCGACCAGCGTCGGCGGACGTCCTGGAATCGTGGATCAAGCGCAATATGCCCGAGCGGCACAAGCTATCCGCCAGAGCTGCGACACCCTACGTGGGCAGGCATCTTCTCAACCACAGGTTCTATCAGCGGCAACTGTCATCGCCAAACACACGTCCGCGCTGTGTAATGCGTGTCGTAACGCTAGCTCAACCACCACCAACCCGGTTGCCAAGCGGCACTTTGTACAGGCAGCTAAAGAAGTTGCCAACTCGACGGCCGCACTCGTGCGAGAAATCAAGGCACTTGATCAGGATTACAGTCCGGCCTCGCGGCAACGCTGTGCGGCTGCTACGGAACCTCTGCTGGAAGCAGTTTCATCGCTCTGTCACTTTGCATCGTCACCGGAATTCATCTCGATCCCGGCTCGTATCTCAACCGAAGGTCGTAAAGCCCAAGAACCGATTCTAACCGCTGGTCGAGGTATTCTCGATGGTGCAGTTGATATGGTACGTACTGCGAAGGTACTCGCACTGACACCGACGGATCCACCTGTTTGGCAGCAACTGGCCACTCATAGCCGTAACGTGTCCGATAGCATTAAACAACTAGCGTCAAGCATCCGCGAGAAGGCTCCCGGACAGATGCAGTGCGATCAGGTGCTGGAGGTGTTGAAGGATTGTTCGCGTGAGCTTAACTCCGCTGCTTTGGCGGTCGGTGTTGATGGATTGCCGCAGCGCAAGGACAGTAACCTGCAAGGCTTCACCAATCAGTCGCTGAATGCGGCATCCGAGCTGATCGATCGGCTGGAGCCGGTAAAATCGTCCGCAAAGAAGAATGCCGAAAGTCTCGGTCATGCGGTTAATCAGATTGCGAAGCACATTGTACCGCTGACGAATGGTGTGATTGGGGCATGTTCACAGCTCGTCCATTCTGGCCAGCAAACGGTACTAATCAATCAGGTCAAATCGGTGGTCGAATGTTGTGCTCAGCTCGTGCAGACGGCTAAGCAAGCCGGTGGCAATCCACGTGCATCCCATTTCCATCCGGAGTTGGATGAGGCGGTCGAATCCACGCGTGAAGCGATCCAGGAGCTGAATGCTACGGTGGAGCGTTTGTCCACTGAAAACGGTGTAGTGACCGGGTTGATGGAACAAATCTCTCGCTCAATGTCACGCATCTCCGACAAGCGTCAGTCGTTCCTGGGAGCATCGCTCAACGACACCTACGTCGATTACCAAACGCGCATGGTGCAGAGCGCCAAGGAGATTGCGCGTTATGCGAATGAGATCAACGCAAAGGCCGCTATCGATCCGTCAAAGCTGGCACAACTGTGTGTGGAAATGACTCATCATTACACGCAGTTGGCACAGGATGCTATCGGTGCGTCTGCGCTTACCACCTCACCGGATGTAGCCATTCGCATCCGTAACTCTGTGCAGGATCTTGGACGCTCGGTGAACGTACTGATCCAATCGACTACCGGCATTCGGAAGGATGACAGTAGTGGTTTGGTGGAGATATCGCGTGGCGCTCGTGACGTATCCGAAAAGGTGGCACAGGTACTGGCATCACTCCAGGCTGGCTCGCGAGGTACGCAGGCATGCATCAATGCTTCTAGTACGGTGTCTGCCATCATCAGCGATCTGGATACGACCATCATGTTTGCGACGGCCGGCACACTCCAGTCCAGTGACGAGGATGGCAAATTCTCCGATCATCGCGAGCATATCCTCAAAACAGCAAAGGCGTTGGTTGAGGACACCAAGATACTGGTCGCTGGTGCTGCCGGAACGCAAGATCAACTAGCAGCTGCTGCACAGAATGCAGTCACAACTATTTGTAAGTTGAGTCTATGATAAATACTTGAATTTCAACACCAACATGCTCTATATCTTCTGTTCCGTTTTCTTACAGTGCAATTGGCCGAAGCGGTTAAACATGGGGCCGCCTCGCTCGGTTCCGGTCAGCCCGATTCGCAAGTGATGGTCATTAATGCGGTCAAAGACGTAGCCGCAGCACTCGGTGAGCTTATAAACGCTACTAAACTCGCCTCCGGCAAGCCAATTAACGACCCAGCTATGAATGATTTGAAAGATAGCGCTAAGGTATGTTCGTTTTTTGTTTAGTTTGTTGTTGTTTGTGTTTTTTTCCCACGCTTCCAGTTCTGCGCCACCTCTTTTGACATCCTTCAAGCTTATTACCCACACCTTTCTTTCCAAAAAATCCTTTCCAAATCGTTGCCTAGACGTGTCTGCACGCTATATGCTTGGAACGGAAACGTTAAACATGAAGAACTTATTTCTGCGTGCACGTGCGTACCTGGCATACAATTTGTCTGGTGTGTTTGTCAGTAATTTTCAGCACTTGATTGCACCTCCATTAAACTATCTCGCTGAAATGCTCGTGATTAACCGCCAACTATGGCAGCAAAGATATTCAACTTCTAGAAAAAAAACAAATGTATATACAATCATGATAACTACCAAAGTGCCAGTAAAATATGCTATTATCGTACTAAATCTTAACGACTATCAGGCTGAAAGCTGTCAACGTTGCTTCTATGTCTCTAAACCCAACCTAACACGCGCATCATGCGGTATTCACAATTGATATCTAAAGCACTTGCAGAACTACAAATACACAAAGACAAACACCCTCCTTCAACATGATACCAGATTAATAGTCTCACTAGAACCATTCATATCCTTTATGACATTCACATAGCCTCACTGCCAATAAGTTTCCAGTTCGGAACGACCTCAACAGCCGTGTTAATTAGCATAATCAAGAAGAATGACTTCCCCGAATGTTCACTATTGAAGCACATCTTACAACCCGCAACAACTATATTTTGTCGATAGGATAACGAGAAGGATGGTGGTGTCTTGTTCTCTTCAAGTACTGCGTTCGTTTTCTTCGGTGGTGCATGCTAGCAGGATATGTTCTCTTGTGAAAGCTTTCTTTCTATCTCTCCTCCTATCCGTTATGCACTGTTCTACGTCCGCCGTGTACAGTTTTCTCTTCGCTTTTGGAAACAAAACTATGGAATGTTCTGTGTGTGTGGTACTTTTCTATAAGTAAACCTGGCAAACGGGTTCAAGATGATCATCTTATATTGGCCAGGGGGAATGTAGTTCGCCTTTGTGAGAAAGCTCGTCGTGTTGTTGCATGAGATTGGGGAATGCATTGGATCTTCGTGCTGTATCTTCTGTTCTGTTTCTATTTTCGTTATATGTAGGACGTTCGAACTAGGGCTTCCGTTCGATTTGGTCTAACACATTCCAAGTGATCGTGGCTAACAGCATCCTTAAAGATTCTGCTCGAATCATACGTAGTAGTTATCGTAGCTATCGAACCAACAGCAAGAGCGTGGTGTAGTGGTTTACAGATTACTTAATTTTCTAGCTTCATAAGTAACACCAGTGATGGGGGACGATCGCGTAGTTTATTGGAACGCACTAATCGCTCGTTCGATCTTGGTGTGTAAATGGAAACTGGTTCGTTGAATTGTGACGGTTCGGGGGATACGTAACACTTTGGGAATACTCGCTATAATAATGCGGATTCGATTGAAGAGGATCACATATTCAATACGCCCCACTATTTACCAACTCAATCTCTCAAGCAAAATCATTTGTAAAGTTCCCACATACAACACGCATTTCGCTGATTCTTTTATTGTTTTCCCCTTTTGTCCCATTTGCCCTTTTTCTATCCCCCCGTCCCATTGGGTGTCCCCACCATGCGTCCTTCATCGTTTCATTTTCACAGATGATACGGGAGCTGTGCCTTACCGAGACGAGTACATCTGTTCTAGCCGGATATCGTCCGGAAGGTGGTGGCCAGCAGTACATTTACACACATCAGCAGCAAACACATACTACCACAGCCCACGCAAGCTCTTACTGTTCGTCCTAATTAATACACATACGCACACACTGCTTCCAGTGTTGCTGTTATCTCGTCGATGTTTTCGGCATCGTTAGTCTGTGTACAACTGTGCGTGAAGCATCCCGTATGTGAATGAATGTCGTATCAATGTGAAACTAGGAGAAGACACAACTACTTCTCGCTGTGTGCTTTTGTGCGTTTTATGTAGCTAAGAAGATCCCGTGCAGTAGAAGTACCCTTTCAAGCATCTTCCCCCTTCAGCGACACCGTAAACATTCAACCATCACCATTCTACTATTCGTCCTGTATTTTTCTTTCTTTTCAACCATCACACCGCTAATCTGTGCTGCCACTTTCCTGTTCTTTCAAACCTCCTTTTCGGAACAAAATTGATTCACCACTACATTCGGAGCAGATGATCGTTCCAGAAATTGGTAGTAGTGCCGCCTGCTGGTGGCTTTCTGATCAGGAGGAGGAACTGCTACGTCTTCTGTCCACTGTGCCAACACTGTTTGATGGAGTGTTTTGATTCCCCTGAGAGCACTAAACATTCAATCATTTTACTCCATATCCCTTTATGTATATCTATAAGCTAAAGTCAATATATCCCATTTTGTCGCGTCTGATGTGCAAGAATAAATGTATGTTTGAATGTATCCAAACCAAAATGGATTCACTCGCTTAATGTTATTGTCACCATTTTCCCCCTGATCGCTTGAATCAATCAATCCGCCCACGAAAAAAAGCGAAGATCGTTATCGATCAACATTGATCTTCACTTCGCCCTTGTTCCCCGGTTGCGCATTTATTCTCTATGGTTAGTTACTAATATTGTCTCGTGTCGTGTCGTGTGACGAAAATGCGGTGAAAAAGACAACTCTGGTACACTTCCGGATCGAAAGGAGGGGTAACAATGAAAGTGAAGAAGAACTGTAGGTAAAAAAGTACATTCTATTCTTGATTATGCTCCCACGGCTGCTGTCCTAATGAAAACGAAACATTACATCCTAACAGCTTACGAGAGAGATGGAGTATTTTGTAATGAAATCAAGCGATCTTACATCCACTGTAGTTGTATCAAAATATTTCATACTCTCGCGCTTTAGAAAGTCATTTAACCGTTTGCCGTGTTTGCTTCCTTTCTAACATCCCACATTCCTGTTCCGTCGAACGCACTCGATTGACCATTCGTTCATTAATCTTATGTTTGCCCTGTCCCAATCGTAGGTTATGGTGATGAATGTCACCTCGCTGCTTAAGACGGTAAAGGCCGTCGAGGACGAACATACACGCGGCACACGCGCCATGGAAGCGACGGTGGATGCTATCTCGCAGGAACTACGTTCGATGCAGTTCGCGCCGGAAATGATGCGATCGAGCATGCAACAACTATCCCGACCGGAGGATCTAATAAGCGTCACCAAGCACGTAACAGCGGCCACCGCAAAGGCCGTTGCTGCCGGTGCTTCTAATCTGCAGGCGGACATTGCAGCCGCAGCCAACCTTGGCCGGAAGACCATCTCCGATATGCTGAGCGTGTGCAAATCCGTTGCCTGGTCGTGTGCGGAAACGCCCGATCTGCGTCAGCGCACGCTCGATGCCGGGTCGGCGGTTGCCATTGCTTACCGGGATTTGTTGGAAGGCATATTGAACCACTGTACGGCAGACGAAAGGATGCAGCTATCCCGACGTGTTGCGATGTGTGTGACGGATTTGGTCGGTATGGCACAGCTGCTGAAGGGATCCGATTGGGTCGATCCGGAAGATCCGACGGTGATTGCGGAGAATGAACTATTGGGGGCGGCCGCATCGATCGAAGCCGCCGCTAAGAAGTTGGCCAGCTTGCGCCCTCGTCGGCAGGAAGTGAAGGTAAGGATGGGCACGGGTTTGTACGCACGTTTCCCCCCACTCGTACCCTTTTTATCCTCTCAGTGTACTTCCCAAAACATTTGTCTAACCGCATCTCTCTACTTCTCTCTAACCGGGCGTTGGTGTTGGTGGGATAGTTTCGGTGAGATATGTTTGATATTCTTGGTTGTTAAGTTTTCAATTATCACCCAGGAATCAAACATATTATTACCGTGACTATCGTTGGTCATCGGAAATCGGAAACGCACGCAACAAAACCCATTGAACTACATTGAGCAAACATGACTCTATTCAGCACAGTGTGTAAATAAGTGATATGTTGTTCTGGTGATAAATTATTTGTTTTTTTAAATTATGTGCCTTTATTAAGGCGTTGAATTACCCTAAAGTAAAATGTTATTGTTTTCGTTTCTTTTTTTTTTTTGTTCATTGATTTGTTATTACATTCCGCATGGAGTGTAGTAAAGTTTTTATGTTTGCCTTTTAGTTTTGTTGCAGTTTTTAGTTCCGTTTTTCGGTATCAATTAAATCTTTTAAGTAGTTTGTTTCTTTTTATTTCATTTAGTTTTGTTTTAAATTTACTTTCTTTATCAATACATCATGAGTGATTGTTTATGATAGATATTTACTCTACATATATTACCAATGGACAATACTCCTGTTAGATGTTAAAGTTGTCACTCCACTTTCCACTTGTAGGAAGCGGACGAGAATCTTAACTTTGACGAAATGATCTTGGAAGCGGCGAAGAGCATTATGGCGGCATCTTCCTCACTTGTGCGTGCAGCTAATGCCGCACAGCGTGAGTTAATCGATCAGGGCAAGGTGGCGAAACGTCCGCTCACCTCTTCAGACGACGGCCAATGGTCGGAGGGACTAATATCAGCAGCACGACTCGTAGCCGCAGCCACGCACAGCCTCGTCGAGGCAGCACAGAACCTTGTGCAGGGCGTCGGCACAGAGGAGATGCTTATCTCTTCCGCGAAACAGGTAGCCAGCTCCACAGCACAGCTGCTCATTGCGTGTAAGGTAAAGTCTGATCCCAACTCCGAAACGGGTCGGCGTCTCCAAGCGGCTGGTAATGCTGTCATCAAGTCCACCGACAAACTGGTGCAGGCGGCCCAACAAGCAATCGAAGGTGAAGAAGAGCACACGCTACGATTGAACCGCAACATGGTGGACGGTATGGCGCAGGAAATTAATGCACGCTCGGAGATATTGATGCGCGAAAGACAGCTGGAAGAAGCGAAGAACAAACTGATCGCTATCCGGCATGCCAAGTATCGGCAGAAGCTGGGCGGTGGTTTCACGACGGACGAGAGCGATGAGGGTGGTATTGCACCGCCTCCATTCGCTGGATATGGACAACCGACTTCACCAAAACCACCACAAACACTACCGAAACCGAGTACTTATTCGCCATCTTCACTTGGTGGTTCGCCTGGCCAGGGTGCCAATACGATGCCCCGGTTGGGACAGCATGGAGGATCACCTGCAAGCCCCAGCATTCAACGACCCGGTTCTGGCAATCAGCTGCTCACTGCAAATGCCGTCCCTAAACCATACCAATCGGATGCCTTGAAATCCCCGTCTGCATTGGTGTCACCATCGATGCTGAACCGCACGTACGATATGACGCGGGTGGAGAATTCCAACCTGAGCGCTTCCAAGTTCAACCGTACCCAGTTTGATGCGGCGGTACAGGATCTGCAGAACAAGGTGCAACCGCTCAGCACGTTCCGATCGTCTCCAACGCAACCCCATACGAATGGTGGCGGTGCTACCGGTAGCTCGCCAGCACCACAAACGTACGAAGGATTTACCACCAGGTAAGATGAAAGAGAAGATTCTCCCATTCACACACACACAAGCACATCATCTGTAGTTGGGGTGATCGATGGAATCATGTGTCTCCTCCTCCATATACTCTTCTGCTCCTTTGTGTAATTACTGTTGTACAATTTTGGAACGAGCATGAATTCTTATGCAAGGACCTCTTATTTAGAAGCCTTGCACATCTGTAGTGTGATCCCAATGTATATATTCCTCTCATTTTGTGCCACGACTAAAGCATGCGACTAAAGCATTTGAAAAAAGCCCCGAAAATGTAGATGATGACAGAAGAAGTAGTTTGAAAATCTTAATCTGATCATCAATCATCTTAACTTATGATAAATGCTTGAACTGTAAACAGGCAAATAACTTGCTTTTGTAGTTACTTTCATCGAGACGATTTTCAACAATTACTGATCCAACGGATTGCTTTCCTTATGGCTGTGGAACTACTGATCGTGTAATTTATAAAATGGAGAAGAAGAATTCATTAATGCAGGGGTCAAAGGAATACTAAACGCCATCTATAGAAAAAGTCTGATTGAATTAAGGGTCTAATTTTATCAGAGAGTAGCGTTGAAAGGGGGATGTAGTGGTCAACATTAGCAACACCATAATCACAATAATTACCAGCACCCAACCCTAACCACTAAAAAACCAATGTTTTTCTTTCTCTCTCTCTTCTTTTCACGCATCACGTGTGCAGATACGAAACCCGTGTCTTTCAGAATGCCAATAACACTAATCCTCAAAGCCCAAACCCGCTAACCACTGTGGAGCAGAAGTTAGCTAAACTTAACCTTGAAAACCACGACATGCAGCAGCAACAGCAACGCTACCAGCAATTACAGCAACTAAGCCATGGTTACTATAACAATTCCGCGACAAGCCCATCGGCACAAACAGGCACTAGTACTAGCAGCTTTGCCGCCAGTCCTACCGCAAACGTCACTAACGCTAGCTCACCGCAACCACAACAACAGTTCCGTCAGCAGCATCAGCAGCAGCAGCAACAGCAACACTTCCTTCGCACCACCACCACCACCAGCACCACCTCCAACAACAACAACAACACTTCTGTGCCTTCAACCGTACCGACGATTAAAAATGGTAACGTTAGTCTCTTTGACAGTGGCGCACACGTTGGGACCACTACAGTGAGGGGCAACGTGATAATGGAGGAGCAGCGTCACCAGCAGCAGGTCATCCACACCAAAAAGGTCCAGATGACCTCCACCTCGACGACGCTCAAGTCGGAACATGCTGACGGCGGAACCACGACGGAATGGAAGTAATTGTCTAGGTGTGTGTGTGTGCGTGCGTGCTGTGAGCCGCGTGTGTAGTTCGTCCCGTTTTACAAAGCAAAGCTCATAGTTGGAAAAGTGCGGCTTTTCGTGCGAAGATACGTGGGTCCCGGACATTATCGCGAAACGTGATGCTTTGTTGAGCTCGAAAGGTTTCTGCAGAAAAGACCGCGACCGCTGGTTCAGGGCTTCTATCCAGCTGCTCCCCCAGAATGATTCTATTCTTGAGGACGCAAATCTCGGCCTTGGCGTCGAATTTCTCTTTCAGGAATTCGTTGATCGACAATTCTTGGAATTTACGACTTCGGGCTCGTGAGGGATAGGAGTCACCACTTCTAGAGCTGGCAATTTTTCTCTAGTCCCTACGGCATTTGCCTATTTAATTGAATGTTCTCGCATCTGTTCCACAGACGAGTAAATAAAGACTCCTTCTATGTCTTAGGCGTCTTAG
Organism: Anopheles minimus; assembly: GCA_000349025.1. Classification (NCBI taxonomy): domain Eukaryota; kingdom Metazoa; phylum Arthropoda; class Insecta; order Diptera; family Culicidae; genus Anopheles; species Anopheles minimus. The sequence continues at coordinate 2,338,159 of KB663721.1, forward strand.
GCGCCTGATAAATAATATTTTGAGCATTTCTCATAGCCACGACGTGACCGAACCCATAAAGAGATAATCAATGCGCACTTTCAGTCTGATATCTGAGAAAAGGAAGGAATCTCCTTCTTCAGTTACAGCCAGACAGCTTCTTTAAATCCTTTTCATGTAACCATACACGTTGACGAGAGCCTTTCGGGTAAAGTCAGTTACATTCCCTTCGAGTCTCGATAAAGGATCACGTTTACGCGAAAACGTCCTCGGCGCACGTATCTTCACGCGAAAGACCGCACCTTTACACGTAGTACTAATGAAATAGTTTAATGTATTGTCTTGCAACCTTGTATCTAATGAGCGCGAGGGGGAAACGAATGTCCCGGTGGGCGACAGGTTGATTTGTTGATTTTTAACTGTTTGTAACGTAATGTAAGTAAGTAGGGTGAGTGTGTGTATCTCGGTGTGTATGTGTGCGCGTATATTAGTCGTTTAAAGACGATTTTGTAATATTTCTTCCGGAAACATTTGTTTTCATTTTCAATAACGCCACCCAAGTGCCACGTGTTTGATGTTTGTAAAGCGAACGAAAAACAAAAACGAGATGAACTAAATCCCTAAACACTAGCCCGTAACAGAGAGAAAAAGTTTAATATATTAATACGAAATTGTAGTATATTGTAGAGAGGGTACATATATGTGTGTATGTAACTAACAGCGCGTACACGCTAACGAACCGTTAGTGGAAGGTTTGGTACGCGTTGGTGATTTAAAGCAAAAACAAAGTATTGTACGTGTACACTCACTAATGTGCCTCGTAGTAATATGGCTACGGTTTGCCTTCCCCACACACACAAACACAAATTGTGTGCACGGTGGCAGAGAGAATGCCTTCGTACTTTTTACGCTTTTCTTGTATGCCCATTTTAACTTCAGAGCAGTTACTACTTACGACTGTATATGCCAACGATTGCCAAAAGCACAGAACACTGAAGGGGAAGGACAGATGCTTCCCGTTATTGCCTTAAATTTGATGCGCACACTTTGCAACAAAACACACAATGAACGTAGAAAGATGAGATCGGAAGTGCCATTTTGTGTAACAACTGCTACTACTACTACTATTACTACTAATTCTATTACTTATTACTACTACTAGACACGCTAGTGCTACCGCGGTTCTTAAATGCGAAGCGAACTTAATACGAATTGAAGTTTAAGTCGGATCGTGGGTGGAATTTAGTCGCCCACTCGAATACAAAAAAACAAAAGAAAAAGGACACATGGTTATACTAAAACTAGGCAAACGAAAAGCATTAGGCATGTCATGGATGAAACAAATGATTATTGTTAGGCAAATGAGTACAGCAAGTCTTAATTATATTGTGACACATTGTTCGGTTTTTATCTTCGTTTTCTTTGTGTGTGCTGATACAACAAAACAGATATGATTGCTAATATTTGTTTTGTGTATTTAGGATTGTATTTCTAATTAACCAAACACTGTACTGCACCGTGAAACGCCGGTTGTTCGGTGTGGGACCCTTAATAACAAATGTAGGATGCAGAATTTACTTAACAAATACGCAAACAGTAACAAAGCAGATAAAAAAACCCCATTACGTGCTTCAAATAGTCAGCTAGTATTAGTGTGTACTTTTACCGTACAAACATCGATTTCAAATCGTTGGATCGTTTCTTTTTAATGTCTCTAACGCATAGGGTTTTATGTTTTTATTTCCTAAATCAAAAATGGTTTATCATTTTCTACATTTTCTACATGCCTTTTGTTCATTTGTTTCCACATATCCGGTTTTTAAGGGTAACTAATTGCCAAACGCAAAGAAGAACAGTGAGCAAACGGAATTACGGAAAATAAAGAACCATGAAAGAATATTAAATTTAACACCCAACAAATATTTGTCCCGTTGTCGTTTTACCTCGTTTGAGAAAGAAGGCGTCCCGCCGCATATTACACTTGTTACCCAGTGGCGGATCAACCTAGGAGCGGAGGGAGCGGCCGCTCGGGGCCTCGCCGGTTAAGGGGGCCTCGCCATCCCTCCCCCTTGTCAGTAAGTCGATTGGTTTTTGTTGTTTTAGGAGGGAAGTCTGTACTCGTACCGAATTCCCACATGATTATTCTTCTTCTTGATGACAATCTAGTGGAGAAATAGAAGAACAAAATCGATTAGATTTTTTGCTAGGCTCAACATATCCGGCAGGTATCATCATTCGGTGAAAATAAAACGGATCACTTCTCTCTTTCCACTCGTTGAAATCACCGTTAAAGACAAACAGAAATAACCAGGATTTCTGAATTTGGATACCAAGAGAACATCCGTATCAGGAGGTAACACTAATTCCCCTCTGTCGTGCTGGTATAGATCCGCCTCGCTTTCACGTGTTATCATTGATCGGAGATGGGGGATCTTCTGGGAGTGGTTATCAATATCACACACAGCTGAGCGATCGGTAGTGAAAGTAGATCGAATGATATAGATAAGGTCTTCCATCTCTTTCCGTTCGAAATCTCCTGATTTGGAAATTTTCCGTTTTGGAACCGATTTCTGACTTTCGACACCAA